>CM071945.1:17698621-18298621 GCA_036784905.1 Acrossocheilus fasciatus
TGTTCATGATAAACTGCCTGGTATGTGATGCCTTGGTTACATCTGACAAATCTGACTTACAAGATTCAGAGTGTTCAAATGTCTGAGACCACCAGTCATTTTTCTAATTTAATACAATTCCTACGTTACTTTAATATTATATTTTCAGTTATTTTTTTCAAATTGTGGAGAATTTGAATAGTCCCCCCCCCCCCCCTCACTGTTTTCCCCTCAAAGTCCAAAAACTTTGTTTATTTGCAAATTAGATTTTGAATCCCAGTTTCTCAGGTTTTTTGTTTGCTTCTGAACTTTTTACCCCATTCAGCATATATACAAAATACAAAATCTTAATTTGCCGTTCCGCAAATTAAAGCTTTAAACAGTCTTAGTGTTGAAAAAAAAAAAAAGAAAAAAAAAAAAGAATATAAATGTAAAAAGTCATGGCATTAAATTTTGCCTGCATTGAAAAAAAAGAAGAAAAAAAAATGAATGGAGATTGGTTGTAAGATGTATTTTCACATTTTGAAGTGCTGCTAATAAAACTCATTGTTCTTCATTTATTCCTTAGATTTTCTTTAATTGGTCTTTGAAAGGTCTTCTTTTTAACTTAATAAAACATGCAGAAATCATATTCACATGCAAAAAATATATTACAAATGTACTTTGAGGGGAAAGAGAATACATGTTGGGTAGTATAACAAATAATAATTACATTTAGAATGAAAGTATATTTTAAATAATACGAGGGATTATAAGTAAATAAAATTAACAAAATATATTTATTAAAATCTAATTTAAGAGTTTATTTTTGAATATTTTCAAAAGCATTTAAATATATCTGAAAATGTATTTTTGCATTATGAGATTCCAAGCATTATATTATGACTCAAGCCAAATAATCTTCAAGAACAAGTACGCTACTGAAGAAATTGTTCAAGACTATGCACCACTCAAACTTTCCATGCTTTCCAGTCAAAAACAGATCAAGATCCTACAGAAGAACTGTTCATCTCACCTCTAAGCGGGTCTGTGTGTATGCTGCTGTATGAGAAGCAGGGTTAGGCAAAATATCTTTCATTAAGTTACACAACCTCAGGAATAAGATGGCGGCTCCTGATAAGATCTGGTAATGCTGTAACATGAAATTATGGAAAGGCAAAATTGTCATTTTCTAAATAAGCACCTGTGATCTTGCATGAAAGCCTGAAAGCCCCTCATTTATAGGCTCAATCTGCCGACAGCAAAAAAGAGAAGGAGATAAAGAAAGAGTGGGAGGGGGGTTTGCACAGAGCAGCAGCCCGGAGCAGTAATATCTCAGTCATGAAGGGTCAGCGCTTGGGAGCAGACACTGAGCTCAGGTGCTCGCCTCAGAGAATTCAAACCCCTTCGGACTGTACTTCTCATAACCCAGCCAGACCAAGTTTAACCAGGCCTGCATGACCTATAGCTGTGCTCGCTCACGGTTCATTCAGGTGAAGGAACTGGTGGATGCCCACAGCTGTGTAATGCAAGTTAACCTTTGCACCTGACCGAATCAACCTTTGACCTTTGGTGCTGTCATGGCATTTTAATGAGAGTGGGCTTTTTTGTAGTATTACTTTTATAATAAAAGTAATGATTTTCTATAAAATACATTAAAATCAATGACAACAGGTCACAAGTTCCTTTATTTTATATGAGCTAGCTATATTATATATTGTTGTTATTATATATATATACATTCATGGCCAAAAATATTGGCACCCTTGGTAAATATGATCAAAGAAGGCTGTGAAAATTAATCTGCACTGTTAATCCTTTTGATCTTTTATTTTAAAAATTCACAAAAATCTAACCTTTCATTGGATAATAAGAAATTAAAGTGGGGGAAATATCATTATGAAATAAATGTTTTTTAATTAATGGCATACTTTTATTCAATACTTTTTGAAACCTCCATTTGCCAGTTTAACAGCTCTGAATTTTCTCCTATAATGCCTGATGAGTTTAGAGAACACCTGACAAGAGATCAGAGACCATTCCTTCATCCAGAATCACTCCAGACCCTTTAGATTCCCAGCTCCATGTTGGTGCTTCTTCTCTTCAGTTCACCCCACTCATTTTCTACAGGGTTCAGGTCAGAGGACTGGAATGGCCAGCAGAAGCTTGGTTTTGTGCTCAGTGACCCATTTTTGTGTTGTTTTTGATGTGTGTGTGGATTATTGTACGACTGGAAGATCCAAACATGGCCCATTATAAGATTTCTAACAGAGTCAGTCACTTATTGATTTTTTATCTGCCTGTATTTGATAGAATCCATGATGCCATGTGTCTAAACAAGATATCCAGGACCTCAAGCAGAAATATAGGCCCACAACATCAAAAATACAGCAGTATATTTCATTGTACACATGGGGTACTTTTTGTCCCTGTGCTCACCAAACCCATCTTGAGTGTTTGCAGCTAAAAAGCTCATTTTTTAGTTTCATCTGACCATAGAAGCCAGTCCCATTTGAAGTTCCAGTCGTGTCTGATAGTGATAACTGAATATGATGGAGTTTGTTTTTGGATGAGCTAGGAGATTCTTTCTTGAAACCCTCCCAAACAACATGTGGTGATGTAGGTGCTGTTTGCTGATTTTTTTTTAGGTTTTCTGACCCCGAGACTCAACTATTTTCTGCAATTCTGCAGCTGTGGTCCTTGGAGAGTCTTTAGCCTAATCTATTCCATAGATTGGAAATTCTTAATTATTGCCCTGATGGTGGAAATGGGAATTTTCACTGATAGGGTTAGGGTTAGGGTTAAAGCCACTTCACTAATTTGTGAAGCTCAAGTATCTTTTGCTGCACATCAGAAATATATTCTTTGGTTTTTCTCATTGTGATGAGGATTAAGGGAATTTGGGCTTTGTTTTCCCTCCTGTTTATATTTCTGTGAAACAGGAAGCCATGGCTGGATAATTTCATGTTCATAATCACCCTGGAGTGCTCAAAATTGTGAATATGAATGGGAATATACTTCAGAGATATTTTACTCATAAGAATTTCTAGGGGTGCCAATAATTGTGTCCAACGTGTATTTGAGAAAAATATTGATTTCATAACGATATTTCCCCCCATTTTAAATTCTTATTATCTAATGAAAGGTTAGATTTTTGTGAATTTTTAAAATAAAAGATCGAAAGGATTAACAATGCAGATTCATTTTCACAGCCTTCTTTGGTCATATTTACCAAGGGTGCCGATATTTTTGGCCATGACTGTATATATATATATATACATACATACAGTCATGGCCAATATATATATTACATTTACACTATTGTTTTTATGGAAGCTATTAAATATGAATATACAAAAAAATACAACTATTATTATCATTGTTGTTATTATTATTATCATTATTATTACAGCAACTCAGCAAAAATACTCTTGTACTGTAAAATGAAAAATCAAATATTTAATTATTATTATTTTATTTTACAAAACAATAGTAAAATTAAGATATTATAAACATTAATCTCACGATTTTCTTTAAATCTGCTTTGAAATAATTTATTTTGTGAAAAGTGCAATACAAATAAATTTGACTTGACATAAAATTACATTACTAATAGTTTTCACTCAGAAATTGCTATTAAATGTTGCAAACAATTACAAAGAAACAGCAAGTATCACAAAATGTGAAATTTATAAGTGGAAAAATGAAAATAGTATTTTCTTGTAAAATGTATACTCCAATAATCTTTATTTACAACTTTTTAAAAGGTATAATATTCATGACTTTTTAATTTTTTGCTTTCAAACATTAAACCACAGGGCTGTTATTTTGACAGAAATTCTCAGGAACAATATTAAATGTTTCATTTTATAAATTCAGGAAGATGTGTTTTCAAATGATTCACATTATTCAATACATGACTAATAATAAAAAAGCTGAACATCAACAAGAACAAGTAACAACAAATAAGATGGAAATTCCGACTTTCGGTTCGGTTCGGAAAGGAAAGGAACGCAGCATTCTCCATATCCATTATCCTTAATGATGTCATACTCAACAGCTGGCCAATTAGCAGCTGAGAATACAAATGATGCGTCGACTCTGAGCGTGACCCTGTTTCCTGTCTGAGGATAAGCTGGGTTAAAACTACATTTTCAGTTTATTTGTGATCATGTCATGTTGTTCGGCTCTTCAGCGGTGCAGCGAGCCGGCAGGTCCACCACAGATTGCCGAACCCTGCCATTGTGGGTTAAGACTTCTGCCAAGCTAAGACAGCTAGCAGTTGACACCTCATAGAGCAAAGGGGGGCAACCTACGCTCCTCTGGTCCAGCTGCTCCACTTCACCTAATTACCTTACGATTACGCTGACAAATTCTCTATTTCCGTTCCTAAATGGAGGCTCTGGCAATAGCTCTTCCTGTGGTGGTTAATGTTCCCTACCCATTCGTTTCATTTTCCAATCTCTATAAACATAATCCTCAACACCGGCAAAGTGGCCAGCGAGTAACACCTCACCTCCACAGCTACCCCGGCCCCCGTGGGACGGGCCCGACACAGCCAGCCGGGAGAGAGCGGGTCGGCCGCTCTGCTCGTGTATGTGTGTTTAGGTGGGAAGAGAAAGGGTATTGTGCTCCTACCAATGTGTTCCCTTCTCATCTGGATAGCTTCCTCATCACCTCTTTAAATCTTAAAGTGTTTGGCATGAAGCCTGAGCCGGGTTCTCCTGAGGCTTTCTACCATGAGCACTCGGGGTCAGTTGCCGCCGTAAATCTCTCGATTCTTTTGCTTTTGAGCGGAATCGTTCATGGAACCGTATGTGGAATACAAATACATTTTCCCTTCTGTTTAATTGCTCGGTTTCTTCACGATGCCAATGGATGAAATCATTTTTATGCCACTTTGAATATCTCAGTAAATATGTATGAATTTGATTTCGACTATATAGCTCCCTGCACATTAGGCTTGTCAGTCTCCCATAGGCTATGATGTTTTAGGTCTTTAATAAAGAAAGTGCACTGCCATTTAATTGGCTCCCTGTGGAAGGGACCTAAAGACTGCGAAAGCCACTTGGCAAAAGGTTCATACGAACGGCGAGAAATGTGATAATGAAAGACCTTCAGACGTGGAGAATTTCCACACACGATCATGGCAACAGTACAGATGCGGTAAGCGTTGTGCGTTAACTTGGATTACCCAGAACCATCTTCTATTTCTCCCAATACTGTTTCTCCCAATATGATGTGTGAGTTGTTAAAGGCTCCTCATAAACCCGAGATGAACGCCAGTCTCCTGCTTTTAAATGGGGCTTTTCTGGAGGCGAAATGATGGCAGACGTTTTGTTCACACTTCATTCCAGAGCAATGCAATAAGTGACATGACCGTGGCCCCGACCAAGGCTCAAAGAGTCATGGCCTTTACCGTGTCTGTCTGTGTCCCTTAGTCCCTCCCACTAATGTGGGATCTCAACTCTGGTTTCCTAAATAAAACAGACGCATGTCCGTGTGGACACAGCTGAGCCAGAAGTACATTCTTGGGCCCCTTATAAAGAACACAAAGGGAAAAACACTGCAGGTACGGATCAAACAGGTGGATGACGCTGCTGTGGAAATACTTGCACATGCTTGACTGGAACACAGAGATCCTGGCACTTTTTTTATTACATTCAAAACGTCTGGAAGGATTAATGTGCGGTTGCTATTCGCTATGGAACCACAAGGAGGCAAAGTTAAGGCAAAAAGTTAAAAGATATACAGATAAACAGACAGAAAGATGTGTTTCCTGTTCATTTTTCATGATATTTAAGAGTAAAGTCTTAATGACATATCTCACTCTGTAGGGAAGGTCAAAGCAAAATCCACTTATTTATGTATGCACAGCAAAGTTAGTGATGATTCAAGGGGGGCAAAAGTTCAAAACAATATTTACAAGCAGTGTGTGTGATTAAAAGCATAATTCAATTAGTCAGGGACTCACCCCTCTTTGGGTCAAAGTTCAGATTGTCAGCGGAAGGATACAGCGGATGTTTCTGCTAAATTAAACTGATTTATAATCACTGATAATGCTTAAGAACTAAAACTAATGTATATATTATATTATATATTGCTTTTTTATATATCATATATTTTTAAATAATTATACTAATTATACTAAGAATATAACAAAATGTAAAGTGTTTTTTTTTAGCAAAAAGTAAATTATTGTGAATTCGTATTATAAATAATATAATTAAATATTAAATGATATAACTACTGTACAATTATACAAAATATTTTACATTACATTTACATAAAATTGCAGTAAAATTAAAACTAAGAATAGTAAAATGTTTAATATATATTTGTAGCTATAAATTATTGTTAATATTATAAATATTACAATTATATATGGAGAGAATGCTAATAATAGAATAAAATATATAATTAATCAATATTAAATGAAATATTACATTATATAACTATACTATGTGGTATTACACAATGTAATTTACTATATCTATTTAAGTTATATTTCAGATTTGTTTTCACAGCTGTGGTTTAGCATTGCGGATGATGATATAGGGCTGTAAACGACAGAAATCACAGCTGTTTGGCCCTGCAG
The DNA here is from genome assembly GCA_036784905.1 of Acrossocheilus fasciatus. Lineage (NCBI taxonomy): Eukaryota > Metazoa > Chordata > Actinopteri > Cypriniformes > Cyprinidae > Acrossocheilus > Acrossocheilus fasciatus. Next base: position 17,705,178 of record CM071945.1, read on the forward strand.
GAGAAGGTGCTCTACTGATATGGAAAAACAAGTCGAACAAGAATGAGAATTTATTGCATGCTGTGAGATGTCGTGACAGCTCCGTAAAGGACATGCATAAATCAGTAGCAATTGGAAAAGTTGCTGGTTTCAACTACTGTGGCAGTGCGCATGGAGGTCCACATGCAATTACTTGAGGATATGCATACTGTGACCTCCTCTCAATGTGATGTTAAGCTACTCTAGTGACAAAAAAGGCCAGGAATCAAAAAATTATCCAACAAGATGACATGGTGCTGAAAAGGTGGCTTGTCTGACAGGTGCAGCTCACACAAGGACAGACGTGCATGAAATATATGTTTGTACTATATTCTTGGATGATATTGCATTGTAAGATTGAAATCTCACTATTGGCATCAGATTAGGCTGGAGAATGGCCTGTCAAAAAATGGTAACAATAAAACAATATAGTTGACATTCACAATAAAAATGTCAAAGAAAAAAAAAACATTCAAGACAGGACATTTGTTTTAGGACAGAAAGAGCAGTCAACACTACAATATATGAAGCACAGAAACAAGATTTTGGACATCAGCGTGAAATGAATCTGTATGAAAAGCAGCCAATGTTAGTTTTATGTTCACTCAGGCCTTAGATTTATCAGCGTTTCATACACACTGCAGAGATGTAAGAAAAGACATACCTTTCAATCATTTCTCTTAGTTTTCTGGATGTGATGAGGCTAAAGCTTCTCAGAGAACTGCACAGGATGCTAATGCTAACTTAGCATCTCTGCTAACTTACGTTTTTAGCAATGTAGACTTAGCATGGGCCATTCAGTGCATGGCCTGCAGCTAGCCATACTAAGCTCTTGTGTGTTTACACAGATGGCGTTCTGTCCTCTTCCATCGACTGCTCCTATAATTCCCAGCGTAACAACTTCCCCTAAATGTAGCCTTTGAAAAATTCCAAAAGCAACATGCACTTAGCATTTTAATAAGAGAGTGGCTTGATTCGATACATATTGTCCAGTGTCCCGGTCCTCCCAGTCCATCTAAGACTGGATTTCCGAACCTTTCGTTCCGACCATCTGAGAATGTCTCTGTGAGAGAAGGACTGGAAGATAGCATTGAGAGATTTGAAGAAACACAAACCATATGTAAGCAGAGATCTCTTCAATGCCCAGTGTCTGCTGTTTGTTTTCATAAACTTCACAGTCAATGCGCCCCTGAAACCTCAAGCCATGGAGAGTTAGTGTCAGGGTGTTATGTTCTCAATGTCTTACTTTGCTTTATATAGTACGGCGAAATATTACAATGCCGAATTTGATGCAACTGAATCATTGAGATAACTGAGAAAAAAAAATGTCCTAATGATAAACAATGGCAAAAGTGTCCCAATTTACCTGAATTCGACCTAAAGGGCAAACATGTATTTCATTGCTGAAGTCAAATAAATTCACAAATGCTGATTACAAATGATTGTAAAGTCCATAATAAGATTATTTGTTGCCGATAGAGTCAACTTAACAGAATTTATCATGTTCAAAATAAGTGAAAAAAAATACATTACTTCTATTTACAGGACCTTAGTGTGACCTTCATTTTTGTTTTTAACAGAAAACTGAGAAATAGTTCTGTGGTAATCAACGTTATGCTACAAATGCAGTCAGTAGATTTTATACAACAAAGCAATGTTCAAAACAATACAGAGAAAAAAAGACTGCACAGTTATATTTTCAGCCCCAAACTCAAAATTTTACACTAGAACTTACTATTTTTAACCATACAATCAAAAAGCTCACAATATCATAAACTCAGAAGGCAATAATGAATAGAATGTAAACAGAAAAACTCTTTAATGGTCCCTAAAACCTGAACTATGCCTCTACAGGGGCTGTAGGAAAACCAACCGGGAATAAGTTGTCATGTGTAACAGGCATCAGCTTCAGGCTGAGAATATTGTTTTCTTATCAATTATTCAGAATGTCTCAGATGGGAAGGTGGTAACAAAGGGAAATCAATGCTGAGAAATTGCCAGTGAATCAATGGTGAAGAATTCTCCTCCATGGCCTCACATTTTTCCCCCTGATCTGTGGTTTACTGGCAGCTGACAAAATGCCATAGTCCATTATTAATAGACTCTTTGCTTACCTATGATGCTTTCTCCCGTGAGTAGGCATAAAACAGAATCTTATTAAACCTTATTTACAACCTCAAAAGGTCAAAGGGTCACATAATAACGTGGATGGAGAATGCAACAAAGTCTGTTTCTGTCTGCAAGGAAACTACAACAGTGTGACATCCATAACAAGCCCACTAAAACTTCTTTACAAATTAGTCTGTTTGGCTCTCACTCAGATGAGGACCCCTTACTGTCTGTCATCTATGTAATTTCTCTCCAATTTGTGTTATGCCCTTCAAATTAATCATCATTGCAAAAAAGTAAAAGGGAACAGTGTAATGATACGATTGTGAAAGCGAGAGAGAGGGAGAGAGAGATGGCTGTCATCCTGGCTCTCAGGTAAATAATAAGGGATTAGGGTGCAGGTGAAAGAATTTTGAGTATGATGATGACAGATGATACGGACACGGGGCCGAGGAGGCCTCTCACGGGGACACACGCCTGACTCAAGGGTAGGTGCCTCATTAAGACAACCATGCAAAAACTGCACTGTATTTTTTTGTGTGGCTTTATTGCATTTTCATATTGAATGTTATAGAGCTATAAAGCATTTGCAGTTTTTCAGTTTTATAGAATTTATTAATTTAAAACCTCCTAGGGAGCAAGTGAAAATTGACAGTGGCGGTCTCACAACTTGAAAGCAGGAGGAACCAGAAAAAATGTATTATATGTTATCTTGCTAGAAATGTATGTGCTCAAGATTTCTTAATTATCAACGTTAAAAAGGTTTTAACAAGACAATGGAAATCTTTTGTTACAATCACTGATCTATATAAAGAATCTCTATTATAGATCAGTAGTAACAATGTCTGGTTACACTTTATTTTAAGTTGTCCTTGTTACAGTGTAATTCTACATTTAAATACAGAGTAATATTAATTATGGTTAGGGTTTGTCTTAGGGTTACTTGCATGCAATTGTTAATTGTTCATTAATTGTTATTATAATAGTAAGTACATGTAACGTGCAACAAGAACACCTTAAAATAAAGTCAATGTCTTTATTGTGACCCCAAACATTTGAAAAATAGTTTATGTATACAGTATAAATGTCAGGAAATGACAAGCAAGTTTCAGTTTAAAAGCACAAAAGTTGCCCTTTCAACTAATCTGTTCATTTCCAACACATTTAATATCACAATGGTTGATATCTAAGTAAAAAAAAAACATTTAATAACATTTCTTTGACCTTGAATAGAAACAACAAGTATGAAAAGCAACTTAAAGATCTGAATGATCTTAAAGCTTAAGTAAAGCTAAGAATTTCAACTAGGTTTCCTAATAATCAGTGGACACAGAAGAGACAATATCTTGTCAATCCACACCGACTCTAATTAGTGAGTTCAGCATCCTCTTGATAATTGTTTGTATATTTGTGTGTGCATATCATGTGTTTGCATGTGTACTGTAATGTCTTAAGAGTACTCTGTCCTATGGGCCGACGCTTGTCTCAGGTATCTTCCCTGACCTCCTTCATTGTCCAGCTCTAGAATAGGGTCTTTTGTCTACTGTTTTCTGTAGGTCATTGTGAGAAGCGCTTCTTAGTGTCTGCCATAATTTGGCCAGTTACCCGATCTGGGATGACTCCACCACCACGCCATTCATCTCATCATGGGACAGTGAGCAGGCAGTATCGGCCCTCTTAAATGCACCCAAGGGAGAGCTTGTAAAACTTTGTTGCTTAAATATTTAAATGGAAGTAATAGATGTCTAAAGGGCCGCACCAAGAGTTATAATTTGACCCGAGAAGCAATTGCTATCGAGAGGAATTCGAAGAGACCGTCTACAAATGAGCGGAAGAAACCATCTTATCTGAGGAGAGGACAGACGAGGGTGGAAGATATGGAGAGAAAGAGAGAAAAAGAGACAGATAACAGTTAGCAATACTGGACGAAAACGCAACAGAATTAAATACAGCTTGAGTTTCTCAAGACAAACAAAAGGAGCTACTGGAATAGATTTCAAAAAGATTGTTCATCCAAAAATGGATGATTTTATTTACTCACCCTCAAATCGATCCAAACCTTAATGACTTTCTTTCTGCTGTGGAACATAAAAGAAGATATTTTGAAAAACGTTGCAACTTTTTTAGCCCATTCAATGAAAGTCAATGGGGTCCAAAACAACATGATCCCTTTGATTTTCGCTGTATGCAAGAAAAACATTTGTCAAAACATCTTTTTCATTTTCCACAGAAGAAAGAAAGTCAAACAGGTTTGGAACAACATGAGGGTGAGTAAATGATGACTGAATTTTCATTTTTGCTTGAACTATGCCTTTTAACTCACACACAGACGTGACTCCCATTCTCTGTTTCACGGGCGCACTGATCAGCATGTCTCCGTGTCATCACACTTCAGTGAACACTTTCAAGTGGTTACCCTCGCCACACACACACACACACACACACACACACACACACACACACACACACACACACAGTCTGGCATTTGTGGTTTACGGGACTCTCCATAGGCGTAATGTTTTTTTATACTGTACAAACTGTATGTGCTATTGCCCTACACCAACCCTACAGCTAAACCTACCCCTTACAGGAAACTACTGGCAATTGTTGAATTTCATAAAATACTGTTTTGTATGTTTTTTAAGCCTTTTGTTTTACGGGGACACAGGAAGTGTCCTCATAAACCATGTTTACGTTGTAGTACCCATGTTATTATACACATTTGGGTCCTCATAAACCATATATACCAGTACACACACACACAAAAACATGTACATCTGATACATAAGAACATGTAGAGGCCATAACCCATTGCTTTTCAACAGTCCTGTCTGAGACAGTCAGACTCGGGGTCAGATCTATATAAACATTACAGATACACATGCTCACCATAGCGTCTTTTATCTCTTTTATCTCACTCCCCCTCATTTTTTTTTTTTTTAATCTAATTAAGACATACAACACAAAAAGAGGGTAGAAAAAATGTCTTTTCTTCCCTCTTGGGCTACACGGAGCAGTTCAAGGCAGAACTTTTAATAATTTGCAGATTTTTTGCATTTTTTTCTCTCTCGACCTCCCCCTCCTTCGCTCTATAGTTTGGATCACAGTGATGCACAGAGACAGAAATATCAGAGGATCGGTTTTCCAACACGGCACACCCCAGCGAGTGAGCTGCTGCGGATCAAAGGTTCCCGAACCACCCCCTCATGCCTACCGCAGTGCATCCCTGACAGGCTTGGACAAAGTGCGCCCATTGTGCGGGCAGTACCAGTCAGAGCTAATGGACAGTGACCAGAGACGCCCCCTCGGTGGGGCTGAGGCGGGATCGCTTGCCTGCTAGCGCGGCGGAGATGCACATTCCTCCTCTTCATGAGCCTGTGTCATCGAACTGTGGCCTTGTCATCCAGAAAGGCTTCACAATCAAAGGGTTTTCTGAGGAACACCATTTGCATTGAAGACCTGATTTAGTCTCTTGTATAATGTGCTACAAATGCGTGAAAATTAAGCAAATCACATGAGCAAATGTGCTGTCGTACTGAATATCAGCAGAACTGTAATTTGGCTGTAAACTGAAGGCCACAGACACAATGTGAGCATGATATTGCTTTTATATTAAAGATTAATATAGGCTACCATTTAAAAGTTTGGGGTGTGTGAAATTTTGCTTTTTGTTTTTAAAGAATTTTTTTTACAAAAATTAAAAAAAATTAAATGAAAAAGAATTAAAAAGAAATTTATTTAGCAAGGATGCATTAAATTAATCAAAAGTGACAGTATAATGTATACAAGACTTCTATTTCAAATAAATGCCGCCCTTTTGAACTTTCCATTCATCAAGATCTTGAAAAACATTTTTTATAAACTGTTTTCAAAACTGATAATAAGAAAGGTTTCACCAAATCAGCCTATGTATTTAAAAATATATGCTGTCAATTTAAAGGGATAGTTCACCCAAAAAATGAAAATTCTGTCCTTAATTACTCATCCCTCATGTCGTTCCAAACCTGTTAGACCTTCATTCATCTTCACTGTAAAAAGTGATAAGTTGACTTAACTTAAAAACACTGAGGAAACCCGTTGCCTTAAAATTATTAAGTACATAATAATTAAAAAAAAAAAAAAGTTAAGTGAACTTGACAATTCAATTAACTTATTTTTTTTTTAAATTATCATTTACTTAAAAATTTTAAGGCAACGGGTTTCCTCAATTTTTTGAAATTAAGTCAACTTATCACTTTTTACAGTGTTCGGAACACAAATTAAGATATTTTTGATGAATTCCGAGAGCTCTCTGAACAATAGACAGCAAGGATCCTAACACAATAAAGGCTCAGAAACGTAGCAAGGATGCAATGTATGTATGCAAATACATTGTTTACGTTCAGATCAAAGAGTAAACAACCTATCCGTGTACATAAATTGCATATGTTGTTTACGTATGTGATACTCTCCAAAATGGCGCTATATAGGGTGACATGGAGGAGATGAATTGTTGAAAAAATTCATAATTTTTGTTTTCTTTGCATACAAAAAGTATTCTCATAGCTTTGTAAAATTACGGTTGAATGCCTGATATCTCATGGATTAGTTTAATGATGTCCTTGCTACGTTTCTGAGCCTTGATGGTGTTAGGATCCTTGCTGTCTATGGGAGGGCCAGAGAGCTCTTGGAATTCATCAGAAATATCTTCATTTGTGTTTTTGTCTTAATTTCATTTTTGGGTGAACTATCCCTTTAATACAAAGTAACTGTTTTCCATATAATAATTTAAAATATTCTTCCTTTTTTATTTCATACAATACATTTATATCAGGGTTTCTCAAACTGGGGTTTGTGAATTGATGAAAAGCTGATTCAGTCGATAAATTATTTAAACCAAAAAAAAAAAAAAAAATGTTATGAATGAAAATTGCAAAATTAAAATGAATAAATCATTTTAAAATAAAATGCAATAAAAAGAGAATCTGCTGCTTGATTGAACTGATTGCTAAACATGTTTAATGCTGAAATTCACTGTATATCAAGAAGCGCAAAGAGAAAGGCAGACTACACGGCAAACGTTTCATATGTCCCCCTCTCTCCTCGTTTGGTATTCTGCTGAAGCAGCAGCGTACAGGATTTGGTTTTCATCAAACCAGAAAACCTCTTTTTTCTTCTCTCCATCCAAAGAAGCCACATCCGCTCCTGTTCCTCTTTAAATTCTCAGTGCTAGAGAGTATTGTGTGATGAGAGCTCTGATAACTATTAAAACAAACAGACGCTAAGAACACTTTTGTCACAGTAAACAAATCCTCACTGAAAATGCAAGTGTTGTATATGTGTTACAAATGCCTGAGAATTACTCAAATCACACAGGCATAGGCAAAACGGCAAGTTTGATTTTGCTTTTATGTAACAGTTTGGTATACACAACAAGTATAGGTAAGCTTTTTTTCATATAGTAAAATAGAACACAGTCATTTTAAAAACTGTAATAATATTTCACATTATTACAGTTTTTATTTATTTATTTATTATCAAAGAAATGCAGCCTTGTATTTATTTAAGAGACTTATTTCAAAATTATTTAAAAACCATAACGACTCCAAACTTTAATGCACATTTAAGAACATTTAAGTTAATTAAGTTTGTATAATCACTCACTTTTCTCACAGAATTCTCAGTTCTCTGTAAAGCTGTTTTAGAAAGAAATTTAATGTAAAAAAAAAAAAAAAATGTCACACAAATATTTTATTTTTTTTTTTTAATTGAAATTCTTTCTTTTTAGGTTTACTGAACTGGAAAAATATAATATAATATAATATTTTAAATATTTTATACTCTGACAACAATCTAATAATAAACAAAATCATGAGAATTAACCGAATCTCAAGAGCAAATGTGCTGTTGTACTGAATATCAGCAGGACAATTATAAACATTATATTGCTTTTATGTAACAGTTTGACCTACACAACCATTCAAAAGTTTGGGGTCAGTAAGATTTTTACACATTTTTAAAAGAAATGAATATTTTATTCAGCAAACATGCAATAAATTCATCAAAAGCGACAGTGACAGTAAAAGCATTTATAATGCTATAATGTAAAAATGATTTATTCTTCTCAGTTCCAGAGTAGGAGTGTATGAGAGTTTAATTAATACTTAAAACTTTAAAGTAATTTATTTTTTTTAAAAGATATTAATACTTTTATTCAGAAATGATGCATATATTTTTTTAGGTCAGAGGTTAAAGCCTTGTAAGTTTAAAGATTTTCCAGGATGGTAGTTTAGAGAAGGGATTTGTGGGAATTGTTTTTTGATAGTTTGATATCATTGAAAAGTTTGGGGTCAGTAAGTGTTTTAAAAAAAAAAGAAAAAAAAATATATTAATGCTTTTATTCAGCAAGGACTCATTAAATTGTTCAAACGTGACAGTGAAGTAGTATAATGTTATGTTATAACATAAAACCTCTTTTTTCTTCTCTCCACATCCGTTCCTGCTCATCTTCAAATGCTCAGTGCTGTTCCAGAGTATTGTGCGATGAGAGCTCTGATAACAACTAAAACAAACAGACGCTAAGAACACTTTCGTCTCAGTAAACAAATCCTCGCTGAAAACTCCAGCATTTCGAGGGCCCACCAAAAAACTGCAGCGCTCGCCACAATTCCCGCTCCCTGTAGTGATTCATGCTGTTTTTCTCTCACAGACAGACAGTGCCTCTCCTCTCTCGAGTCGCCGATATGAGATGTGTGTCTGGCCCTAGCGTAGCGCCCGCGACCTCGTCCTGAACTCTGCGTGCACCGCTCCTCAGTCTGAACTTCCTCACAAAGGCACACATTATTACCCCAGCTCCCCGAGCCTCATCCATGGAAACTCTGGGAATCAAACCTGGCATGAGGCAAGCTGAGACTTAGATGAGACTTAAAAATGAGGGAGGGGGGGTATGCGCGGTCCAACTTTCGCTGAACCTACTCGCTTACACGTACGAGACACCAAAAGCACAAGGGGGTCAAGAATGTGCATCGAATAGGCCTCCTGCGGTACCCGTGTCCTTACCTAAATCTTGAGGCTCCTCAGACTCCCACAAACCCTGCACCCTGCCAGCCCTCTCTGCCCTGAAGGCTCCTCCAGACCCCTCTCAGGAATTTCACATGGGGATCGGACCAGGCCCGCAGCTGGGAGGGGGATTTATGCCCTCGGTTCGTTCTCCATTGTCCAGACTGGGATCCCGTGGAGCGCCGTGCCTGCCTTTATGATTCTCCAACTCATGGTTTTCACGGCCGAGGTCAGAGGTTAAAGCTCCATTAGCGTACTGTAGGCCATGTTAGGAATTCCAGGAAGGTACACTCTTAAAAATAAAGGTTCTATTTTGGCTTTAACATCCATGGAACCTTATATTGTACAAAATAGATATTTAAAATCTGAGAATGGTTCTTTTTAGAATGTTTACTAAAAGGTTTTTTTGGGGAACCACATGGTTCTTCTATGCTATGGCATCCCTGAGAAAAACCTCTTTTGGAACGTTGTAGTTTAGACCAGGAACTAGTGGAGCTTGGCTTTGGAAGGAGAAGACGATGAGAAGAACTGAAAGAGATTTCAGTATAGCGTTCTCAGGAACGATCATGTAATATCGTGTAGAATATGAAAGCGGTGATTTGAGCCATAACTCAGGTTAGCGAGCGGGCGGATGGGTCTCTAGAGGGGTCATGTCTGATAATGATGAGTTTTATGGCCTTTTGATTGAAGGCAAGCTTCTCTTAATAGCATTAATTTTAACGCACACTCATCCTTCCCTATTGTGCTGCTGTTGGACATTGACGAGCATTTATGATTACACCTAATAAAATTACAAATACAAATTAGATTACTGCTTTTTGCAGTTGAACGGTGCGAACGGCCCTCTGTAAAATTCGGAATCATTAACATATCAGTCACTGAATACAATAGCGTGCATCTGCAGAAGAAAATCACTGAAAGCACAATCAATACTCTCACCATAATTATCATTTCTTCATTTTGTTGTTTGGAAAAGTCGTTAGACATCAATACACTCTAAATAATGTCAGCAACCTCATTATATGGCAATACATTTTAAGTAATGTCAGCAAATCTATTGTGATTCATTTCAGTTAATAAATCTAAATAATATTTATTGTTGTTTTTCTAAATAAGATACTTTGTGTACTGTGCATGTAAAAGTTGTTGGAGTTTCTCTGGTAAAAGGGTGAATAAAAAACAAAATAATAAAAGAAAATAAAAGAAAATAAGAAAATATATTGTCACAATTATCATACATTTATATAACAAGAGGAAATAAAAATCTAAATAATATTTATTGTTGTTTTTATAAATAAGGTACTTATGTGTACTATTTATGTAAATGTTGTTGGATTTTCTCTATTAAAAATAAAAAAATAAAATAAAATAAAATAAAATAAAATAAAATAAAATAAAATAAAATAAAATAAAATAAAATAAAATATACTGTGTCAAAATCAAATTGTTTTTGGATTTTGTCTGGAAATAAAATAAAATAAAATAAAATAAAATAAAATAAAATAAAATAAAATAAAATAAAATAAAATAAAATAAAATAAAATAAAATAAAATAAAATAAAATAAAATAAAATAAAATATACTGTGTCAAAATCAAATTGTTTTTGGATTTTGTCTGGAAATAAAATAAAATAAAATAAAATAAAATAAAATAAAATAAAATAAAATAAAATAAAATAAAATAAAATAAAATAAAATAAAATAAAATAAAATAAAATAAAATATACTGTGTCAAAATCAAATTGTTGTTGGATTTTGTCTGGAAATAAAATAAAATAAAATAAAATAAAATAAAATAAAATAAAATAAAATAAAATAAAATAAAATAAAATAAAATAAAATAAAATAAAATAAAATATACTGTGTCAAAATCAAATTGTTGTTGGATTTTGTCTGGAAATAAAATAAAATAAAATAAAATAAAATAATAAACTGTGTCAAAGTCATTATCAATCTGTATAAAGAAAATAAATAAAAATAAAAATAATATTTATTAATGTTTTTTCAAATAAGATACTTATGTGTACTGCTTACATAAATGTTGTTGGATTTTGTCTGGTAAGAAAGGTAAATAACAAAACATAACAAAACACAACAAAAAATAAATAAAACAAAACATAATAAAATATAAAAAAATATAAATCAAATTTAATTTAAATAAATACATAAATAAATAAAATAGATACACTGTCACAAACATGTGACGGTGCATCTACAAGTCAATGTCAACCATGGCGTTATCTCATGTTAACTGTAGTGCACAGGCTGAAATGTAGGGGGCAGTATTGAACTGAGAGAGGTTTTATTTCCATACTACGGGCTCTGTGCTGCTGTGGATTGGTTTCTTCTCTCTGCAGCTACACCAGTGACATAACATGGACTTACAGAGCTTGAACAGTTTGTGCTAAAACACTGTGAATTATTTAGGCAGAAACCACAATTGAGAATATGCTCTGATACTGATACTCACATAGGCTCCTAAAATATGCCAGACTGTGTTATTTTAAGAGGCTAATCATGCCAAGAATTAGTGTCACGAGAAGAAAACCTCTGACTTACATTAAATGCAAAATTAAGCAGAAAAGAATTTACTTTAGAACATGCATTGTCAGCTATTATGGTGTTGGTTTATTTCTTCTAATTTGTCAGTCATCTAAACCACCCAGACATGTTAGTACTTGCGCAGCAGGTCAACACAAACATGGAATTCATTATTGGCAACACATCACAATTACTAATCGCTCATTTGCATAAACATCATAGAATGAGCTTTGGAGAGGCTGTGTTATGTTCAGTGATATTACCATCAGATCTGTGTGTGTTTGGGTAAGGCAATCGTAAGAAAGATCAAAAATCTCTCTCTTGGACAATCACAGAAGGTGATGTAGATGTAGAGACAGCAGGAACAGAAGGTGTTTTCAGCCGCTGATATATGCCACATTAGTCTGCAGTATGTGGCAGGTTGTTGATAGTTTGGGACACATGCAGCGCTCCAAGTAACTCAGCCCAAGCAGCTCTGACTGGGGAATGTTTTAATCATATCTGTTCCAATTACTGTAAAGTCCCGACTGGGATCTCGGCCTGAACTCCCACCACTTCCGCTAACAGCATTCAGAGAAGTCTGACCATGTAATTCAATACAGTAGCCTATTTTAATAAGAGGAAAACTGTTAAATTAATTTAGCATCATAAAACAGTAAGGCAACACTATTTTTGTTGACTTCAAGTTCTCCCTTAATGGTGTCTGGATTTTTAAAGAATATGTTAACTGCAAAAATATTTGATTATGCTGCAACTTATATTGAAAAAATGAACTAAAACAGTATTTTAAAGCAATTATTTTGTGCCAATTGTGGACAAGTGTTCTCTTTGTTCCAATAACGTTTGAAACATTTACATTATTCATTTAGCAGATGCTTTTATCCAAAATGACTTACAATGTCAATTCAACTTTTCCAGAAAAATTATTTTCTGTTGTTCTGACACACACACACACACACACACACACACACACACACACACACACACACACACACACACACACACACACACACACACACACACACACACACACACACACACACACACACACACACACACACACACACACACTTGTATTTTATTTTATTTATTTTTAATTTATTCTTCTCATGAATATATCTTTAAAAATTTGTATTTATTTATTCACTTACTTTTTCCAGTTCAAATATTTTTTTACCCCTTCAGATTGTTATTTACCTCCTGCTTATTTAGCTTATTTTAGTAAAAATCTCTGCCCAAGACCTTTAATAAACAATATGTAATGTTATTTTTACTGTTAAAAATATTTAATTATGCTGAAAATTAATTAAAAACAGACTGGTATAAAGCAGTATATCAAAGCATATCATGCCATTTGTGGACAAAAACAATGACCGTTCTTATGAAGAATAGTCGGCTATTTTCTCAACTTTAATATTTTATTTATTTTTATTTATGTACTGATTACTTACTGATTTATTTTATTTATTTTTGTAATCAAATGACAGAATGCTGTTTATTTATTTATCTATTTTTTTATTTTGCTTGTTGTTGCCCTGCTGGTGAGATTTATTTTATAAGACCTTTAATAAACGTTCTAAATATGCAAATCATTTTTATTGAATATCCTCAAATGCTACAGTACAGCAACGTCATAAGCAATCCAGTATCAAGAATTCCTCCCACGTCCACAATATATCCTATAGATACCATAGATAAACAGAAATACTTTATTGATCCCTGAGGGTAAATTCAGGAGCAAAACCCAGCTGCTTTATTGTTAAATGCACATGCAAAAAGCATACTACATAACTGTAACAGACAACAAGAAGTACACACACACACACACACACACACACACACACACATATAAATACAGCTCACAACCCTCCCTCCCTCCCTCCCTCTCCACACACACACACACACACACACACAGCTCCATGGGGACTCAGATGCAGGTGGTAGCTGTCTGGTGTCCTTTAGTAAGTGTGCCCCCTCGGCAGAGCCTCGGGCCAGTCTCTTCACCCTGCTTATTGTGCCTCTGCGAGTCGGCAAGATAAATGCCGAGCACAGCACACAGTAACAGCCAGCGCCGCTGAAGATAGATGCCCTGATTCAGAGCTCCCCCGCCATATGAGCCAATTTGTAAAGGACAATAAGTTTAAAAAGAAGTGAGGATCTCAAACACAGCAATCCACACAGACAGACTCGACTGTGGTTTGGAGTTTTCTGAGAAATATCACTCCGAAACAGTCGTGGCAACATGAAAGTTCACAAGGGCTTCGTATCAGGACGCTTTCTCTGGAATTAGGGCGATTACGTAGCCACAATCATTATTTCAAAAATTTGGCCTTATAACGGACAACAAAACAAAAGTGATGGTGTGTTGGAGATGCCGATAAACAAACAAATTCCTCCGGCTCGGAGTCAACACACAATCTCACTAAATCTGTCCATACGCAGTCGTCGCTGCGTTGTGTTTCTGAGGTGATATTTTTTAGATGACTTTTTGTGCGTCTGTAGTAACCACACAGCATATTATGTTTAAAATTCTCCCTTGTAAAATACCAGACTGTATAATTCAGACACAAAAATGAAAAAATGAGCCCACACTGTTTATTCCGAGCATGTTTTGATGATGTGTTGGGCTTCCCACTTTAGAAACCCCGAGCGTGTGTGCATGTGTGCACAATGTCTGCACAATCGGCCCACAGACCGGCCCGGCTGGACAGCCACTAATAGGAAGCAGGTCGGGATTGGTGTGGGAGTCAAGGAAAGGTCAGCCTGGGTTAACTATCAAAGATGAGTGCAAACCTATCCCTGTGGAAAAGACTGTTAGGAAAACATCAGCCTCTGCCATGCCAGCCTCCTAAAAGTGGGAGTATCCCTTCTGTTAATTAATTCAAGACTGTGGGACCTGCTTTCTCCGCAGCTTTTCTCTCTCCCTCAGCCTCAGAGTTCAAACGCAAGACCAAGTGATTAGACACAGTCAAGTCGAAACCTGCAGCCAGGCTCGTGACGTTCTCACAGAATTAGTGGAAAGACAACAAAATGCGAGAATAATTCATGGAAAACAATGAATTGGTGAATTGGAATTATTCTGATTTTTATGGATAGATATTGCCCACATTTTACCTTTATGAGGTATCGGAGGAAAAAAAAACATAAAAAATAAGTTATCCAACCTGACCAGGCATTCACAGATATTTCTTTAAATGAAATGATTAAATACAATGATTATTATTATTATTATTATTATTATCAATTATTATTGTAGGTGTTGTTGTTTTATTAATTTTATTTGTTTTTAAGAAGTATCTGTCTATGGGCAGGTAGGATAAATTCTGTATGAGAAATAATGAAGAAATATACAGGTTATTACTCCAAATTCATATAAATATCCATATACAGAAATAAAACGTCTTACATAAAAATAAAAATAAAATAAAGTCAAATAGAATCAAATAAAAAAGAAAAATGAAAAACAAATTAAAATAAAATAAATAATAATGTTGTTGTTTTTGCATAGAATTATATCACTGTACATATCATATACTGTATCAAATACACATTAAATAAATAAATAAATAAAGTGTGTGGCCTAAAGCACATAAGAGCTAAGTAAATCAACAAAAGAGTGGTTGAAAATAGAGAAAATGCATTTTTGTTTTGAGTCCTGACCTTCAGTTATAATTTGCAACAGGGCTATACCATCAAAAAACCCATAAAACCATAAATATTTATAAATTGAAATATTTGTGCAGAAGGCGTAGTCCAAAACTGGTTAAAAGTCTTTATTATAATATATTATTTAATAATAATAATAATAATAATAATAATAATAATAATAATAATAATATAAGACATTTATTAATTTTTATCTGTCTATGAATACATGCTCAGTTTTATGGGTTATTTTTTTCAGAACACATAGAATACATGAGGTTTTAACAAAGCTTTTAATTGCTTATATTTCATGGTTTTCTGCATCGAATGTAGTCTAAGAAATAAATACATATGTCCCCCCCCACCACCCCTAGGACTACTGAAACAAGAACATGGAAAATATACATGGTTAGCCATGGGGAAAATATGGTAATAAATTTATTATAGGTCTCTTGTTTGAGGATTTTCAGAAACACCCAGTAAGTTAAAAAAGCCACAGCCTGATAGACAGAGAAAGAGCCGTACAAAAATAAAGACAGATGTGGAAGCACAAAGTTTAGTTCGACAGAAGCCGTAACAGTGATGTGGATGTCTAGACATTTGTAATATGAAATTCCGGCAGTGTCATTTCACCCTATTAAATTTAAGCCGTGTTTCAAAATATTATCTAGCTCAAAGCACAGTTATGGCAAAACTGGATCCAAAATTATGATCTTGGCTTTAGCAGCTCAGCTCAATGGGACCAGGATATCCGATTTTTCCAAAACAAAAACTAGTTACCTAAATCATGTGGATTAAGCGGCGCTGAGGTGTATAAATACAAAAGAGTACAAAGCCTGACCACACAGGATCACAGTACTGGATCACAACATTTTATCATCTGAGACCATTTAAAAATTGCAAACAAACAAACTTAAAATATGTCTTTCCTGAAATATCCAACATGAAGTCATTTAAAACACTTCCACCCACCGATGCCATCACAGACATACACCTGCTAGTCGGCCCTTTGGCCCTGACGGCGGGCCCTTGATCACTGCCACCTCTTCTAGCAGACTGAAAGAGGAGCGTGCAATGCTGTTAACTGAGCCGCTCCTCCCTTTCTCCTCCCAGCTTTTTGTACTAATGATGGAGTGCTTTCTGTCCTCCAGCTGTCACCCATCCGCTGTGACACGTGCGTATGCATGCTTCACACAAACACACACATGCGTGCATGCATGCACAATTCAATGAAGTGAATGCAACAATTTTGTGAACAATTTACACGGCAAATTCGTTCTGCTTGTGTCTCATGAATGTATCTGGTCTTCTAAACCATGAATACGATCTCATCTCTAGACATTTACTTGTGCCATGCTGACAATGCAAAGTATTTTATTTCCCCATAACCAAAAATTGTCCCTCAATGCTGTACATTTATCAACAAATAAATATTTTGTGCATGCTACGATTGATAATTATAACCGGTGGTCATGGCATAAATTAATTCATTATATACCAGTGGCTGCATGGCCAATGAATACATTGAGTTTGTCATTTGAGAATTTCATGTTGTGCGTATTCACCGAGTGCTGGTTAGCCACACTCTTAGCATAAATGGTTTGTGGTTTAAAGACAAAAAAACAAACTAAGAAACAAAGCTGAAGGTATGCGCCAGGATATACACCATGGGGGAGGAATGTTCTCCTGACATAAATATAGACACGGTTAATACAAATAGAAGGACTGATTTAGCGCTATAGAACTTTGACCAAAGCATGCAAGCAATTCAAAGATTTTGAGAATGAGAAAACCTCTTAACCAAAAATGGCAATTCTGTCATAAATCTTATGTTGTTCTAAACCTGTATGACTTTATTTCTTTTATGAAACATAAAAGGTAGAAAATCCTGAAGAATATCCTTGACACTATTTTTATTTCAATGAATATGAATGGAGACTGAGCAGTCAACACTAAAAGTACACCATATGTGTTGTATTTTTTTTTAAATCATAAACTGTACAAAAAAAAAGACGTGTTTTTTTTCAGTTTTTTTGACTGAAATTTACAAGCAATTGCTAAAAAAAAAAAAATCAAAAACAATCCTACACAAATCCCACACCAATTTTTAGTGTAGTTTGTTTATTTTATTTATTTGTATTTATTATTTATTTATTATTTTATTTGTTTGTTTATTTATATTTATTTTTGTAGATTGAATGTTTCAATTCTTATCCATTGTAACTGCATAGAGTGACCTTTTCTGTTTCACAGAAAACAGGTTGGACAAAACATGACATGAGTAAATTATGATATTTTAGCCAAATCCCTCTAATTTTGTGTATTAGGTTCACAATCAAGCGCTCTGCATTTTTAGACACTCAGCATAAATGTAATTTGCTTTTAAGACACAAATATATCTATGTAGGAAAGACTTTTTGTGCGTATGCCCTGTTAACTGTTTCATGTCGACCTATCAGCACTCAAAATCACCAAAAAAGTGTTGCAACCAATCTCTACTGAGGAATCCCTCATCGCATGAAGCCCATTGGGCATCGGCGCTCCGTAACGTGAGTGGCCAGTGCATTTTCTGAGTTGATTAGTTTATTGTTTTAGAGTGTGATTCCCTGTTGAGATCATTAACAGCTTGAGACTGATGTAAGCTCCTGCTGAAACACACTTACTCTCTGGGCATCACTCATTAACTCAATTAGGACCATATAACATCATCTGGAGGGGCAAGCTGTGTCATAACCACTAAAGATGGCTGTCACCTGTTTGGAGACATAGAGAAGTAGAAAAGCTCTCTGAATTTTTCACTTAATTGCATAAAGTTGAGCAATGATCTATTAATAGAGCTCTGTTCCAATTGCTGTCGCCCTGCAATCATGCCAAGTCCACGGTTTTCCTACAGAATTGGGCTACTTTTAAACTGCTACCACGGGGTGTTTTTTCCCATCTGCAGGTTAAAGGTTTGACATACTGCATAAATTAAATTGACTCAAATGCTTGTTTTAAATTTTTTCGCAAATTTTTATATTGTACCAATGGTAAAACTTTGCTAGATGATGAAACAGAGTAAGGCCCCGATCAGACGCGTTTTTTCAGGTTTGATAACTCAAGGCGCACCACACTGCTTTTTTTTGGTTTACTTTTTTAATATGTTGCTAGGCAACCACCAAATCAGCTGTCCTGTCAGTCTAAGTAACCCACGACAGCCGCCACAAGTTTCTCCTCCATCATTGCAGTCTCCAGACTTTCCAAGCATCTTCAGATGCTCAGAGCGCTCCTACAAAAAGTTTTGCACCTCTCACTGCAAAAAGCGTTCTGTCTGAGCGGAGCCTAAGAGAGGAAGAAACACTTGTAGGAATTGTGAGTGCCTTCATGAAAACAGATCGCTTTACTACTAGCCTATACCATGATTTTCAAGCTGAAATTGTGTGCAATGCATAACAACTACTGTAAAATTTCTATTTTAGGAAAGTGAGTGGCATATTTTGATGCTTGGGCTGTGGTTATTGGGATAACAGATCTGGCAACCCTAGTCAAATTACGTTTCGTGCAAAACATTTGCCATTTTATATATTTTTTTAGTGTTGATTAACTTTGTGAGAAACAAAATATAAATGCCCACAGGCCACACTTTCAACTATGAATTTCATTTAATAGCGTCAAATTTTCTGCCAATTTCAACAAAATGCCAGTTTTTGCAACACTATCACATCCGCTGCCATGCCCTACCAGAAAGACAAGTCCTCCAAATGCTCTAGAAACAAGAGAACTCAGTGTTCCCAGAGGCATCAGAAGACAAGAACCGACCTGCAGTTCCTTTCAAGCGCCCAGCCACCGGGCAAGCAGTTTGTGGGCAGCTGTCTTTGGCTCCAGGCGAGCGAGTTCTCATTCCAGCATGGTTCACAACTCAACTCTCTGTCAGGGCTTGCCGATTTCGCCTGCTTTCCTCAACCTGCTCCTGTAGGCCTTTGTCAAAGTATTATTTTCTGCTATGTGAAACATATCGGGCCGATCCAGGCGTATCAGTTCTGTTCAGGATTGACAGCAGCTGCCAAGTGGATCAGAGTTTGGATTTAGGGCAATAACAATGTGTTGTAATGATTTTGAACACACAGCTCTCTTGTGTCGGTTTTGGTTGCCGTTTGTGCTGATGGTTGGAAGCTGTGGAAAAGCCATTCCGCACATGATTGATTTACAACTTAGATGAGGGCTTATGTTACACTAAATCTAAGTTGAGTGAAAATGAACAGGTCATGACTATAAAGCAGGCTAAGGAAGCGACTGTCGATTTCATTCGGGACTTCTATGAATTTAATATAAGGCGTTTTCTGGCTCCTCTGCTCATTAACAAATCCACGCATGAAGCTCAGGAAATCCATAAAGAGCCCATACATTCATAAAATAAAGTTAAGTGAAGCTTGAATCATCAAACTAACATTAACCCAAATGTAAAATACAGGCATCGAGGGGCAATTTAACATAAGTGCCATTCATCTTAATGTATGGCAGCTCTGGGTGTCTGGCGCTCAACGTAAGCATGTCAACCCTCCCTTTTCAGCAGAGGAAGTGCACAGTGGCATTCGGGGGGAGGAGGGTACATCGACTTTGATGACAAATGAGGAGAAGGAGGAGGGAAAGGGAAGGGAAATCCACACACGTCCGTTGTGACCCGGCAACTTCAACGACCCGTGTGCCACATTGAAGCTTTGAAATAAAAACCGTCCACACACGTGCACGTACACAAGTCGCCGCATACACACACACTTGTACGTCAACGCAAACACGGGCTGACACGCACTCTTAGCGCCATGGCCGGATGAGGGCTCTGCTTATCGTGTCAACACGTGAGGCAGCTGACTTGCTTACACAAGGCCCGGGGTAGAGGGCAAAGCCTGGCCTTGGGTGATGGTAGCCACGCTCTGCTCAGCCGCCACCGGTGAACACTGAGCCTCTGTGTTCGGATCACTCAGGGTGGTTACAGTCTGAATGGGTGGGGTGGGATGTGTGCGTGAATGAATGGAGGAAAGCTGCTGGTGGTCACCACCTCGGTCAACTGTTCTGCTGACTGGGGTACAACATACCACAGTCAAATCATAGGTTTCCAAAGGTTATCCAATTGCAAATTTTTTTTTTTTTTTTTTTTTTTTTTAGAAAATCATAGAAATACGTGCACCTATCGCTTTGCTTTTCAACTTCTGAAACAAACAGCAATCCTGCAACATGACCACTATCTGACAAAATACATGCACTTTTGCAATTTCTATAAATAATATTTTATAGAAATATTTTTTATTCAGCAAGAATGTTTTAATCAAAATTGACAGAAAATTTATACTGTACACAGTTACAAAATATTTCTATTTCAAATAAATGCTGCTCTTTTGAACTTTCTAAATCATAAATCTTATGTTTCCACAAAAATATTAAGCAGCACAATTTTCAATATTGATAATAAGAAGAAATGTTTCTCAGTACATTAGAATGATGAATTTTGTTGACAAGTACAATAGGGCTGGTATTACTGATTATCCTGAAAATAATGGCAAGAACCATGTTTCTATTGACTTGTCACTGCATGCAAACACACAACACAACCATAATAGTCTGATTCACAAACAAGTGAATCAAAAACAGCACAATCAGTGAAGTCTGATTCAGGTACAAATGACTCCTACAATGATTAGTTCAAAAATATTAATTATCCATTTGAACCAGTCTGAGACACTGCACTGTATAATTTACATTAGCAGAGTGAGATTTTTTCATATGCAAATAAAATGGACATTATAACTGAAATACGCACAAACTATTCTGAAATTAAAGCTGTTATAGACTGAGTTCGATGGCAAATTTTCATATATCTTGTTGAATACATTGATTTAAATTTGTTTAAATCCATAATTGAAAGCATTATGCTTAATGTTCCACTCAGTTTAAAAAAAAAATTGTTTGATCAAACAATATGCCAGAAAGGGGATTGAGAGAGTTCTTTTATTAGCTCAGAGCAGTTCATTTTAAAATCCATTTTTATTACTGCAGACGAAAGGACAATCGACTGTTGGCAAATCCAACAATTAACCTTACCAGTCTGAACCATTGTATAAAAGGTCCCCTTTTACAAATGTCCTGATGGTTAATTATTAACTGTGGCATTTTAGAGTCCAGACTGGAAATCTATATTCACAAAGCTTTGGAGAAGGAGTGGAAACTGTGCCTGTTAGCTTTTGGTTTATATGAGTAATTTAGAAAATGCCAATACAAAATTAGAGAGCATGGAGGTGGATATGTTTATCCATTCATCATAAAATGTTTGGGTCAGAAAGGGTCAGGAATATCTAATTCAGGTAATAATTCTGATATCAGTATGACAACAGAAAGATCTATAGACTAAGGTTCAGCATTATTGCAGTTTAAGGAACCTTCTGGTGATGCAACTCCTTTAAAAAAAGAAAAAAAAAAGATATAAAATTGATCGAACATGACAGTACATTTACTGCATATACAGTATATAGATTTACTGTATACTGCACAAAATAATGTATCACAGTTTCCACAAAAAAAATAATGCAGCACAATTGTTTTCAACATTAATAAATATACAAAATGGTACTTGAGCAGCAAATCAGCATATTAGAATGATTTGCGATGAATCATGTGACACTGAAGACTGTAATGATGCTGAAAATTCAGCTTTGCCATCACTGGAATAAATTACATTAGAAAATAAAACATTTCAAAATAGAAAACAGTTAAGTCAAAATGTAAAAATCATTCATAATGATATTGTTTTACTGTATGTTTGATCAAATAAATGCAGCCTTGATGAGTATGAGACTTCTTTCAAAAATAAATAAATAAAATAAAATAAATTAACCAACGCCAAATTTTTGAACAGTAAATTTAAGTGAAAAAGTATTTGACACGAAAGAAATTAGTTTTTTTACTTAGCACATTCACTCCCTTGTATCACAATCACACCAACATCAAAGCAACATAATTGCACTGATGACCTGACACAGACGCTGACCCTATAATATCTCACCGGAGGTCAGCCAGGGTCAAGCGGTGACATGTTAGGGCCCTCTGTTTTTCACTCTGTGAAAACAAGTTATTATCAGGTCAATCACCCTGGGTCAGCCTGCCACACTAGTCCCCAAGCCAGCTCGGTTGTCATTTAGTTAGCTCAGTTAAAGAAGCATTTAATAGCCCGGCAGAGGAGGTGCAGGCTAAGCATAGCTCCATAGGGAAGGTAGGGTTGCTTAAATAATTGAGAAGTCAGCAGATTGGATTTTGGCAGATTCATTGTTTTGCATTGATTGTGTGAGTTAATCCTGTTCACTGTCTGGTCTGAACATTACCCAGAGGTCCTCTCGCTGGGAATACTGCTCCCAGCGCTTGGTCACGTGACTATTAATGCGGTGAAAGTGGAAGACTCAATCCAACCTTCAAAAAAAAGAAAAAAAAAAGGGCTATGTTCACTCCAGGTGTGCCGTCCATGTCCTCGTAATCTGTTTTGGCAGAAAAATCCATTAAGAGCATTTGGGATGTTTATATTTAAAAGTGATACAATAAAAGCTGTAATCCAATACTTATCCAGGATTCTTTAACTATAAAATTCCTCACTTTTGCACATAAATTCCTAACAAGAAAAACAGCACTCTAGTGTACTGTATATAGGCTACAACGAAACAGCAAATAAGAGAGAGTCTCTCAATTATTACAACAAGACTAAATACTAAGAGCATATTTTTCACCCTGACTGGGTTGAATCATCAATAAAAGCTCCGACCAGGACGACATTTGGAGAGCCTACTTAAGCCTTACAAGACAGCGATGGCTTTCTGACTGTTCACAAAATAGTGCTGTTATTGGTAGTATTAGAACTCCATAATAAATAGAGGCAACATGACAGAGTTTATACCAAGGGCAGAAATACTACCAGCTCTCCAGCTCATTCATTGGCTGTTGACATGAATATTTACTGTGGATTGACTGTTTTTTAACTTGTCTGCTTGGGTTTACAGGCCGTCGGTGGTTTACTGTGGAGAGTGGTTTATCTGCGGTAAAATACTATAGTGCTGATTGTCCATTCTCTGCAGTGTTATGGCTTAATGCAGTGGTTCAGGTATTGCACCCTCAAGAGTAAACCTCTCTCTTCTTCACCTTAAGCTGTAAGAGACCTGAACAAGCGCTTTGCTATTGAATTTCACGTAAATTTGATTGTACAAGAGCACCATGAATGCAGGCCGCCTATCCATCAGGGGAAAAAGTACAGTCTCTCAGCGGTTCTCAAACTTTCACTTCAAGAGTAAAACTACATTTGTGGACCACCTTACATTCAAAATCAAATTGTGCAGTCTTATTCGATGTTCTTTTCACCAATTCTGTCCTAAGCAGTTTATCAATAATTTGCAATAGGCTTCTGTTTCGTTTTTATTTCACTGACATTTCATATTATAAAATAATATTAAAATATAAAACAGTATTAATAGTAGTATTAAATAGCATAATCTTATCATGGAATTAAATAATATAATAGATTTTTTATAGTATTAATCTTTTTTTTTTAAATAATATAATTAATAATACAAAACATGCAATATGTAAAATATATTAAGTTACAGACACACAGTCATGCTGTACAGTATATACACTTTTGTTCAAAAGTTGGTGGTCGGTGAGTTTTTTATTTTTTTATTATGATTTTTTTTTAAAATATATATTAATTACTATCTTGTGTTCACCAAGATTATTATTGAAGTTATTTAAAAGAAAAAAAAAAAAAAAAAAAAAAAACATTAATACTGCATTCGTTTGATTTGAAAGCAGAGTAAAATGGTATTATTGTGAATAGTATTATTCAGCATTGATGGAATATTAAAGAATTGTTTCCTATTTTAAAATTAGATGGCAAAATTTGAACCCTCTGGGGTCTGAGGGTGTTTTGGGGCCCTGGAGAAGTTTTGACATGTCCTGACATTTGTGCTTTTTTTAGTATCTTAAAAGCATACTAATGTCTAAAGTCTGATGTATTCAGCACAAACTGGGCTACAGTATAAGCAACATGAATGCACATGTTTGTGTTTTTAATTTTGAAGTTATTTTTGTGTTTATATTATAAAATGAGATATTCCTGTGATGCAAAGCTTAATTTTCAGCATCTTTTCTCCAGTCTTCAGTGTCAATGAATTTCCTTCAGAAATCAATTTTATATTCTGATTAGCTGCTCAAGAAATATTTATTTATAATATTATCTTAAACGC
Organism: Acrossocheilus fasciatus; assembly: GCA_036784905.1. NCBI lineage: Eukaryota > Metazoa > Chordata > Actinopteri > Cypriniformes > Cyprinidae > Acrossocheilus > Acrossocheilus fasciatus. The sequence goes on from CM071945.1 coordinate 17,729,783, forward strand.
CTAAAACAGTTATGCAACTCAATGAATATTTTTGTGGAAACCGTGATACTTTTTCAGTATTAATGGATGAATAAAAAGTTCAAAAGATTAGCATTTAGAAATATTTTGTATTTTTGTAACATTTTGTAACCATTTTACATTGTATAAATGTCTTTACGTTTCACTTTTATTCAACTTAATGCATCCTTGCTGATAAAAATTGTGTTTATTTCTTTAAAAAAAAAAAAAAAAAAACTGACCCAAATTTTTGAATGGTAGTGTATAGGGAGAAAAAACTAAAACAAGATCGGAAGTGCTTTTGAATTTATTTGTGAACTTCTCCTGTAAACTGATACTCTACACAAGCTTTCCACAGACCGCTGTCATTGTCATTGACTAATTTACTCTACTGTACAATTCATGTCATGCAGGTTGTGTTGCAGAAATGGACAGATAGCTATCAGATTACACTGTATTTCTACTGACATTAATTATCTTTCGCTTCACTAAAGTGACGTGTAAATAATGACTTTTATGTTGTTCCTAGAACACATAATTAAACTTGTACGTGACCAGCTGAAGTTTCTCCATTGGAGTGTTTGTCCAGGTGGGATAGCATTATTCTTCAGTTTCATAATATGACTGTTTAATTACAACTCATTCTATGTTAAATAATCCAAACCAAAGGGGAACAATAGTGATGGTTTTCAGTGAATACAGTGCAACTGTCAAGGGTCTGAGGTTTGATGATAGTATACGCTTTAATGACAGGTCTGAGTTAGATTAAATGAGATAAATGTCTCTTGATTTTAATATGATTTGTAACAGTGTTTAATTTTGTACACTTTTGTTTTGCATGTGTAAAATTGAGTCATCAAAAAAGGAAAATTATGATGCAAGCTAAGTAGATAAAAGTTGTGTTGATTTTCCATCTCAATCAAAATGTTATCATGTGGAATCAAATTATTTTTACAATGTGGTTGTAAAAAAAAAAAAAAAGATTATTGATATGTTTTACAAGACAATACTATTTCAGTTTTTCTCCTTAAAAATGTCATGTTTAATTCAATGTGCTACTTGCTGGTTCTTTTTATTAGTGAAATTTACTAGCGATTTCTAAGTGAAAATAGTTTCACATTTTCTAAGAGTACAAATGTAACAAAGAACATACACAAATCTGTATTGCAGGTAGTGACGCAATTCTGGATATGAACCCAATCCCAACCTTGTAAACAGCACAGATTTATCCCAGACATCTAAAACTAACACATAAATTCTGTGGGAAACAATGATTGGATCAAAACAGGGCTCTTGAATTAGTGAAGGCATCTCAGGTTAGGCTAAGGGTGTTAGCGAGTGTTAGCCACTGAGGTCATGGCCACTTCTCTCAATGCCCTCTGGCCTTAGAGCGTCCTTTTCCCACATCAAAACCAGCCGCCTGCAGTCCTCCTCCATGTACCAAAAAAAGCTAATAATGTCCAAATAAATTAAAAAAAAAATAATAAAATAAATAAATAGTGTACACCATTTTTAACAAAGTTTTGATTATGATGATAATTTAGAGGCCTTAGAAATTCTTGCATCAATTATAATACAGCAGGCTTTATAGGTTTAAATAGATGCAGAAGAAACCATAATCTAGAATATAATCCGATAAAATCAAACTCAAAACTGTTTTTTTTTATAAAAAAAAAACAAAACAAAAAAAAAACACTCGGGATCAACATAAGAACAAGCCCTAAAGCTATTATGCGTAGAGGTGTTTAGATGGCTTTGCATGACCTCTCTACCTTTCACTGGTCACAACCTCCAATCTGTATAATGAAGATTAACCCTTCACATCACAAGACAGCTCTCATAGAGGTGTTAGATGCAAGATGATTTTACAAACTATGAATTAGGCTACAGAAAACAGAAAACGCCGGTCAATAAATAAATAAATAAATAAATAAATAAATAAATAAATAAAATCGCTTTTGGTTTGGACTAGTTTACTCTGATAGATAAATAAATAAATAGTGGAATTAACTGGCCTAGAGAATATGTGTTTTAAGGATTGGCGGACAATGCTGAAAAGACGAGCTGGGAGATTGTAACCTAATCAAGGGATGCATCACAGTAGATTTAAAGACGAAACGTCTACATGACAAAAAAAGATGGATGCAAACAAACGGTTGTGTTGAGGGATTTTTAGTTTTCCTTATAAATCGCGTGCTATCCGTGTTGGTATGTAAACAGTGCTGTGAACGTGACAGTCATGTCGATTAGTTTCTGGACAACGTGATCTCACAGAATTCCGTGTAATATTCACGGACTTAATTAACCTCCGAATCTGTGGTGGCATCACGGAATCGCCGAAAATTCCGTGATTGGCTCACAGAAAAAATTCCGTGATGGGCTCACAGAAAAAAAATCCGTGATGGGCTCACAGAAGTGATACCAATGTAAGTCAGTCACAGGCATCAGCCGTGCTCCACGCACGGAAACCCTTAGCATCAATATGCCGACGCGATACTGGGACATTTATCGTCATCATTATTGTTCAGAACTGGGTAGGTTTAGGGTAGGGGTGGGGTCAGGTACTCCAGTGAAAGTATAACTGCATCGGAGTCACTCTTTGTACGTTGAACCAGTGAATCCGTGCATGGACCACGGCTGATGCCTTCTGTGAGCCCATCACGGAATTTTCGGTGATTCCGTGATGCCACCACAGATTCGGAGGTTAATTAAGTCCGTGAACATTACACGGAATTCTGTGAGATCAGGTTGTTTCTGGAAGGGGCGAGGGCTCCAAATTTTGACAAAAATGGTCAACATCAGACTGCCGAGTGTTTTTGTTGTTGTTGTTGTTGTTGTTGTTTTCTTTTCTTTCTTTCTTTCTTTTTTAGAAGATCGCGTGCTTTATTACAGCAACTCTGGCACGTGCGCGTAGCGTGAGCTCAGAAAAATCTGCAAAACAGCTTCAGATTCACAAAACGCGATTCCAGACAAAGAACTTGATGGTATAGCTACAGTAGGCGTTTATGCTGCATGATCATGCCTTCTGTTCATAGCTCAGAAGTATGATGTGTAAGATTTTCCGTTTGTAGTAGTAATAGTAACAACAGAATCTTCCAATCTTTTCTTCAGATCCGAGCAAACTGTGAGGCGAGGCAGCGATCTATAAGAGGTAAGAGATGGCGTATCACATGACTCAATAACAATGTCAGGTATAAAATCAAATTATGCTGTACAGAATGTTATTTTTTTGGATTAGTGAACTACAGTCTCAGGATTAAGCGTACAGTTATTGGGGACAGCATTGACATGGCGGAACATTTATATAAGACCAGTTTTAATTTAGATAAGATATAGTAGGTAGCCTACAATTCATGGGGTCCTGGCAGGTGTAAGCCCTCCCTTTGGGAGCCTTAAGAGCAAAATTGTCAAGACGTCAGATTCTGTCTTTTAACTGAATCCAATGTTTTCGCTTCAGTGGGGGATAGGTGGTCATAGGTGGTCTAAAGTAGTGCCGTTCTCTCTTGATTCTTCTTTGCACACTTTGCACAGCCCTCTCGATGGCTCATGTGGGAATATGACTTAAATATGCTTTGAAAAAAATGAATATGTGGAGTGCAGTCAATCTTCTATATAATCTGAGCTGTAACCTGTCTGTAACATACTGTATCAAGGTTCATTCAGTTATGTTAAATCATATAGGCCTTTTGATTTAAATAAAAACAATTAATTTATATGTTACCACATGAAGCACATTTCATACCTGTCAAAACAGTGCAGTTACCTCTCGGTATATACACTCAAATCACTAGTGAACAGATTCATAGATGTCAGCTATCCAGCTGTGCACCTAAGAGGCTACTGCAGAGAGTTTATTCACTCGTTCATTTAATAAACTGAATCAACAAACTGAGGGACAGCTTTCTCATAGTCAGTATTTTGAGGAGAACAGCACCAATATGGGGATGGGAGGTGATATAGAGGTGATATAGGCACATGGCTGTTTCACACATCGAAAATGAGGCAATGAGTTAATCTAACAAAAATATTGTCGCAGGGCTAATTTCCTACGTGGAGCCAGGGCAGCTGAAGAGAGAATGTGTGAAAAGTCGACTGGTTAAACTACTGCTGTCTGTGTCAGTGTGTGTGTCTTTGCTCATGTTACAGGGGAGATGTTTGTCTACTAGGGCCACCCCATTTGTCCTATCTGAAGTTTTCTGAGGAGGGGTATGGATCCCTCTCTGGTCAGTCAGTGAGACCTGTATTCACCTCAGTTCACTCTCTGTTTGGACACAATTAGCTATACTCTAATTTCTGACATATGAGCTGAGCGGTACAGAGGTTTTGTGTTTCTGATTAAAGGGTGGCCCATGCTCCCTAGCGTTACCTGTGACAATGCAGGTCTTTGTGTGGAAATGTTAGATTCAAACAACATGATGTGATATGAAAAGATATGTAAATATGAGATCAGATAAATCGGTCACACTTTGCATTCTAGCATCCATGTTATAATATAATATAATATAATATAATATAATATAATATAATATAATATAATATAATATAATATAATATAAGAGGTCAGGTTAAACTTGTCTCCCAGTTTTTTTAGCAGCTAATCCAACAACTTAATAAGAATTACAGTAATACGTATGTGCTGGAAGGTGTCTCAATAATCATATCTTTGCTAGAGCCCTTCAAATGTTTAAACCTTAGAACTCAGAGAGCCCCTCAGGGCCCTCAGAAAGTGACCCCAACATTGCAAAAGTGTTGGCTAAAATATCCCCTGAGAATGTAATTAATTCATGTGCCTAAATCATTGTAATAAAAAAAAAAATAAATAAATTAAAAAAACATGATATGGCACAACAAATACATAGGCAATGTGAAAGTACCCAGAATATGTGTATAATTTGTTTTTGGTTATCATGCTAGCGGGCATCCTTCATGTTTCAAACCCATTAAGATTTAATCTTGTGAAACTATTAACTTTAAGAACTCCAGAAAGCTTATTAAACCACATCATAATTACCAGATAGAGAACATAAACAGTGAGTATAAACAATGGCTTCAACCTTTTAGTCTACACATCTACGAACAAAAACACGTATGCAAAAAGTGAAAGAGAAAGTGGATCATTGCTTTGAAAGCATGACTTCCGCATAGTTTACTGAAGAGTTCTGTTCTAATAATGCAGTTCAGAATAATTTTTTTTGGATAAATTATTAATAAAGACCCCACAAGGTTTAGTGTAAACACACAGTCCCACCTGAAGTGTGTCACTCTCTCAGAACACTCTCACATGATGCACATCTTTAGTCAAATGCTTGAGGGGACGTTATCTAAATTAGTTTTTAACCACTAAATTATTGGTAGATGAGGAATGAACCACAAATGAATCATTAATCTAAACTAGTTTTGAATGTTCTGTTGAACTGATGTACCGATGAAGCAGCTTCAACTCGAGCTCTGATATAACCCCACGGAGACTTAATATAGGATGATTACAAAGGGCAAGGTACCTAAGAAGAAGGTGGAGTTTGGGGAGGTGGAGGGATGCTGGGACAGCTGAGACTGGAGAGAGCTGCTTATACACTCTGGCTGTTGACTGAAATATAAAAATGGGCTCGCTCCTTCCTAACTTACATTTAGGAACTTCATTTAAAGACCGATTTTATTCAAAGATCATACAATTCTCCTCAAAAACACATTTTTATTCATTTCTTTTTTACATTCAACTCGATCTTCTGGTGAAATGATAGACAGACTATACATATCTATGTATGCGAGATTTCTCCAATCATTTAGTCTGATTAAACTTCAGCCCTCCATAACTGATCACAAGTTCACATTCACATATGCCTCTATCCAATCAACAACCAATAGACTGAATTCCCAGATCTACATTTTTACTTTTCAATAATCCGTTTCATCCAGATATATGTCTTAGTACAGAAGAAAAATATTTCTGATAGTGTTTGTTTTCTCTATAGAATAGCCATGTGAAATGAACTAGATCAGCCTGAATATTACAGTTTGTTAAAACATAGTGAAAACGATGCTATTGTTGTAAGCTTTTATTCATTTGACAAGTGTACTAAAACGCAATATATTTATAAACATTTTCATCATCATCTTTTGCTGCAGGACAGCTATTGCGACATCTTTCCAGGAAGATTGAAGGTGAAGTTTGTACAAACTGTACAGTGCTGGTACAACCATTTATGTGGGCACAATATGCGTCACATGACTAAACATGCGTCACCGTTTTTGAATGCTGCCTTTTCACAGTAAATACTACAACTACTCCAGTTGGGAGAGCATCTTCAGAAAGCTGTGGACAAAAAATGCTGTCTCAGTGTGGACAAAAGGCCAAAACATAGAGAATTTTTTTCTTTTTTTTCAAATTTATCCAGATGTAACCTAATACCTAATACAATTTGTGACCTTGGACCACAAAACCAGTCATAAGGGTCAGCTTTTTGAAGCTGAGATTTATACATTATCTGAAAGCTAAATAAATAAGCTTTCCATTGATGTATGGTTTGTTAGGATAGGACAATATTTGACTGCGATAAAACAATTTGAAAATCTGCAATCTGAGATCTGCAAATATTGAGAAAATCGCCTTTAAAGTTGTGAAAATGAAGTTCTTAGCAATGCAAATTACTAATAAAAAATTAAGTTTTCATATATTTACAGTAGGACATTTACAAAATATCTTCATGGAACATGATCTTTACTTAATATCCCAATGTTTTTTGGCATAAAAGAAAAATTGATCATTTTGACCCATACAATGTATTGTTGGATATTACTACAAATATACCCCAGCGACTTAAGACTGGTCTGTGGTCCAGGGTCACACTTGTGTCCTTGCACAGCTGAATTCTCAAATAACTGATTCCACTCCTCATTTGAAATGCAAAGGTTTGAGTAAAAGTGGGTGGTCAGAATCGAAAGGAATGACAGAAATGCATTTCCAGAGGAAGCCACACAGAGGTCAGTGAGTCGAGCAGAGTGCCACCCGCTTCCCCCCTTCTTCGCATGCGAGGAGCTGCGTTGTCACTGTAGATCCAGGCTTGGCGGGGTTCCTGTGGTGGATCTGCTGATAAGACCTGCTCTGACAGAGACTAGATGAACAACCACACCTACTAACACCTGTGATGGCAGATGAGAGCGAGATAAGGGGAGAGATACACCACCACCTGATCATCAGAGAGGACCGGCTTGCAGTGCTGATGCTAGATCTGGCCTCCAGGCCTCTGCCTGCTGAGGAATCCAAACCTGCGCTGGATTAATTTACGACCTCCGTGACTTGGAAAGCAAAAGCTCCCACTGCTGTACCAACACGCATGCATGAGCTCAGTGTGTGGCATGTGATGCGTGATCGTGTGACACTAGAGAACACGTGTGACTCATGCTCGCAAAGCTTTGTTCCCATCTCCAGTAACTCAAAACCTATTGTTGTAAGAAGACAAATTATATCCTCCGGTAAACATATTGACTTCATAGAAAACGTCCACTCAGGGCTTCATAATTAGTCATGTGTGACAGATGGAATATGCATTAAAATGTGTGCACCATTGTGTGTTTTTGTTTAGTCTGAGTATGTTATTAATATTTTAGTTGTCTGTTGCTTTTATATTGTTTTCTTTAATTATTACTCATTCTTATTATATTTGAAGGTATATAATCAAGTCTTAATGCATCAATATATATGTTCCCAATAATTAAACAATTATTTATTATTTAATATTAATTAATTATAATTTATGAAGTTGTACATGTAATTTCATTACTTAATATATAATATTTAATTTCAAAAATATTAAACAATTATAAAACATATAAGAATACAATTTCTGAAAAATCTGAATAGTGCAAAAGCAAGGCAGTGCTTCCATCCAATGTTATTTTAGTATCATTGTTATTGTAGTTTTATGTTAATATTCTGAATAAGATTTTTTTTATATTTTCTGTTTTATTTTGGTTTTAAAGTTTTAGTAATTTTCTATTATAGTTTTTGTTTTGTGTAAATCTGTCTATGTAGTTTTTTATTAAGTCTTAGTTTTCAGTTTTAGCTATTATAATATTTCTACTTAAATGAAAATGAGAAATTTGGCAACTATAGCTGAAATAAATGTTTTTTTAATTTTTAAAATATTATTTCAATCAGTGTTTAAGTAAAGATTTTTTTTTTTTTATGGTTACGTTTCAGTTAACATTAACCCTGTTTCCCTCCCATGTGTTCAAGGAAATAAAATCTTTATGCAAATATTAAAATTAAAAGAAAAATTAAATATTACTAACTAAACGAGAAATAAATGAACTATACATTATGTAAATAATAAACAAATGTACTCAAATAGTCTTGTAGAAGCTACAAAATCAAGGAGAAAAGGACTTTATTCATTGTACCAACAGACTTTGGCAAATTAGCAATCTTCGCATTTGGAAATGCATTTTTCGGCAATGTCAGGGCTGAAACAAATAAATAGCACATTTTTTGCAGATGTACATTGCTGGAATAAAGATACATTGTTTTTCCTAATTAAAAGACAAACAAGTGTGGTGTGAAATCAATGCATCAGCTACTTAAACATGATTTTCTCCTTTTTAAATAAAGCTTTTCAGTTTCTTAAGTACCTTCAAAAGCATGTTTTACTTAAATAAATAGAATGATCTCCATTTTTAACATGCACAACTGATTTGTGTGGGAAAAGTATATATACACATGGTTTGAGCTTTCAATGACAGTACCTTACCATCGCACAAACACACACACACACACTCGTACACACACACAGGTCGAGGAGACTGGAACACACACGCACACACACTCACACACACTAACATACTTACAAATGCAGATACACTATACATATCTCCCCCTCTAAGCTTTTCTACATCGTCTTGCAGAGGGCTAACCTATCAAAGTGATAAAAATGCAATGCTGAACATAATGAAAAAGAGGAAATTATGAATCCGAACATCACATTTTTAACATCTGAACAACACAAGATTTTTTTTTTCTTTTCATTTTAGTGTTTTTTAACATAACAGTCACAAAGATATGGATTCATGCATTATGAGCTTTGTGTCATGATCTTCCGCCTCTCCCGGCAGGAAATCATAAGTCGAGGCTTGATGCTACAGTGACGTCAAACTGTACATCAATACTCTTTTTTTCCACAAGTCGATGAGGATAAGATGAAATGCTACTTCTGAGAAAGTCATGTACAACCAATCTACAAGTAACTAGAAAAAAAATCTCAGCCTCAGGCGTCTGAGCGTCCAGAGCTGGCGCTTCACTGCAGAGAAATAAGGACGTAAGTCTTCAAGTTCACTTGTCTTTCCTGTTTTTGCCTGTGTGTCTATCTAAGATGTTTCGTCTTTGAGCTTTGTTGACGATTCTGTTGTATTTCCTTGATAGGCGGCGTCTGACTAGCGAGCTGCAGTGAAGTGACCCACTTTTGCCTTTCCTTGTCTGTTTAGGTTTTCATGAAGCAAAGTAGGAGCTCTGCATGGAATAGAGTCGGTCGATGGGGTTCCCAACTCTCGCTTGCATTGAGCCCGCCTCGGACGAGGCCATGAAGCAGTCACTAAGGCTGGTCAATGAAGTGTCGCTGTCAATGTCGTGGAATATCGAGTCGTTTCCTGTGGTAAGAGAAAACGGGTCAATATAATACTTTTTATTTGTTGGAATCTATTGATTTATTTAAAAAATACATTAAAAGTAACACTCATATATACAGTGACCTAAATAAACTTCTTTTGTGATCATGTTTTACATTTCTGTATTAAAATTAATTTTTATATTTGGGGGGGGGGCAAGTCAAAAATGGCAGAGTGATACAACTGTCCTTATAATGAAGAAAAAAACCTCATTGAAAAAAGAAAAAAAAAGAAATTCTTCCAAAAAAATTGTTAGTTCAGCATAATCTTTTATTGTTATTATTATTATTTAAAATTTTTTAACATGGTTCAGCCAACATGCAGAAACATAGTGTTATTTTAGTATCACAGATATTTATTAATACTTTGAATCAGCTTTTATATTTAAACTTTCTGTTTTCATTTTAATGTTAGTTAAATGTTTTGTAATTTTGTTGTCATTTTTTTTGCCCCTTTTTGTATATACACCCCCCTGGTGTTTCGGGGGCCCTACGCAGCTTGCTTATTCTGCGTATAGGGAGGATCGGCTCTGGATAGATAGATAGATAGATAGATAGATAGATAGATAGATAGATAGATAGATAGATAGATAGATAGATAGATAGATAGATAGACAGATAGATAGATAGATAGATAGATAGATAGATAGATAGATACAGTACATTTTATGTCTATTTCAGTTTTAGTTTTAGTATATAGATGAGAAATGTTGACATATATATACTCCCTAAAAATAATGAATTAAAATAATGATTAAGAGTCAATCTTCACAAAAACAACATAAAATTTATGACTGCTCGATTATATATTTGTTTGGGATCCCACATTCCAGACAATCGTATATTGTTAAACTAAATTGTTTCTCACTAACAACCGAGCTAATAGCAAATGTTTACTTCTGAGCTAATCTTCCCGCTCTATCATTTTCCTTGTGGGCACAGTTAGCTGTAATACGCTTTCCAGTACTTAATGACACCATTCCGCAAGACAGTGACAGGTTGATGGGCTATGGTTTTTTAATGAGCTGGCAATGTTGTCTGTCCCTGCTGTTCTCCCATAAAACCCAAGCTGGAGTGTGATGAGACCGGGGATTTGGGCCTTGCCATTCAGGAGAATGAATGACAAGACACTTGGGACCTGTTCTTAGGCTGCCTGTGACCGATGTCTCCAGATTTATGTGGCTAATGCTTGAAGTTAATGTCAATAATATTGAGACCAACTGGAGGAGTGCAGAAGCAGCCTCACTCTGAGGAATTACAGTTCGCTTCTTACCCAAACTTTATACCAAATTTTGACGAATGTGGCTAGTTCTCAATGGTTTCGCTCAATGTGTTGTTTTGCTAGCAGACCCATGGATTCTTTCCCATGGTACTGTGTGCGTCAGTCTTCATGGTTAACCATTGTTGTTTTACATGGCGCACCACAGATCATCGTTCGGCTCTTTAGCAAAAATCCAATAGACAGTGTCACACAGCATAACAAACTACACCATTAATCCCTATGAGACCCGGGCGAATAAACCAAACGGGTCGCTCTGGGAACAGTGGATGGGGCGAGTATGGTTTTGAAACACACTGAATTCATTTGGAAGGAAAACTTCAAAATAAAGTGGTGCGTTTGTGTAATCTCATGAGGAAAGAAGGGTGGTATGGTTGCATTCTGTGAACCTTGTGGTCCAAACACATGCCTCAGCTTCAGGGAGCAAACATGACAGAGCTCATGGGTTGATGCTCACCATATGGGTTCATGTGGTCACCGGGCATTTGAGGAGGGGTGAGGCCCTGCTGGAAGGGGTCGGTGCTGTAACCGTTCTCCATAGCAACCATCTGTTGTTGGGCTGGAGCCAATGGCGTGTAGGAGTTCATCATTCCCTCCATCCGATTGGACATCACCTCTGAAAGGGGGGGAAAAAAAGTTGATGTTGATCAGCCTTTGAAATATTCTCACGGTAGGGATGACTGACATCATCTCTGCGAACTGGAGAGCGTAGTTAGTTTAACAACTGTACATAATGCAAAACATTAATGCTTCGTTTAGTAAGAATTGTTCTTTCTAGTGGATTGGGTTTCTCCAAAAATCAAGGCTGGGTCTGGAATCTGGCCTCGAAATCAAGTTGAATTTCACGAAAACCAACAAACAAGAAACACTCTTGTTCTGTAGTGGGAGAAGACGCTGTGACACCAGCCCTATAGGGCAGTACTCTATGAGTCATACTCAATGCCGAGGGCTAGGAATGACTCTTGTGGCTTCCAGTCTGGAGCCCACCATCTCAGCCCTCTGCTTTTGAGTGGTGAGCTCTCGCAAGAAAGATGTCTGCATTTCATTTCTACAGGCTTCCACAAGTTTCCATTACATCTTCTACTCTGATGCAAAGACATCTGATGTTGAGTTTTACCACACTGACACTTTGCTAACCCATAATCCATGATTCTTCAAGTAACAGTATCATAAAAAAACTCCCTAAAACTACAAGATAACTAACTAACTAACTAAAGAAGTAACTAAATAAATAAATATAAAGAAAGAAAGAAGAAATATATATATATATATATATATATATATATATATATATATATATATATATATATATATATATATATATATATATCATGTTTTTTATTATGTTTAGTTAGTTAGCTGTTTTTTATTTTTTAATTTTATTTTTTTTTTATGTTATTTTTTAACCTCGTCAAAATAACCCAACTGCAGTTTGATTGAGATTAATTGGAATATATAATGAAAAAACATTATTTCTGAGAATTGTTAAAAACGGAGTTATCTGCTTTTGCAAATGAACTCTTCATATATAATAGAGAGGACCAATGCAAATCCTTATGACTGTATATCAATAAGTATTTTAAAATATTAAATAATTTGACCGATTTATAACAAGACAAGTCCAGTTCAGGCTGTAAAATGTCATGTGTGCAACTCTCTAAAAACATAATATTTATGAATTCATATTTTATGATATTTGTAACACAATTTTTCCCGTAAAAACATATTTTAAAATTTAAATTAAAATAAAATTCAACTGAAATCTTTCGTGATGGTGTAAAGTTGTATAAAGGTGGTACAAAGGTTTTCATGACCATCCACTAAGTATGTCTTCATCTACAAAGCTTGTTTTTATTTTTATTTATTTATTTTTTTTAAATATAAATGATTCTACATTTCTTGCTTTCACTGTGACCCAACTACATAAAGTTGTAAGGTAGCGGTAAAACTTTGAAAAACTCTTGAAGCACAACATGACACAGCAAGTCCTTTCTAGAATGTTTTCGCACCAATCACTGGCCCCATAGCTGAAACTATTGGGAAGCTGACACTTATAACCAAGACAGATGGGATTTACGATAACAAATATAACGATGTATTAACCGTGGGGCTCCATTGGATGACATATTCCAGCCCAATTCCATGATTCATGACATCATGGACTACTCGAGACCGCTATGGTATTTCCCAAAGGGGAGTCTGACTTCACAAGACTTCTCAATATCTCAGACCACCAGAATAGTTCATCTACACCTAGCTGTCTCTCTCGAGCGTCTCCATCACCCTATCATTTTCTTTCGTTTCTCTGAGAAAACATTTCTATTGGTTCATGAGGGTAAGGTTCATGACCAAAGATGGATCACTATCTGACTTGAATTATCCCATTAAATGTGACACAGCCAAAGGCCACAAAAGTGCTGAAGCAAACAGAGAGAAACTAGTGTCAATGTGATGACTTTACACATCTGACGTTCGACAGTGGTCTTTTTGCTCTACACAGCAGAGTCAAAGCTCCATAAATGAATGCATCGTGAGAAAAGTCCAACATCGGTCTATAAAATAAAAGTATTATTGCTTGTGGTTTATCACTGAAGATGATTCAGTGATCGCCTGGATTATGGCTTTGCAGGAGAGCAGACACAAGGGGGTCTGTTCAGCAATAAAATGTCAATATAAACCCTCAGTTTTACACAAAATAAAGACAGGAAGATTTGCTTTTATCTCACATAACAAAAAATGTGTTTATATGTCTCTTTAAGGATCAAAAATGTAAATAAAATGCTTAAGAAATATTATAAGCCACATATATTCAGTGGAATTAATATGCTTGAGTATTAAAATTTTGCTCTGGGAAGTACAACAACAAAAATTTAAAATGTAAATAGACTATGTGTTAAAATGAATTTCAAGGTCTTAAATTTATTAAGCAATGTTATTAGCCATGCACATAAAGTATAGTAGGCATTAAATGTTTTGATTATTAAAATTTAGCCTTAAGTACAAGTACTTTTATCCAACGCAGCCATAAGAGGAAAGTGTGTTCTCTGTATTCAAACTTTATCTCGAAAATAAAACTGCTTTACGGTTATTTCCACAGTCTCTAAAGACAAACGCAGAGAGTGAAGAAATAAATATGACTGATGGAGGAATGGACTCCACTGCCTTACAACAAATATTTGTACAGGAATTAAGACTCTTGAGCTGTAGAGGAAACATTTGTCCTCCTCCGTAGAGCTTGGAATAATATTCTTCACGTTTCTATTTTCCAGACAGCCTCATCCAAACTCATCTGTTACAGAAGCTCAGTTGGATCGTCTCAACAACATATTAACTGTCCAAAAAAAGACTCTACTTGACGGATTAGCTCTTTAACACTCTCAAATGAAAAATTAGCCTAAAAAATGGTGTTAATATATGGAATGTTGCCAAGCATGACCAGAAACAGATTGTCTTATAAATGTGAAGTCCGTGAACTTTGCGAGTGTGAAGATCACAGACACACAATGGCTCATCCTTTGCGCCCGGCTGCATGGCAACTTGAGACAACTGCTTTACTGAAACCGGGATGCTGGGTCGCTTCCAGCAAAGGAGGGAACGGGGTGGGTGGATCGGTCAAAGTGGAGGCAACTTCAATGCGCTTATGTTGTAAATTAATTCGTCCACCTCCACACTTCCTCCTCACACAAGAGCTGCACTCGTTTTTGACCTAATCTACAGCGACCAAGAGTCATCGCCTGTGTCGCTCGCCCCGGTTTTTTGGGAGAGTGGACACGACTCACATGGCAAGGGTTGGGATACCTCACTTTCTACCATTAGATATTCTTTTATAAATTGAACTTCGACCACAATGTTATGAAGCAAATAGACCTATAAGAAGACAAAACCTTTTACAATTTATGCAAAGTAAAAGTTTAAATAAAATTGGATAAAATGCAGCTGAGAATACTACAGTCAAAAGCATTTACTAAAACTTTTATTAAAGCCAGTTTCCGCTACTAAATAAAAGATTTAAAAAAGGTAATTGCGACTTTTTTTTCTAGTAATTGTGAGATATAAGCTCACAATTGTGAGTTAAAAGGAAAGAATTGTGAGATATAAATGTACAATTGTCACAAAAAGTTTTAAACACGATTCTGAGAATTGTGAGTTTATATTTCGTAATTCGGACTTTATAACACGCAATTATGAGTTATTAGAATTGTGAGACATATAAACTCGCAAGTCTGAGAACACATCAATATTTTTACCCTTCAGAATTGGACTTTATAACTCGCAATTGCGAGTCAGAATTGTGAGATACAAACTCGCATTTGCGAGAAAAAAACATCAGAATAAAAATAAAAAAATCTCGCAATTCTGACTTTCTTTCAATTGCGAGTTTATATCCTGCTATTCTGACTTAATAACTTGCAATTGTGAGTTTATATCTTGCAATTGCCAGAAAAAACAAACCAGAATTATGAGATAAAAACTCGCAATTACCTTTTTGTTTATTTTTTTGCAGAAACAGGCTTCCATAGCATTAAAATCATTTTAAAATGTAAAATTCAATTCCACAAGAATACAGATTGGAAATACCGTAAATGCTATTCATTCATGTTGATTTCCATCTTAAAGTCATATTTCAGACCTATGCGGTTGCCTTTAGGTTCATGTCAGGACATTTTACCTTGGCCCAGCCTTTGGGAGTTCTGCTGCTCCTGTTGCTGCTGCTGTCTTCGCGCCAACTTCTTCATCTGAAAAAATAACGATAAAAGCACAATCAGAAAACTTTGCGACTCCCCAGACCAACTCTCGGCTATCTAAAGAGAGATGCTCCTTGTTGTTCACCTCTGCTTGAACTACGCCAAGCTTGATCTGGCTGCATTATATTATCCACAGCCTTTTGAAGATAAAATCAGGGCTCTGAGGTGGGTTTCAGACGCTAACGTAAGAGCAGGATGGATGTGAATACATCTCTCTCGAACTCTTGGGGAGTTTTTTGTGGAATGCGTTGAGAGGTTAAGCTTCAGGCAGATAGCGACTGAGATTTGCTGTCTCAAGCCTCGCTTGCTTTTTCCCTTTTGGCAGCAGTTGCGAGGAGTTTAGTGCGTTGTTGGAGGATTACTTGAAAATTGTTGTGTTATCTGGTCCTTGGATGTACATTATCAGGTTTGTGCGAGTAATACTGGATGATTAATAAGGTAGTGTACAGGGTCTGGACTCACCTTAGCTCTTTGGTTCTGAAACCACACTTGAACGACGCGAACGCTCAAGCCCGTCTCTGCAGCCAGCGTCTCTCTTACCTAGATTATACAACAAAAAATCAGTGATTTCTTTAGTGACGAGTCCGTGTAATATATGGAAGCCCTTTTCCACCTTAGAGTGTTTAAAAAATAACTGATGTTTTTTTTTTTTTCTCTCATTATTGTGTCTTTATTTCAAAATATATTTCTGAGAAGTAAATCGATTATCTCAAAATGTCCCTGTAAGTGCAACTTGACCTCACAATTGCAGCCTCATATTTCACAATTGCTACTTTTCCTAGTTAATTTGACCATTTATTGCAATGTAACTTTACATCTTACAGTTGCAACTTCATATCTCAAAACTTTAACCTAATTGTGACAGTAATTATGTTAAAACTTAAAATCTCAGTTGCAATTTCATATTATTTCCCAATTGCGATGTTAAATGCAACTTGTCACAGTCTTTGTTCCATGTAATTATAACAATCTCTTACAATGTTACTATATCTCGCAATTGCAACTGCATTTCTTAAAATTGTGATTTTTTTTCTCATTTTATTTTACGTAATTGCAACTTGATATTTCATAACTGTGCCTTCATAAACCATGTGATTTTATTTATTGACTATTTCTCACAATTTCAACTTTATTTCTCGTAATTGTGACTTTATATCTCACAATGTAACTATGTTACAGTGTGACTATATATCACAACTCAAAGAATTTCAATTGCAAATTCCCATCTCACAATTGCGTCATTAATTGCAACTTTCAAGTAATTGTGATATCACAACTGCAAATTTATATCCCACTATTTCTTACTTTAAACTTCATCTCATGAATACACATTTTATTTTCTCTGAGTTGCAAATGACTTCGATAAAAAGATGGTGTTCAAGAGATGGAGGAAACTGATCTCACCTTTCGGCAGGGTTTGGAAGAAACCTCGAAGGATGCCTTGAATGCACGTCTCTGCTGCGTGGTGAGGATGGTACGCGGTCGCTTTGGTCTTCTTGGGTCTTTCCCATCATCTCCCTTCCCAGTTCCTCCGGAGCCCTTCTCCGGCTTGATATCCAGCTCCTCATCTTCGCTTTTCTCTGGAAAGAAATCCATCATTCACAGGAATCAGTACTTACTTTTAAAACTCTGCAACTTTTTAGACAGCCTACTGATAAATAGCTGTTTTTGTTCTTTTCAATTTTAAGAGATTCAGTCACAGTGCATCCATAATGAAAGGAGACACATGTGGTTTTAATACATTTGTTATCAATTTATTAGTGCATGAGTGGGCCACATCCACTGCAAAACGGCAACTCTGACTGTGAAGTATGTGAATTTGTCATTGGACTGGACATTGTGTCACTTAAAATTAATAGCGCACGGCTTTGGCTGTTTTACACTATATAAATCTTTGATAAGAATCCAACACACAGCGGATGCAACGTTTTGGGGAAGGTATGAAAGTGGAGTACATATGGGAAATGAGGTCTAATATCCAGGGGAAGTGAAACAGAAAACCACAAATTCAAACAGTGAGCATGCTTGCAAAAAAGAACACAACGCGAGCAGAATTTAAACTCGCCAATCCATAAAGTTCAATATCTTGCCTCATATCACAAAATGTACACTGCCTGTTCATATGAACTAATCAAAGTGTCTCAATTAGTCTAAGGTGATCCTCGGGCGGGTTAATCAAGCCTGCCCTGTGTCGTGATAATCTCTCTCAGTAGGTCCAGCTAATGTGCCATATTCACAAAATGGCTCCTGGCTTTCCTACTGTAATTATTATAGTCAAACGGGGGATTGGCTTTATTGTTCAGTGGGTGGAGGTTTCATCCAATAAGCCACATCAGCTTGTGTTTAATAGAATAATAATAGTAATTAAAAAAAAGGTGCCAAACTCCATAACGTGGCCTGGTTCGAAAGTTAAAAACCCAAATGGGCACGTTCCCAGCGTGACTGTATTTCGAGATTAAGGGCTTCTGCAATTTGGCACTAGTGGCTTTTGTGGCATCAGCAGTGAACATCTCTGGCGATTAGGCCTGCAAATGGTTTGGCCTTTTTAAGTGATCAGCGGGAGATACAAACATGATGGGCTGATTCGGTCCTCTCTCTCATCTGTTTCTAATCTCTTTTTCTGTGGTGTACTGCAAACTAAATGAATTCTTTGGAATTACACTTCGCTTCTTGCATTAAGGTCACCTTAGAAACATTAAGCATATACATACCAAAAAAAAAACTTACTATTGAAGAATAGAAAAGAGACAAACGTCCCAAAAAGTTGACGCAGTCTTGCTGAAGCATCTGACAAATTTCTCAGTGTTTGAGAGAGTGGGCTGTGTGTGTGTGTGTGTGCGCGTTTAAATGAAATCCACATGGGGATGGTAAAAGTGAGGCTTGGTGAGATGCCTCATTACAGTGAAGTGAGGGAAAAGGAGTCTGAGGGGCTGATAAGAAGTGAAGGGGACGCTGGTGAGCAGCATCTGAAATCTCTCTTGTCACTCACAGAGATTCAAGCTCTTCTTCTTTCCAGCAACTTAACTTGCCCACATCAGACAGCACAGTGTGGCTTCTCTCTGTCAGGACTGCTTTTCTTCTGCTGGCTGTTATTTAAAGGGGCCACATTCTAAACGTTTGTGTGTTTTTTCCTCTGTAGAACACAGGAGAAGATATTTCTGAAAATGATCCTAGTGTTTTCTGTCCATACGATAAAAGCCAATGTTTTGGCATTCATTGTATGAACAAAAAAAAAAACAGTTTAAGCATTCTTCAAAACACCTTCTTCTGTGTTGTACAGAACAAAGAAAGTCTTCTGAAACTCCCCTAAAAATATATTCACGAATATGCTGGCATCATGGTCTGTGGTGTAGATTAGCCTGTATTCATACCTGAATCTGAATCATCGGGGCTGACAGAGCCGAGGAGGTCTTTCTCCTTCTCATAGTCGTTCTTGCACAACAGTTGTCCGTCCTTCAGTACAAACTCGTCCCCTTTCCTCAGCTGTCGGTCACATACACAGCAACAGAAGCAGTTGAGGTGGTACACGCACTCGAGCGCCCGCATCACAAACTCTGTGGGAGCGATCTTCTCCAGGCACCCGCTGCATTTGGTCGCAAATAACCTGAGAAAGTGACAAAGAGAAAGAAAGAAATGTGTAAATGATCAAAAAATCTGTCTGAAAAGACATACGGTCAAAGTTTAGCTCTAAACCTACACTGCGTTCAAAAGGTTTGGGTTTGGTAAGATGTTTTCGAAGCTTCTTAACGTCTTTGCACACTGAGTCCGAAATTCTCGTCCAAAATTTTCGCACATTAAAAAATAAATACGACCTCACGTTATGTCTATCACGTTCATGCACTGCTTCCACAGGAAAGGATGACGAATATGAACAAAAAGAAGAAAAAAATGCATACGAAAATTTCGGACTCTGTGCAAGGACCTCTAGGGTCATTTAAGCTGGATTTCTGTGATCAAAAATATAGTAAAAATAGTAAAATTCTGAAATATTATTACAATTTAAATTACAAATTACAATTTTTCTATTTGAATACATTTTTAAAATGTAATTTATTCCTGTGATGGCAAAGCTGAATTTTCAGCAGCCATTACTCCAGTCTTCAGTGTCACATGATCCTTCAGAAATCATTCTAATAAGCTGATTTGCTGTTTAAGAAACAATTCCTATTATCAATGTTAAAAACAGTTGTGCCGCTAAATGTTTTTGTGGAAAACATTACACATTTGTTATTTTTCAGTATTATTTAATGAAGAGAAATCTCTTTAATGAAGAGTTATTTATTTGAAATATTTGTAATATTATAACCAACTTTACTGTCATTTTTGATCTATTTAATGTGTTTTTTGTTGAATAAAAGTCATAATTTAAAATAAATAAATAAATAAAAAATAAAAATCTTACTGGCCCCAAATGTTTCATGGCAATGTACATGTCTCACAAACAATTGAATTTGGTCATATTTACTTTTCAAATATTTGCACTACTTTCATGGTGGAAAGTTTGAAATTGACATAACAGTGTGTAAATAATGATATAATTGACTTTTTTTGAGTGACCTACCCCTTTAAGAAATTTAAAAATACAGTAAGAATAAAGCATCAGAAGGCATCTCAGCACAGTGAATGTCTTTACATGTGCTTGTCCATCATAGTGTGGTGATTAAGGGGGCAGGGGGCATGAGGTTGATCCCCTGAGCGATCTGCTTTGACACTGGCTCATCTGTTAATGCAGCCTGGATAACTCCTCAACGCTTCAGCAGAACCCAATGGGAGGAAATACGGGATCACCTCTCGACCCAACGCACCAGCAAACCTCAATCAGCGGCATGGGCCCTCAGCTCCACTGGCTTTACCCCGCTCACTGCAGTGATTAGACAGGCTCCAGCGCCACTCACACAATGCTACTGAAACGGGAAGTTATTTCTTAGGGAAAAGATGGCTTAAAATTTGGTTTTGTGAGAGATTTCTACATTTTTTGTGATTAGACAGATCACATAAAATTACAAATAGCATAAATCAAATATTAAAATAGAAACAAAAATATGTAATGCAAATTTACACTATGTTGCTATGAACTGATCTCCTGTCAGATAAACTCTAAAATCATACGCTATGCCACAATACATGTCTGTTTACATAACAGACCGCGGCTACCCCCGCAGCCTTCATTTCCTCCAAACGGTGTGGATAAAATCATTTTTGTTTCATTATAGGCAGAGATATTGCCATCTCGCTCTCATCTTGTGAGGTTCAGCGGGAGCCCACCTCTACAGGAAGCGGGTGTGTGACAGTGTCCAGCCCATAAAAGCTGATTTATTAGCCTTGGTTCTTTTGTTTGCTCTGGCTGGTAGGACAGCTGCCCTGGCGCTTGTGCGTATCTCTGCATTTCATCTGTGGCATTGTTCATCGGGAGGGAGAGACAGGGAGAATGCCCATCATCATCATATTCTGTTGATGGTGGACAGGGTTGGTTGACAGTGATGAATATGTGTTAATATGAGTTCAGATGAATATGTGTAAATATGGTGGGTTTTGTGATGGTAATTTCATTGTGAGATGGTGATGGGGGACTGATAATGACAGCCCGCTGGACACACGACCAGCTGCATCGCTGTTTGTTGGAGTTTTGTATAGCTGGGTATTTTTGTCACGACTGTTGTTTTGCCTGTCAGACGTTCTATGGGCATCCTTTGAGACGTCATGAGAATAAACCGATGTGGCATACAGTGGAATCGCCTTGTCGTTTATGGAGCAGCATCATTATTAATGCTGGAAAATAACTGGCAAATACTCATTGGTAGGTTTTATGTACTATTTTAATCATTACAGTTTCTGCTAAACTGTATTTTACTTAATTTAAATAAGTTTATATTTTATATTTAGTTCATATTTATATTGAAATATTTGAAATAAACTTTAAATAAATGTGTGTGTATATATATATATATATATATATATATATATTTTTTTTTTTCTAAATATTTATATTATATAATTAATAACTTGAGTTAGTTAATATTTTCTAATCACATGACAATCTATAGTTTAATTTGGCTTATTATCAATTATTTAAAATATAACATCATGTTCTCTTATAAGAGGGTTAGGGTTAGGGTTAATGTATAGTAAAATTAGATCTTATTTGAACTCCTTTACAAGGGGGTCAGCATATTTTGGAATCTATGGGATCAAAAACTTTACGAACTCAATGTTTGTGGGGGAGAATAAGAGTATGGATACTGGCATTAGCAGGCTGAACATAAGCTTATAATCTTTTATTTATTGTGGGACAATAAGAAGATTAGAAGATTTTTATTTGCCATTGGAAAACTATTAATTCCTAACTAAACTGTTGGCATGCCAACAGCTCTCTCATGTTTGTGGGATATCCGTCTACCTGGCTCCTTTTTCCAATCCGAGCGAAGGAATAATTCTAAGAAACACACCTTCATCATTTTGTGTTTAGATTTGTTGTGGTTACTCCCAATTGTTCAAGCAATTACGTCCATACAGATTTCATTAATCTCATGAAAATAGAATTATTTTCCCCCCACAAATCAAGTATTGAGCAAGTATTGAAGATTAGTATGGTTGTAATTTTTGGCATGAAGACCACAGCGCTGTGATATGATCTTGTGAAACATCTGTAAAGAAGATGAGTTGGTAACAATAACAAGATGATTTTGCACATTCCATCATATTTATGGAGTTTTTGCTGTCTAAACACATCAAAACACTCACAACGTTCACATTAAACTATGGCTGACGTAATATTTTGGCTAGATTAACCAGTTACATGCCGGATCTGTCAAACAAGTCAGACAGAATAATGAATCTGTCATTATGACTCAGTTTGAATCAAACGTTCATTCAACAATGCGAATCCTCGTCAAAGACTCCAGGGCGATAAAGGCCGGAAAGCACAGGAAATGAACCCTATTGAGCAGTGGTGACACTTTCCAGTTTCGCCCGCTCACCTCGACGCCGCCCCGCTCTCAGGATCCTTCTCATCCAAATGAAAACATTCCCTTTCATCCGCCTCTTTTCTTCTCACCTCCTTTTCCCCCACCCGTTCTAATCTTGTAAGCCATTATTTTTCTATTTCCCCTCTCTGTCACTTTGCATTATTTTTGCTGCTGTAATTCCCATTTGTTCCTTCTGGAATCTTCCTGTCCTGGCTTTGTCCCGGCATCTAATCCGGACTTTTTGGCTGTCGTCAGCCCCCCTGACCCGTTCCCCATTCTCAGCGGGACCTCTGATGGAATAGCCACGCATGACGCCCCTGCTATAGCAACCACACCTCTGCAGGAAGGCGACGGCTAACTTTTCGGATGGGCAGAGAAAGCCTTTCACAAGCTGGCAGCAGAAGTAAATCCTTCTTGGAGGAACAAGGGGAATTAGCAGGGAGCAGTGGAGTAGGGATTTAACCCTACCCCTTTTTTTCCTTTTGAAAGGCACAGTCACTTCAACTCCCACTGATCGCCACAATCAAACAGGGCAGAGGCGGGGGGTAACAGAAAGAGAGAGAGGGAGGCGGCCGGGATGAGGGGGGTGAAAGAGAGCAGCCCAGTGAATGACACAAGCGCTGGATTGTGGAGGAGCCCCTAATCCCACTTTAATACCTTTCCAAGTTCAGCGCCGAAAGAATGCGCTTTAAAACAACACCGCAGTGTGAGCAGGCGAAGGCCGACCGTGGTGGGGTGGGGGGCACTGCTCTCAATCCCCCGTAACATTACCTGATTAGCCTGGGTGAGCAGCGGAGTATGGGCACGCAGGGGAAGAGCGGACCGGACGTCAGGACAGACGTAAACAACGGCAGCTCTTACTGGGATGCCGCACGTCTTCTGGAGGGGATTTCAGTCCTGTGGTTTGAGATGAAAGCTGAAGAGAGACTAGAGAGTAGAATCCTTCAGATGCATCTCCACATCTGGGCCTTTTTAATAAACCTCTACAGTGAGTGAAAGTACGACCACCAGACACAAAACACAAGATCGACAGATCCCAGTTTTTCTGCTATTGGTCTTAAGGAGCAAAAAGAGTCTGAAGAATCATATTGAGCTGCCTTATAAAACACCTAAACTAAATAAAGTGAAATAAATGAAATAATTAATAATAATATTTTGTTATAAACAAATATGACAAATATGGAAAAAAAAAAAAAACCTTCATGGAACGTTCTACGGCATTGCTTTTAAATAAATATGCATTTAAATCATTTGTGAAATAAAAAATAAAATAAAAAATTCAGGATTTAGGATAGTGAACAAAGCAGCATATATTATAGATATACCTATATACAGTATCGTTCACTGATAAAAATTCATTGCGACAAGCTCAGTAAAAAAATTAATCCAAGATGGCGTACAAAGTGAAATGATTATAAATAAACATACATTTCATTCAATACTGAGTCAAAACGTGTCCAAAACAATTTGAACAACTCTAAAATTGCTTGTTTTACCCAAAATGTGCTATGTGCTATGTATTTTAATGCTCATTAAGAGTATTGTGGTGTTAGCTTAGCAACATGCTAGCACTAAACTATTAAAATAGGAAGAGTCAAGTTATCAGTGCAGCGCACTATTTACGAGTTGCTATGTAGTTGCCTATGTAGAACAAATCAATCCATAGAATTTTCATTCTAGATGGAAGGCATAGAAGCAATAGGCTGCAAGGCAGCTGACTGGGGTTTGAAACAGAACTTATTGTGGATACTATTAGGAGAGTGAATAATGTGTGTGAATAATGAATTATAAAGCCAAGACTATATATTGAGTCATTAATACAAATTACAACAAAAAAGGGGAAGAAAAAGACACAGACCAAACAGGATTGGAGGCGGGGGGGACGACTTTAAAGTCCCTCAGACACTCAATTTGTTTGTCCTGAGGATGTACACTCCCTACCAAACACCTGAGCGCACAGATTAGCAGATAAGACCTTCGCATTTGGATCAACAGACACAATTCATGGATCGCCGTGCCAATATTGATTCAGACCCTCCCAGACCCAGACCCCACGAGTCAAATCAGAGATAATCCACACAGATATCTTCAGAAAAGATTATTATCTGCTTCCAGGCTCTCACAGTCCAGTGTAATCGCTAGAAGAATCGGTATTCACGCACCATGTTTGGTGAGAAGAAATGTCCACCATTGGAATCTTAGAGCAACAGGTACCAGATACATTTCAATACATTTTCACAATTAAGTCAACTAAAATAACTAAACAATTAAAACAATTAAAATAAAATATTTATTAATAATAAATATTATACAGATTTTTCTTCCCCGTTAAATAAAAAAATTAATGGTTTGTATCTGGCATGCGTTATATATATCCCAACATCATTCCCCTGCACACTACAGGCAAAAGCGCCCAAATTCCTCCACGTTCCCTGTTTTCTGACATGATATTTTCCCTGCAGGGTGTCTGCGTCTTGCACAGACAGAGCGTTTGACGGCTCATCAGAGGAAGACATTTCTGTGATAAAAAACGTATAGGCCCTCACCTTCCAATTCCTCCCAGAATGCTTGCCGTCAGAGTACGCGCTTTCTCTTTGAACAGCTTATGAACAACTTAAAGTGTGACAACATCTTAAAGCTTTCACCACATGTTGCCAATGATTTCCCGACCACTAAAGACCTTCCCTCAATGCCTCTAACTCTCTGATAAGGATCACAAACCCAGTGGAGATTAAAGATGAGTCTAGAGAAGGGAGAGAGGTGTGGGGGAGTGTGCGGCTCGATAATCGTCGTACATTTAGCAACACATGCTCTCATCCCCACCTATCCTCTCGTCTGTGCTGAACATGCATGGGAACAAGAAAAAAAAAGCCTGTAACAATTTCGGAATGGATTCTTATGTCACCACATTTCCATCAAAGGTTCTGTCTAACAGCTGTAAACAATCACTTTGAAGACAGTCAGTCCCCCCAGGCTTCTTAAACCGAGCCCCCCAGGCCTGCGATGTGTTCTGGTCGTGTCAATCATGAAGACACGAACGCTGAGGTGTTTGTGAGGGGGGGTCGGTTTAAAGAGAGTTGACGGACACTGCGTCTGGGAGCTACCTGGTTACAGGCTACATGGCTTCTATGATCTTTTTTTTTTTTTTTTTTCATCTGTAACATGAATCTTGTCTCCTGTAAACCAAGACAGAAAGAGAGATCCAAAGAAAAGTGAGTGAAAACAGTTTAGGGCTTAACAGACTTTTTCAAAACTTTGAGACAAGCCTTTGTCTAGCTTTCGAAAAACTTGACTTTTCCAGATAAAAATGACAGTTTCATTTCATTTTAATTTTAAAGGCATTTTCTTAAGTTTGAACAGTACATAATCCTGTTATTAGAATCTGAACTTTTTTTTTTTCCCATCACCCATCATTGCACTATGATTTGCACTGACTGCTGAACTAGGGACCTGATTGAGACACACGCTGTGAAACCTTCCACACATACAAATGCTGGTTGCGCTTATGCTGCTGGTTATACTGCACATTTTGCAGTTTATAACTGAAAAGACCATAAAATTAAAATACATTTATAATACTTAAGTAAATATGAGCACTAAAAATCAGCATGTGAAACTGAGTACAACTCCAAGCCAATATCATGACTTGGTTGTGAACGACCAACATAGATAAAGTTTCTACTGGTTTAGTGTGCCATAAAATCTTTGCTCTTTAATATTCTTTAAGAATAACTGCAATGCTTCTACCATATTGGGGGGTGAGATTAAATGCAATTGATCATAACTCAAGTCCTTAAACTTTAAACACAGACTAAAAAATGCTGTTTCATTAGACAAATACCATAATCATTAAAGTAAAACTTCTCTTTAATAATCCATGAGGAAATGGGCCTCTATTACTGCTTAGTATCAGCGTTTCTCTTCGGCGTGGAGAGATTACAGTGTGAACTAATGAAGGCAAATAAAGAGTATCTTCACCACGTTCCCCTGGGCAAGCTCAAGTCAACGCTAAGAGCTGCTTAATCACCTCCCTCTCTATACTAAATTAGCATAGTAATGGGCTTTAAATTGAGGCTCTTTGTTTTTTAATTAAACTCCCAGCAGGTAAAAGTAAAACACATTAGAGGAGAATGTGCACCTTCATTACTGGCCCAGAGGTGTTTTCCTCCATCAAACAATCTTTGGGCTCTTTTTCTCTTGAGGAACACTGAGGGAAGATCTCAGAAGACACGTTTCATCTCTCACTTTGTCCCCGTTCGTTTAAAATATCTATCAAATTAGAAGCAAACTGTTTTTGAAGCTTGTGGGGTGTTGATGATATGCCTTGTGGCTAACAAATGGCTCGTAAGCCGCTGTATGAGTCACCATCCCAGCGAAGAACGTTGTGTGATCATCTACCTCACCGTGATGGATAAGCGGATTTGCCTAGACAGGTTTTCCTTTGGTGTATGACACCATTGTCTTGTGCATCTAAGAATGCTGGGAGGTTTTTAGCGCAGGTAGGTGGCTGGCTGGCTGGCTGGCTTCAGGGATTGTTATTCATATTTGTTTTGCAACAGCTGATTTATTACCCCGCAGAATTCAACACTTGAATTTTTATACGGCGTGCACATGAATTCCCACAATCATGAATCTGCCATTTAAGACTATTGAAATGAATGATGAGCTTCACAAAACATCTAATCACCGCAATCAATGCGACGAGGATGCGGATCGATGTTGCTTTGTGCTCTGAAGAAATCCCCAACGCAGCTTTACGGCCATCAACACCATCATCATACACAATTTGACTGGTAACTCTCATTATACAACATATTTCATGTTCAATCTGTGTTTTCGAGTATGCTTTAGATCCAAAAACTCATGTGATGTTTGAGGACTTAAATGAAATCAGTGCCTCAGGGTTCTGTCCTACTCTTTTGGAAAGTGGTTATGTGACATGTTAAATTTTCTCTTTCTGTTCACAGAAACACATGTTTCGTGCGGCTCCTGACAGGAAAATATTCCACGCGTGGCTGAACGCCCTCATTGATTTGAAAAACTGAGCTGTATCACAACGTGAGGAGATGTATTCAAAAATACCATGCGTTTTCTACCTGGTTGAGCGGTTAAATTATTCTCAGGCGTGATCATCAAAAATGCTTTCTGCTCCGGTGAACTGAAAGACATAGTAACTTGAGGGGTCATTCGCAGAGGTAGGAGGCACGGCTGAGGGAGAGTATCAGTGTCCAAACATGTCTACACACTTACCTCAATGCCTCTCAGCGAAACATAGGGCCAAGTGCAACATTCACAGGCTGAGTTAACACAAATCAAGCTGTCTTAACATATTTCTGTGAGAAAATTTGGGCAGAAAAGTCTGTCTACTGGTCAAACATACCTAGAGACACAGTATCCCTGATTCAAAACCTAGTCAGCTGCATTGCTGTCTATACTATCACTGAACCTCATAAATGACTGATTTGGAACACTCTCCACATGGCAACAAGTGTACAATTAGCAATAAAGTTTAGTGTTAGCATGTTGCCAAGCTAACATCATATTGTAACTACACAAATATCCATTTTAATTACATGGAACATTAAATATATGATATATCACTTTATATGTAAATGATACATGTCTGGATTGAAATCTAAGTTTATCAACATTCAACATTTTGATTGCCATCTTTATTTTCTGTCTCCAAGCTTATAGCAATGCATTATGGGATTGCCTTTTCCACTAATGCAAATACTGCCTTTACTTCTTGGAACAGTCTTCACATTTATCATGCCTTGAAAACTGTCTATCTAGGCAGCACATTAGGCTTTGGAACAAAGCAATGATGCACTACTCAAAGAAAAAAGAAATCTGACCACGTTACACCAATATAAGCTGTCCAAAGATTGAGGTTGGTATGATTTTTTTTAGTGCTGTCAAATGATTAATTTCCAAAATAATTTGCATCCAAAATAAAAGTTTTTGTTTACATTATATACTGTATGTATGTGTACTGTGTACTTTTATTATGTATATATAAATACACAGCATATACATTTATTTATTCATATTATATTTTATATGATATATAAATATATTTAATATATAAACATAACATATTTTTCTTAAATATATACATGCATGTGTTTGTATTTATATATACATACAGTAATAAATATACACAGTATACATATATATTATGTAAACAAAAACTTTTATTTTGGATGCGATTAATTGCTTGACAGCACTAAGTTTTTTATTGTTTTTGAAAGAAAACAATTGCATTTATTTGATCAAAAACAGTAATATTATGACAGTTTAAAATGTCTAGTATACATTTTAAAATGTATTTTATTTCTGTGAGGGCAAAGCTGAATTTTCAGCATCATTACTCCAGTCTTCAGTGTCACATGATCCTTCAGAAATCCTTCTAATATGCTGATTTTTTTATTATCATCAATGTTGAAAATCATTCTGCTGCTTAATATTTTTGTGGTGATACTTTTGGATGAATAGATGATATTTTTAGATGAATAGATTTTTGTAATCTTAATGACCCCATACTCTTGAACGATATAGGGATAAAGAAAAAAAAAATCAAACAGTTCACAAAAAAAGATTGAAGGATGAGTGTGGAGAGATGGCTGCACTGATATGAAAAGGACAGCAGGGCTGTGAGCGGTGGAGGTTGAGTACACAGCTAAGCCTGGGCATCAGGCAGACAGGTACACAGTGTGTGTTTGGACAGCTGTAGATCTCCAGTGAGCATGTTCAATGCAGAACCACAGCGCCTATGTACAAAGAGACAGTGCTGCCTCTCACAAAACATGAAAGAAAAGGGGGATTGAGTGGGCGTGAGCACGAGGAACCGTATGCAAGATCTGACCCATCTGAATCTGATTTAAAAATAAACATGAAATGCTGAGAGTTTGGAGAGTCATCGGTTGCTTCATGATAATGCTGATTGCAAGTTTAGATCAAACAGTATTCAAATCCCTTCTGAAAACAAAAAGAAAGATTAAACCAGCTTAAGGTGGTCTGTTTTGATGGTTTAAGGTGAGGATTTGAGCACCTCTTACCTGGTTAGGTTAACCAGCTAAACACTTTTGGCTCTCTGTTGATAAAAAATGTCACTAGTTAGTCTTAAATGGTTTAAGCTGGTCTGATATCTAGTATTTAGCTAATTGAACTGGTTGACCAGCTGGTTTCCTAGCCTGGATAGTTAAAAACGTGCTCAAAACCATCAATAAAGACCAACCTAATGAGTTTGGCCAGGTCAGGAGGCCATCCTATACATCTTAAAGCCAACAAACCAGCTTTTTAGAGGTCTCTTTCAGCAGGAGAAAAGACGAGATTCATAGATATAAAGATCAGTGAATTTCCCCCTTTTAGCATCTCCCAAACTCTTTGTCATTGTGCTACAGCGTGTTCCCTTGTAAAGGAGGCAGAAGTGCGTGAGTTACGGGCAGAGCTCTGCAGACTGCTCTGCTTCTCATCACAGCGTTCTGCTCTGTAACTTAAGCCTGCAGTAATGCTCATCTCCTCTCTGGCCCCGTTGGAGACCTGACATCTTTACAGCACATGCACTGCAAATGAGAGAGCATCTGAAAGAGAGAGAGAGGGGAAAGCGAGGACTCTTGAATCAACTCTATTTTGAAAAAAGTCTAAGAGTAAAAAAAACACTCAAAGGAAGCAAATGAGAAAAAAATGGAAGGAACAAAAGAAAAATGACAGAGATTTTGTAAAGCAAACAGACAAAGGGCTCCCTGTAAAGTTTTCTGTACCTGTTTAATAATACTAATAACTCAGTGGTTCACCCTTCCAAGCCACTTTAAATGAAGTCTAACAGGCCTTCTTGCTGCGCAGGCCACTGCAGACAATCTGCTTACAGTGGTACTAATAACTCTCAGATGGCATAACGTATGCTATGAGCCATAACTTCCCATAGATAGCCTAATGAAAGGAATACTGGTCAGACCAAATCCTTGGCATTAGCGTCAGTGGATGACATGCCTTTGGATGAAGAACAGGGACAATGTTAGACCACCATATAATTACAACACTTAAACGCCAGACATATGGTGAAATATTAAAAAAAGTCACATTTTAAAAATGTCTATATAATAATAATAATAATATATTTAATATATATAATAATATATAATATATATTTTTCACATATAATTATTTAAAAAAGAAATGATACATGTTATCTATAATACATACAGGCTTTCCTGTAGCTCAAATAGTAGAGCATGGCGCTAGCAACGCCAAGATCATGGGTTCGATTCCCAGGGAAAGCAAGAGCTGATAAAATGTAAACACTGTAACTTGAATGCAATGTAAGTCGCTTTGGATAAAAGCGTCTGCTAAATGCATAAATGTAAATGTAAATATATATAGATAGATAGATAGATAGATAGATAGATAGATAGATAGATAGATAGATAGATAGATAATACTATAATATAACATACATTACAACATAAAGGGATACTAAGGTGAAACAGTAATATAGTATGTAGTATACATATAATAGTAATATCAGTATAATGTATACATTATAATATAAAGGGGTACTAAAGGTGAAACATAGTAATATAGTATGTAGTATATTCATATACTTGTATAATATACAGTATGGTATAGTAATAGAAAGTAGTAATTTCTAATACATAAAGAACTATGTTTAAATAAGAAATCCAATTAAAAAATGCATTACCATATTTTCTGAACATGGAGCATTAAGTATATCAAAGTACCACTTGATATCATGAATTGGTGTACAGATCTGATTCACTGATCTAGTGTGCCGTTCCCATCCGTTCCTAAGACACACTTGAGAAGGAAAACAATGAGCGGAATTCTTCAGCGCTGAAGTGGTTAAAAAGCAACATTTGGAGTAGAGGGCTTCATAATTACTATTGACCCTGGAGGGCCTTCTTCTGAGAAATAAAACAAACAGTAATATAAGGTGTTCTGAAGCGAGGGCTCTGCAAATATGCAAAGGCGGGATTCGGTGGAGAACGTCACGCGTTGGCTCCTTTTCAGGGCAGCCTAATCTGTGGGCCTACACAATATTAAGATGGCTTTGGAGCCACTTGTGACCCAGCTGTTCACTAATGAAAAATTCCTTAGCTCCATACAGAGGCTGGAGAAGCTTGTCTGCTAGCACACCCCAACCCCCTTTTCCGCCATGGAGAACCGTGCCCTGTCCATCTTGTGGAGTTTACCCGGAATGAATAAATAGTGGATTACCAAAAGCAGAGTCTGGAAAGATGCTTGTGCGCATATGTGTGTCCTCCCCTCCCTTCTCTCTGACCCCCTAACTCCCGAAAAAGTGAAAAAGAAGAGTGTTTACCTTCGTTTTAATTAGCAGGAATGACCCTGTCATTATTTGGATGCTAGCGTGTTGAGATGGGGGGTCTGTTTACGCGACAGAGACTTAGTTTAAGCTTGAAATCAAGAGAATGCGTGGTGACAAGGGCTTAGTCGACGTGGAGATGAACCCGGACTCGTTTGTTTGGACTGTCACTTATTTCTTTATTCCTAGATTCCTTCTCCTGTTTCAAAAGGGGAAAATTCTCCACACCCACTAAGTCAACTATGACTCTGAAAAGGAATATCACTGTTTATTTCTTTATTACGTGCCCTTTTTAATTAAAAAACACTTTAATTAAAGGTTTAATTGGGTGTTTGTGTATTGAATGCTAAATTGGTCGTGCTTATGGAAACTTATTCTCTGTATTAAACAAATAGTTTGCTGAAAAAATGACCTGTATGACCTGGATGGCGTTTTTTCTTCTGTGGAATGCAAAAAAAGATATTTCGAAGAAAGTGTGTTTTTGTCTTTGCAATTAAAATCCAAAAGTTCAGTGTTGCTTTTGGACCCCATTGACTTTAATACTTTAAAATCAGAAGAAAGAAAGTCATACAAGTTTAGAACTACATGATGGTGAGTAAATTCATTTTTGGATGGACTATCTCTTTAAGATTCAGGATGTTGAAAACAAGCTTTTCATGGTTTCGTCTTTGATTTAAGATTGCACTTATCCAATGTGACAAGACAAAATCATCGGTAGGTTTATCTTCAGCTTTGTCCTTTACAACTGACGTTCAATAGACATAGTAGATCTTAATGTAACTGTAATATTACATGTGCTTTACAGTTTCAACAGAGTAAAGGACTGTAAGGAAAAAGAAGAATAAAATGAAAGAATATATGACCATAAAAGTCAATACAGTCCCCATTCCCCATTCTTTACCTCTATAATGACACTTCTTCTTAGCGAGATAAATTTCAGTGGATTTGACAAGAGCATTCCAAACTTGTGTACCCCCTTCCCTAGCTGTCTTGTCACTGTCTGGCTGCGATGTGGCGAATGCACATTTAATAGACCTGTTTAAAGTCGGTAGCTAGCTGTGAAACGGCAGGCTCTGCAGAGTTATAAAGTCAACAGCTGCTCTCTTGACCCCATGAAAAGCTGCTGAAGAGGCCCATGTCAGTTCATGGGGCAGTGAGAGAGATAGGAGCCGTGGAGGAACGCACGGTTTACTGACAGATCGCCCCTGGATGAGTTTGTGAAGATCATCTATACTGTGTTCTGTTCTGTAGGTGTATGTAGTACTAATCAAGATTTTAGAACTACCAACAAAACTGCTTAAATCAGCCTAACCTAGTTTGCTATAAAATAAAATAAAATAAAATAAAATAATAAAATAAAATAAAATAAAATAAAATAAAATAAAATAAAATAAAATAAAATAAAATAAAATAAAATAAAATAAAATAAAATAAAATAAAATAAAATAAAATAAAATAAAATAAAATAGGGAAAAGGTCTATATATTTATTTAGATGATTTTTTTCTCATTTTAAAAATATTTAATTAATTATTTTATTCAACAAGGGTGCATTAAATTAATCAAAAGTGACAATTATAATGTTACAAAAATTATATTTCAAATAAATGTTGTTTTTTAAGTTATTTTTATTAATCAAAGAATTCTTTAAAAAAAAATGAAGCAGCACAACTATTTTCAACATTGATCATAATAATACATTTTTCTTAAATCAACAAATCAGCGTATTAGAATAATTTCTAAATGATCATGTGAAGACTGAAGAAATGAATGATGAAAACTCAGAAATTACATTTGAAATGTATTAAAACAGAAAACACTTATTTTAAATGATTTTATTGTAAATTGTGTATATAAGCTGGGAAATCAGTGGGTTATATTTAGGTTTGGGTTAGTTAGCAGTTCATTATCATAAAAACCTGTTAAACATTCATATTGTACTCTTCCACTAATAGCTTCCTAGCTAACACAACGATGCTGTAAATGTTTCCCAGCTTCTACAACTCAACACAAGAGGCCAAAATGCCTTGAGAATTTAACCTGAGAGTAACACTCTTAAACAAATCTGGTTAGAGATTGTTTTGTACAGAGCCTTGTTGCCATGGCTTCACTAGCAGACTCGCTAACATTAAAGCCACCGTTGATGAATGAGGAAAAGAAGCTCGGTGTGCAAGAAAGAGCCGGGAGGGTACTGGGAGAGCACACATCCTCCATGATGGATATGTTAGCCGTAGCGGGCACATATTAACCAAGCCGATGTCTGGGCGGCTGATGGCTACAAGTACATGCTAAGACCAGCTGCTACAGGGGAGCAGAGGGCAAAGTTCATGAGGAGATCCTGGTCTTGGTGCATTGCTGGGTTTCACTATGGGAACACACTATGGATATTCGGTGGTGGACGAAAGAAAATAAAGCTCTTGGTTATCGGTTTAACCGCGTCATGCTTCCTCGGTGCTGGTAAAGAATGCTACATTTGAGGGGGAAGTGCTGGAGAAAATGAAAAACAAACAAGGTTTTTTTTTGTTGACAGGATGTTTCGGGACCCAAAGGCTGGAGGATTACCAGCCAGATTAGCATAGAGAAACTATATTTGAATTTGTGCTCAGCAGGCCCCTTCAAAAAGCTCAATTCCAGATTAGGAGGTGTTATGCTGAAAAGCGTCTTTCATTGTGAGGCTGAGTTACACTAGCCAAACAAATATGTCTGCAGTGTGTGGGGCTGGCATGAAATGTGTAGATGTCACCATGGCAACCATGGCAAAAGTGAGAGCGCGGCGGAGCGAAGAGCGATGGTGGAATGCGGGAAAAAGACACACAAACACACACCAGAGACCATCCGAGACCACCAGTGAACAAAGGATGTTTTTCCTCTGTTGCTTTTGTTGCATTTTGAAGATGGTCTTTGTTGTTCTTCTGACTCGTGATAAACATAGATACTGTAAATGAGACTGGAGCTAGTTGTCATGTGGAGGGAGATGATGTCACAAGGGCTATATAGAGTACATATGGGGTTTTGAGTCAAAAGCCAAAGGAAAAAAAGGTTGAACTGTAAAAAAAAAAAAAAAAATGGTGGAAATTGATTAGAAAAAAAAAAAAACTCTTGTTATGAGAACTCTGGGTCTCATTTACTTAGCATGCATATGCACAAATTTGTACATGTAACCTGCATATGAACTTTCATGAACAAATCGTGATTCACTAAAATCAAACCTCTTTTGTGAGAGGTTCGAATGTGCGCATATATAATATATGCAGTTATTAGTGAATGAGACCCAATGTTTTAATTGCAATTTCTGCTGGCCAAACCAGTATTTTTGCATGTTGTCTTTTTCTGCTTAATATTGTAACGAAAATAATAATGTGACAACTTACCCCACTTAGTGCAACAACATGCCCTACATTGTATTTAATAAACTTTAATCTTTGTTTTAGGTGATAATGTTGAAAATGTATGTATAATGGCTGTTTTATAATAATGGCTTGACTATAAAGCATGTGTCTATACACAAATCAACTTTCAAAAATAAATGGATCCTGAAAAATATTCAGGGGAGAAAACAATATGCAAAAGCATTCAGACTCTGAGACCAAAAAAAACTTGGAGCAAATCTGCCTAAAATAATGGGCCAAATTTACACTCAAAAGTCTGTAAAATTACCCAGAAAACTGCAGCTGCTTCAAAAAGTGGCTCTCTGAAATATGTAAGAATTAAATATTTATGCCTAAACAAAATAAAGGTTCTTTATTGGAATTGATGGTTCCATGAAGAACCTTTAGCATCTACTAAACCTTTCCAATACACAAAAGTGTAAAAAAGGTTTATCAGATTACTATAATGTTCTTCAAACCAAAAAACAAACAAACAAAAAACTTTAGAACCTTTATTTTTTAAAAAGTATTTCAGTCTTATTTTTGTTATGATATGACAATGACACATATAATAAAACATTTTTAGTTTTAGTTTTTGTAAAATACAAAAACCACAGATGTGCATTACAGTGCAGGTTTTTAAAAGTGAGTGAAACACTTTTCAGGGTCTGGCTGCTTTTGTGAAGGACTGTATCTGTAAAACAGCAGGTGTGTGCGATAGAAGGCATCCAACAATTGTTTCGACCGGCCAGGATGATGTCCAGAAAGGAGGAGTCGGTCTCCTCTCCACTCTCTTTGCCCTGAGTCTGGGCCAGTTGGTGAGGCTCCAGGCGTGACGGGGAGCTGGCTGGGTTTGAAAGCCCATCCTCGAGCTGCAGAGGACAGGGTCAGATGTGGAGATGCCCCTGAACTCCTCTGGTATGTGAGGGAGAAAGCAGGAAGAGCACAATGGTAAAGGATCCACCATGGACGCAGAGCAGGGCAAGAGGCAACAGCAGGTCTTCATGCTGAAAGATCAGCATGCATTAAC
The DNA here is from genome assembly GCA_036784905.1 of Acrossocheilus fasciatus. Lineage (NCBI taxonomy): Eukaryota > Metazoa > Chordata > Actinopteri > Cypriniformes > Cyprinidae > Acrossocheilus > Acrossocheilus fasciatus. The sequence continues at coordinate 17,766,168 of CM071945.1, forward strand.
ACCAAAATGTTAAAGAAATGCTTGTTCATCAGAGAGAAAAAGAAGTGTTCTTTTTCTCTCTGATGAACAAGCATTTCTTTAACACCAAAACATTTTGATGGGCTGATATAGATAGCGTAGCACCTATAGTAAAAGTTCTCTTTCCTTTCAAACTAAAAAAAAAAAAAACAGTAATGTCACCATATTCCATTCATCTGAAATCAAGCAGAACAATACTTCTGAAGGCCGTCATGCATGACCTTTTGTTTGGAAAGAGCCAGGCCTTCAGATCTTTGTTAAAGAAATTCCACATGGCTGGCACAGGCAGGATGAAATGAAAGCCCCTGCTGGCACAGACTGGCGCTGGTGCGTGGGCACCGGGCTATCACATGTCCCATGGGACAAGGCACGTGCCAAACCAACAGACTTCCCCTCCAATCAGCCACTTACCAAAGGCTCTCCATTTCAGCCCACAAAGCCACTCTAAACACACACATACACTCGCACACAAATTCGCATACACAGATGGAGTTGGCCGCAGCTGACTGAATTACAGTTACAAATGCAATTGGAGAAGACTTTCCAGTTTGATTCAGAAAGAATTTCCCTGCTGCTAAACTCACTCCTCATGTTCCACTCTACTATATGTGTTCTGATGCAGTGGTAGACTATTAAAATACTGTGTGTATGTAAATACAGTCATGGCCAAAAATATTGGCACCCTTGGTAAATATGATCAAAGAATGCTGTGAAAATTAATCTGCATTGTTAATCCTTTTGATCTTTTATTTAAAAAAATTCACAAAAATCTAACCTCTCATTGGATAATAAGAATTTAAAATGGGGGGAAATATCATTATGAAATAAATGTTTTTCTCTAATACACATTGGCCACAATTAACGGCACCCTTTTATTCAATACTTTTTGAAACCTCCATTTGCCAGTTTAACAGCTCTAAATTTTCTCCTATAATGTCTGATGAGGTTGGAGAACACCTGACAAGAGATCAGAGACCATTCCTTCATCCAGAATCACTCCAGACCCTTTAGATTCCCAGCTCCATGTTGGTGCTTCTTCTCTTCAGTTCACCCCACTCAATACAGGCCCACAACATAAAAAATACAGCAGTATATTTCATTGTACACACGGGGTACTTTTTATCCCTGTGTTCACCAAACCCATCTTGAGTGTTGGCTGCTAAAAAGCTAATTTTTTGACCATAGAAGCCAGTCCCATTTGAAGTTCCACTCGTGTCTGATAGTGATAACTGAATATGCTGGAGTTTGTTTTTGGATGAAGTAGGATAATTTTTTTGAAACCCTCCCAAACAACATGTGGTGATGTAGGTGCTGTTTGAACATTTTTTTTAAGGTTATCTGACCCAGAGACTCAACTATTTTCTGCAATTCTCCAGCTGTGGTCCTTGGAGAGTCTTTAGCCACTCAAACTCTCCTTTTCACCGTGCATTAGGACGATATAGATACACACGTCCTCTTCCAGGCAGTTTCGTAACATTTTATGTTGATTGGAAATTCTTAATTTTTATCCTGATGGTGGAAATGGGAATTTTCATTGCTCTAGCTCTTTTCTTAAAGCCACTTCACTAATTTGTGAAGCTCAATTATCTTTTGCTGCACATCAAAAATAAATTATTTTGTTTTTCTCATTGTGATGGATGATTAAGGGAATTTGAGCTTTGTTTTCCCTCCTATTTATATTTCTGTGAAACAGGAAGCCATGGCTGGATAATTTCATGTTCATAATCACCCTGGAGTGCTCAAAATTGTGAATATGAATGGGAATATACTTCAGAGATATTTTACTCATAAGAATTTCTAGGCGTGCCAATAATTGTGTCCAACGTGTATTTGAGAAAAACATTTATTTCATAATGATATTTCCCCCCATTTAAATTCTTATTATCTAATGAAAGGTTCGATTTTTGTCATTTTTTTAAATAAAAGATCAAAATGATTAACAATGCAGATTAATTTTCACAGCCTTCTTTGTTCATATTTACCAAGGGTGTCGATATTTTTGACAATAACTATATATATATATATATATATATATATGCACGGATATACCAACAAGAAAATGATTATTTTAACCAAGAAATAGCTAATGTAAAAATTGTACATTATTTTTTCTAAATAAATTACAAATGAAACACTTAAACCAAAAATGAGCCTTTTTGAATGTTGAAAAGTGAATTTAGGCATTACAGCATTATGACTAGTATGAAAAAGGATAACAGTTACACAAATATATACTTGCTTTAGGTGTACATTAGATGATGTGAAGGTAATCTAAAAAGTAAAATGTAAATTTAAAAAATTTAATTTTTAAAAAAAAAGTAATGTAAAAAATAAAGGAGATGGGAAAAAAAGCAAAACACATCTGATTGTCACTGATTATTACATTTCTACCCAGTCGAATTCCTCAGTGCCCTGATCCCACATCAGATCATTGCGTCATTGCGGTAACAATACAACAACATACATCAATATTGGTGGAGAGGAGTTAATACAAAAATTCCTTTTTATCTTAGAGGTAGAGCACCAAACCCAACACATCGTAATGTCTAGACATTACACCATAAATACTAAAGCAGAAAAACAACAGGCCGAAGAGAACAATAAATTAATTGTAGAAGATTTTGCTTTCTTGCTTGCTTAAACACGTCCAGTGTATCTGATCTGGAGGGATGTTTTATCTCTATCATCACAATGGGGATTTTTTTTTTTCACCCATACCATCTAACGTTACTCTGAATCTATTCTAGTCTTCTCAACACTGTGTGTTCAACTATGTATTTTGCCTCAAGTGATCTGGCAGTGAAAGTGACAGGAAACCCTCCATCTGAATGTGGGAATTTCTATTTCATCCTTTATATAACAGTTCAGAGATTCATTATTATATTTTCTGAAATAACAGTTACAACTCCAAATGCAGCTATACAAAACACGTGAAGGACACATGTTGATCTGAGCACAGCTGAGTCCCAGCAGCTGTCTGAAGCACAGCTCATGTAAGCCCACAGGAGGGGCGGCTCCGTCACCTCCCTACACGGTGCGAATGCTTGTGTTGATCAGATATGCGTCTCTTATATTGTTACACACAGACAACGTACTCCCTTTAACAAATGCCTGCTCTCCTTTTGGCGGAGGGAGTATGTGCGTATTCATGAGCCAATTTGACACCCTTTGACTTTGGGAGTGTGCATGGTGTATTCATGGGGTGATTTTACACAGTCTTGGCCTGTTTTGTCCATATCGGCGCGGACTATTGTTTACTCACGCAGCCTGTCGAAAAGCAGCTGCTTCTATAATGCAAAGGCTGCACTTTATGCCACATAGTGACTAATGGCTGGCAGTGAAAATGACTGGCACACACAAACACACAGCAAGAATTCAAAGATACAAGGGTCTATGACATACGAGTGTCCATGACGAATAAAAGGAAAATCATTTTAAAATACTATATTTGATTCATGTTGGTATAGTTCAATAGTTAATTTTAATAAAAGTTGATTAAATTACTCTAAAACTAAAAAAAAAAAAAAATACTCTAAAAATGTCATGTGTTTTTTTTAATTCTTATATAATTAATTTTTTTTAAACAAATACCACGAACTATTATTTCATAAATGTATGAAACGTACTGAACTTGACACAGTCATAAGGATCAGCATGGATTTTCTTGGATATTCCATTATGCTTGTTTGTTTATTTATTTAGCAGTAAAGGAAAAAATTAAATAAACATATATGGTAGGTATTTAAAAAAAAAAAATGTAAGATTATGTCAAAATACTCAATAAAGTTAAGGCTTTTTTGTTGTTACAGCAGGACAGTTATATAACACCCTGACAATTTTGACTTAATAGCACAAAAAATAAAAATAAAAAAAGAAGAAAAGAAAGAAAGAAGGAAAGAAAGAAAGAAAGAAAGAACTTATTTCATAAATATCTATATATATCACCCTGACAATTTTGAATTAATACCACAATTGTTTTTTAATTAAAATAAAAAATAAACAAATGAATAATATAAAACATTAAAAAATATATTAAAGAAAGAAAGAACTTATTTCATAAATATCAGAACTATAAATATCACAAAATATTATTTCATAAATATCAGAAACTTACTGAACTCAACACACAGTCATAAGGATCTGCAGGGATTTTCTGTGATATTATATTGAGATTTATTTATTTATTCATTCAGTAAATAAAATAATAATAAAAAAAAAAATATAGGCATTTCAAACAAAATAATGCAAGATTTTGTCAACATACTTAATAAAGTTAAGGCTTTTTTAGTTATTATAGCAGGACAGATATATATCACCCTGACAATTTTGAATTTATACCACAAAAAAAAATAAAAAATAATAATATTAATTAATTAATTAATTAATTAAAACATTAAAACAAATTATTAAAGAAAGAAAGAAAGAAATTAAATTAAATTAAATTTAGAAATGAAAAAAAAAATGCTCATCATACAATTTAAATGCAGTTTTTTTTATAAATTAACATTTAGGACAAAAACGATGAATATGTCATTTACCCACAAAACAAAAACAGAAAATCTGGCAAAGCAAACAAAGAAATACAGCAGAGCACACAGTATTATTGAGTGAAACTACCAAACACCAGCAAGTCAAGACGTCAGACATTTGATTGATATTTCTAACATGTCCCACCAACCCTGGGCTGGTCTCTGGTGTCCCTCGACCCCGCTGAGGCTCTTCGGTACCCAATGACCCGAGGGCTGTCATCAACCTCCAACCCTTGTCGAATGACAGCGCCTCCGGGCCCCGTCCAAACCCCCGACCCCTCTCCCCTTCCTCCAGGTGTCTGTCAGTGGGGTCCCCTGCTCCGTGACAGTGCCGTCACCCGTCCTCTGAAAGCCCTCCCCCTGTGCAGTGTCTCCCCAGCCCTCAGGCCAGCCTTTGATATGACCTGCCTCGGTGTCATTGTGTGAGGGCCGCTTGAATAAGCCTATTATTTCAACTCAATTTAGTGTGAGTAAACTCTGAATGATGAGGCTATCCCTCACATGCTCATTCTTACCCTCCACCCCTCCTCTCTCACTCTCTCAGGCTGACCGTAGCACTATAATACACACAGACGACAAATCGCCTCTCTTATTCTGCTCTCTATCATTCTCTCCACAGTCTAGCTCCCGGATTCGAGCCCAAAGTGGAGGACAAGTGCCATTTGTGGACACAAAAGTGTGTAGCCAAATGCTTGTTTTGAAGAGGCAAGACTATAATTACCTGTAAACAATACAAAATAGGGATACTTATGTATGTAGTATTTGGTGTGATGAGTAAAACTGTGAAGTAATCGGTTGTAAAATAGGAAGTTTAACCAAAAAATAAAATAAAACAATTTCGTCAAGATCAATTTTGTGACATTTCAAAACCTCTAGAACATTTTTTTCTTCAGAAGAATTTATAATGAAGAATATTTCAACCACAATAAAAGTCAGTGGTCCAAACCAACACTCAAAATATCTTACTATGACAGAAATTATTTTGGTTTATCTATCCCTTTTATGGGATACACAGTTAATATATGGGAAAGTTAGTTTTCCAAAAAAAAAAGATAGATAGATAGATAGTAACCACATAAAAATGCTGTTTAACCTGTTAATGTTTACCTCAGCGTAAAGACGCGAACCCCCGAATCGTGATAAACACGAGGCTCACAGCATAAATGTCCTGTCTGATTCATTTTATAAAAAAAGTTTCCTTTTAAAAACTGTTAAAGAGCCTTTATTTGCAAAATGCTGCAGCAGTATGTCTTAATTACAGTGAATTAGAGGCTCGCTTTAAGTAGCGGCCGTTTGTACTGTAAGTCTATGGAGTGTGTATGTGTGTGTGTAGTAACGTGATTACCGGCTATGTGCTTTATCTTGGGCCGAAAGAGGCTGACACAGTGCTAGAAACTAATGTGATAAACGCCAACGCTATCAGGGCTCCACTCACGGATCTTAAAGCTAACTGTTTATGACAAGCTAATAACGTGGCATGCAAAAGTCAGGGCCGTAAATTGGTTAGTTAGGAGCATGATGGATGAGGGCTAGCCTAACCTTATTTCCAATAGTGCCGCTTGATTTCCAGACCTGCGGATAATGAATTTGATTTAATTAGCTTGTCCCTCATCTAATTAAGAAGGTAAAAAATCTGACCCCGATTGTAGTCGCAGCACACTCTGCAAAACCAACACAACACATACTCTCTCTGGCAAGAGAAAGTTTTGAATGACTGTACTGGCCAGACATATTTCTTTCTGATGATTGGCAGTATCTGAACCCTTGGGCAAAAATTCTCTCTTTTGCTTGACTGCACTGTTTATTTCATTAGGCACACATAATGGCAGGGACTTTTCTTTGGTGGTTCTCATGCTATGTGGTAAAAGTGAGCTCTTTTTTAGGACATTTCTTGAGAAGATCTGACACAATATCCAGTACAGGCAGTTTTTTTTCTTTCTAGCAGCTTCCAAGACATTCTGATGCTGTGTTTTGCAGATGTATGTGGTTAGGACAACAACACAAGTGATAAAAACCCACATTAAATCAAGGTTATGCCCTATTAGTATAACAGCAGCCTGTGCAAAGTATCAATATAGTAGTGCCAAATACAAACTCAGCAAAATGGTTCAACTTAAACCTGATAAAATACAGGATCGAGGCTATGAAAAAAACTGACAATAACTTAAAAATCAAGTAAAAAAGATTTAAACACCTTAGTAATTTTCAAGAAATTCATTTTTTTTAAAAATTATTTCAAATCAGCTCAATTATTAGATAAAAATGCAAACAGCACATGATGCCAATTAAAAAAATAAAAATCTTATTAATCAGAAATATTTATGGGTCTTGAAAAATCTTGAAGCATCATTAGTCAATGCATCTGGTCGTAATTTCATTATTGATTAGTTGGACATATGCTGTAGCATGGAGAACATCAGTAATGTAATTTATAATATTAATCACATATGCTACTTATATACTACATATATACACTACATATACTATATATATATACTACAACTACAACTACAACTACAACTAGTACCTAAACTAGCAATCGATCAATCTCCAATTCTATGACAAACACTTAAACTGACAACGATTAATCGGTTCCACGACTATAGGAACTGTGGAGACCCGCTGGTTTACCGTTTTTTTTTTTTTCATTCCCGTGAAATTATTTCCAGTCATGCTGAACCCTTCAAATTTTCTTCACATTCTCTACCAATTACTAAAAAAAGCTGTACTACAAGAATTCATAGTGTAAGTCCAACTAACCCTCATCTAATGTCATGACATTCTGGCACTGATGGTCCACATAAAGAAAAAAAAAAACATAGTCCACTGGTCTTTACCTGAAGTTAGCTCTGCAGCTTTGTAAATCTAATTACCTCCAATGCACACTTCAGTTTATCTCTTTGCAGGTCATTATCTAAATTGACGACATATCATTAGAGTACTCGGTTGTGAAGTGCCCCTTTGTGTCAGTGAACGTGCGAATGTTGCATGCGTGTCGATGTGTATGTGTGAGTGTGTTTACGTTTGTTCTATCTCTTAATAGGGCCCAAAGGGAGGGTGCAGTTTGGTAATTAATCCTCTGTAGGCCATACAGGAACGGCTTCGTAACTGTTTTAAAGACGGCAAGCATAGAGATGAACATGGCCTTTATGCAGTGAACGCAAACGCGGCTATCAGGAGACACAGAATAGCCTCTTGTTGCCTGGCTTGTGAGAAGCATTCATTAAGTGGTATTCTAAGGGAAAGCAGCTCAGACTATAGTCGGTACACTCATTACAATGTTCAAGAAAAAGACGTGATTGATGCCAAACATTCATGCTCAGGGGTCTTGAAAGAGTAGATAAAGCAGCTGAATGACTGAGCAATCTTCTGTTTCAACCATTTCATTCAAATTAGCATAAAATATTTAAATCTTGTTAAATTTAAAAAAAAAAACATTATAAAGAAAAGAAATATCATTCAAATGAAAAAAAAAGACCGGATGTCAGTCTTAAAAAAAAAGAAAAAAAAGAAAAAAAACCCTGTTTAATTTTTCAGAGTGGGTCGCCCCATGATGGATGCTGCCATTTTGACATCACATGATCAGTGATGTCATGCAGTAGACAACAAGTTGCTACTACTATGTTTAACATAAAAACAGAGCAAGATTTTGAATAAATGCAAGTCATCAAGTACTGAGCATGAACACACAATAGTCACTGCTGTCGCACCGCAAAAAAATTGCAAAGTGGCCAGTAAACGTCATACATCCAGGCCAGTAGGTGTCAGTATGAAGTCTAAAACCGTTGCTACTCCTGGGATAAATCTGATTCAGTTAAACACAAGCAAAACCTTGTGTGCATTATTAAATAGTGTAAAACATTATATTACTGGTATTATTACTGAACTATTAAAATAGTATTATTAGGTAGGCACCTTGTGGGCAGCGCATCGACATACAGCGCCATTGCGCTACAGGAATCCTGAGTTCGAATCCCGACTTGAGGGTGTTTCCCAATCCCCCCACCTCTCTCTCCCACCTCGTTTCCTGTCAGCTCTGATCTGTCCTATCATAAACCTGCCAAAATTAAATATTAAAAAAGCATTATTAGTGAACTGTAAATGAAATCAATATATACTGTATATATATTTATATCATTTATATATATATATATATATATATATATATATATATATATATATATATATATATATATATATATATATATATATATATATATATATATATTTACAGTTTACAGTCCTATAATGATTATAGGAGTGCACTTATCAATGATTGCTGCCAAATCATATTGCCAAACCAGTATGATACAATTTGTGACTAGTGGTGAAATAATACATTTAAAATAAAATGCTTAGCCTCAATTAAAAAAGAGCTACATTTACTCAGAAACCCAACACAGCTTGGTTGAATTGTGATACATGGAAATACATCATAAACGATGCAACATAACTGTAATATCACAAATCAACTCCGAAATGGACAAAATACCAGAAAACCATATATATATAATAATTCAGAGAGAAAAAACCTGAAACATCTGAACGCTACCCAGCCTCGTTTTTTACAAACCCTGGATATGGGAGCGAAATTATTGCTGTCCTCCGAGCCAACTGGCCCAAATGACTCAGTATATCATGTAGAGAGATAAAGGCTTCATGTCAGTCCCACTCTTAAAAACAAACCACTATGGTGTTGGCTCTCCACAGCATTCCCACTTTGAGGTTGTTTTCGCTCTTTGCCTTATGTAACCCCATGCCAAGCAACCCTACGGGAACTACGACATGAACTACAGCTACTGCTGTTACAATACGATCAGGCTTGGCTGGGATTTGTACACCGTCATTCAGGAATTTTGGAGTTATTCGTGTCCTGAGCCATTAGATTAAATTTCACCGGAGGAACGCTTGCAAAAGGGCCTCGTCTACCGGTTTTGTGAGGGACACACACGGATGCCCGTCGCCACCGGTGTGTTTATTGGTAACATAATCACAAGGACGAAACGCGGAAGGAGAGCGGCCCTCGTGTCCACAGAGAGGTCCGTGCGCAATAACACTCTCGTCTGACAGATAGACAGCTAGATTAGAGGAAGTGACAGGCAAACAGACAGAGATCAAGCCGTATTCCCCTCGCCCGTCATCTGGCTATGCTTTTCTCAGGCCAGTAAAGCTAATTTAATTCCCTCGGTCCTCCACCAAAAGGCAAGTGCCACTCAGGGGAAGCGACGGAGGTGAGAGTGGGAAGGATGGAGAGAGAGAGAGAGGGCACTGAATAATTATGAATCAAGGGAGCTTAACCTTCTGGAGAGTTAATTTGAAGAGTGGCAGTGATGGGTAGTTTGAGTGTGTGTGTGTGTGTGTGTGTGTGTGTGTGTGTGTGTGTGTGTGTGTGTGTGTGTGTGTGAGTGAAACAGAGAGAGAGAAAGAGGGAGAGAAAGAAAGAGACAGCTTATTTCCCAGGGGTGTCCCTATAGCCTTTTGTGTGAGTATGAAGAGATCAGAGCGCAGAGCAATATTATGTCTGTTAGCAACCATATGACGAGCTGACCCCGGCAACCTGCCCTGGCGACCGCACCTGCCATCATCATGGCTAATTTGTTAAACAAATCAATAGCGCTCTATTGGCCCGTTCACACCCGCCGCTCACTCTTCCCCGCCTGATTTCATCCCTCTGTTCTGGCCAATATAGTATTGAGTGCCAGTCAGTCTGTCAAGAGCAATCCACAGGTTCAGTTTCACGGAAATACAAAAACCACATTTGGCTCGCTGTAACTTGTTTAAAGCAAATCTTTGTGGCATTTTCATATTTACAGACAATAAAAGTTGAGGGCACAAAATATGCCACCAGAAAGTTCTCTCATAACCAGAGAATTTTTTTTTTTTTTCACAATTAAATGAAAACTCTAAATGGAAATGACTGATTAAATGTGACTAATTACTGTAATAATGACTTCAAACAAAACTATTTACATTAAACTTAAAAAATAAAAATAAAAAACTACTATAAAGCACTACTTTGTTATTACAGAAAAATGACATAAAACAGGCACTGATTTCACAGAAAACGTGTAACTAGATTATGCTGTTTTTATAAGAAATTGCCTTTCATTTTTTAACATTGGCTATTAATGCTGCCATCAAGGATTTCAAACACCACTTTTTTCATTAATGCACACTGGCTGAACACTGTTATTGTAGTAATGAATACCTATGTTTGCTAAAAAGACATTAAAATATTGCCTATATCCAGAGTTTGTGATGATTTCATGACAAATGTTCTAAATGTTAAGATGGTTAATCATTTTGCAGGCTGGCTTTTCATAACCTAATAATAATAGAGTCAAAATTAATTTACTTTCATCATCCTTGTGCCCCTAAAACATTTGCCGCTATCCAGAGAGAAAAAAAAAAATCCTGACTACAGCCCCTTCAGCTCAGGTCTAGCGACACATCTGGTGCTACACCTCAGTCAGAGCGGATAAATCAGAATGTATTTCTTTTCTCTTTTTTCCACCACACTCTCTCCCGCAAATTCAATCACATTCCTCTGATCTGCCACAAAGATCAAATTAGGGCAGAAAGTCGCTTTGGGGAGAGAAGGAGGGATGGAGCTGAACAGAAAGGCAGAGATGAGGAGAAAAGAGGGGGAGAAGGATGAGACGAGACAGATGGGAAAGCAAAAAGAAAGAAAGAAAGTACTAGAACTAAAAAACAAGAGAAGAGGCAGATATAGAGGAACAAAGTGATAAAACAAGGCAACTCCAGCGCTGGTTAGCCCACCTTATGACTCGACCACAGCTCTGGGCTTTGTCATTACTGAAAGCAGTCAGAGAGTTTTTCTCATTTATTGTGGCGACTTGGCTCGGCAGCACCGCTGGGCTCCAGCACGTCTCATGGTGGTGTGTGGTGCTGTGCGGGCTGAGAGAGGGGGACGTGTGCATGGCAGGAGGGAGCGGAGGCCCTGCTGAGACACTCTAGCAGTCTGGTCAGGGCCCTGTGGCAGCCCACATCTGCTTCCAGTTTGGCACAAACGGGCTAAAAGGAGGGCCCACTCTGCCAAGGGGAATCACAGGCCTTTGATTGTGCAGCTCTTTTGACTTGGTCTAATTGTCATCTCTCATTATGCAGTCAAAAGGTGCAAAGATGGAGCAAAATGATGGGGAGGGAGCAATGTTTTCGTAATCATAGATAGATAGATAGATAGATAGATAGATAGATAGATAGATAGATAGATAGATAGATAGATAGATAGATAGATAGATAGATAGATAGATAGATAGATAGATAGATAGATAGATAGATAAAGATAAAGATATAGAATGATAGATGGAACGATAGAACGATAGAATAACAGATAGATAGATAGACAGACAGATAGATAGAACGAATGATAGATAGATAGATAGATAGATAGATAGATAGATAGATAGATAGATAGATAGATAGATAGATAGATAGATAGATAGATAGATAGATAGATAGATAGATAGATAGATAGATAGATAGATAGATAGATAGATATAAAAATATAGAATGATAGATGGAACGACAGAATAACAGATAGATAGATAGACAGACAGATAGAACGAATGAACGACAGATAGATAGACAGACAGACAGATAGAAAGATAGAAAGAATGACAGAAAGATAAAAATATAGAATGATAGAAGGAATGATAGAACGATAGAATAACAGATAGATAGATAGATAGATAGATAGATAGACAGACAGACAGACAGACAGACAGACAGACAGACAGACAGACAGACAGACAGACAGACAGATAGAACGAAAGAATGACAGATAGATAGACAGACAGACAGACAGACAGATAGACAGACAAACAGACAGACAGACAGATAGATAAATAGATAGATAGAACGAACAACAGATAGATAGACAGATAGAATGACAAAGATAAAAATATAGAATGATAGAATGATAGAATGATAGATGGAACGATAGAATAACAGATAGATAGACAGATAGACAGACAGACAGACAGACAGACAGACAGACAGATAGATAAAAAAGACAATGACAGAACGATAGATGGAACGATAGAACAAACAGAATGAGCGAGTGAACGAACAAACGACAGATAGATAGACAGATAGATAGACAGACAGACAGATAGATAGATGGATGGATGAAGAATCAAAGTCATCAAAAGCAAAACATTCAGTGAATTAACAAAGGCATGAGAATTAGGGAAAGAGCCTCATAAATTGTGGAAAACATCCAGATGAATTATATTGGGAGTGGTGAAGTTTTGTACCAGTAGCAATTGCTGGAATGACTGAGAATCAAAACAATATGTTTACAATATTTGAAGGACACACTGGCCCGTCATCAAGACTTATTTTGACAGCATGTATATTCTCATTTGTAAATGATGCAGTATGTGTGATTACATTGGTTTTCAACACCCAAGTATGCAACCAAGAGAAAAATAAACTCACGAAGCCACTGACTATTCAATGTCTGAACAGCCATTGTCTATTAGTCCAGAACTTATCATCTTTTTTATGTTGTTTCTCCAAACCATTTAGAACTGTTACCATATTCCTTCAGTCAATTTTATAACCATTTTCCCAAGAGCATCATACTACAATGAATCACTGTCACCTACAACTGATATCCTTTTGAATTATTTGCTATTGGACGAGACAACAGTATGAAGATATAAGAGTCTAAATTGGATAAGAAAAGGAAGAGTCTCTAGCTCCATATGAGACCTCCTTTGTTTTGGCCCCCATGGCTCTGCGGTTTCTCCTTACTCTTCTTAAACTCTTAATTTATTATGCTGTAATCGCAATACAAAGAAGCCACATTGAGTGCAGTGCTTCTGAAAAGCCTCCTCAGGTGTTCGCAAAGACTACGTGCTCAGTGCTTAATGAGTCCAAAGGTTGGCTTTTACCTCAAGGTGTTAAAATAACCATCAACACAGAAGCCTTCAATTACAGCTGGGTAATCCCTCCAGCGATGGCAGGTATGTATCAGGTGAGAACAGGTTAAGTCACACACACATACACACACACACCCCTGACAGGCTAGGGTGTTGCCCTTCTTTGATGTGTAGCCAGTTTGTTTGAGAAACACACTTGAGCTGCTGTGACGTGCCCGAGAGATCACCCCACACATGATATGTCCCTTGTCTGCACTGCCTTGACATCCTGGGAATCTTGCGCACACACACACACACACACACACACACACACACACACACACACACACTGTTGTTCAGCTGCCAGCCTTGACCTGTATTACCAATATTTTTGACTGTTTACAAAAAACAAAATGCATATTTCTGTGCAATGACATATGATGCTACCACAACAGAAGGAAAGACCATTTCTTCAACTATGAGCACTTTTGGGAAAAAAAACACACCTATTAAACTCTTTGGAACAAAAGACAAATGTTTGTCAAATTTTTAATGCCAAATATCATTAGGACATTAAGTAAAGATCATGTTCCATGAAGATATTTTGTAAATTTCCTACTTTAAATATATAAAAACTTATTTTTTGATTAGTAATATGCTTTGCTAAGAACTTCATTTGGACAACTTTAAAGGCGATTTTCTCAATATTTAGATTTTTTTTTTTTTTGCACCCTCAGATTCCAGATATTCAAATAGTTGTATCTGGAAATATTGTCCTATCATAACAAACCATACATCAATGGAAAGCTTATTTATTCAGCTTTCAGATGGTGTATAAATCTTAATTTCGAAAAAATGTACCCTTATGACTGGTTTTGTGGTCCAGGGTCTCTCTCTCACACACACACACACACACACACACACACACACACACACACACACACACACACACACACACACACACACACACACACACACACACACACACACACACACACACACACACACACACACACACACACACACACACACAGACACAGTGCATACAGATCTTAAAAAGTAAATAGAAATATATTTCTGAAATGATTCTTATATAGTAATATATTAACATATTATCATGATTAATTTGAATTTTTTTTATAATGTCTGGCTCTGCAACAAGGGTAAAGGGTAAAATATTATTATTTTTTTAATTATATATTAATTACTTTATAATGATTATTGTAATTATTATTTTACAATAAATGATCATTTTAATCAATTTAAAATATTTTTCACGATTAATCTGAACAACAAGGGTACAACAATGAAACCTATACATAAAAGTCAATTGAAATGAATGCATGAACGTCAATGTTGAAAACATAGTAAAAAGTTTGAAAGAAACACTGAAATAACAAATAGGGAAAAAATATTATCTTTAGTTTCAATAAAAATCAACCATGGAACATAAAAGTGCCCATAGTTGAAGAAACACCCAATTATGCTTATCCATCCCTGGCATTCTCAGTCATAGTAGACAGGAACCATTGCTCTAATCTCTTTTCAGGTTGGTTGCAAAGAGCACCCCCCCCCCCCCCCCCCCCCCTCTCGCTCTCTGTTTGTCAAGCGTGCCATCAGATTAGCCTGCGCTCTGGTTTCACTGCTAATTGTGCTCGTCCACTTAAAAAGCTGACAGACTCTTGAGTGTGGAAAATCGCAGGCCTTGGGTGGCTTACCGCTCATCCATCATCAGCAAATAGATCTCTCACAAGAGCTGCGCACCATCACCATTAGCACGCGGCACACCATCACTATTAACCTGCCGTGTGCTCCCCATCAGCTAGCGCTCAAACACGTCTAGCGTGGCTTGTGTAGGACACTTAGACGTGAAGATTAATGTACATCTCAGAATAAAAAGGGTGAGAACGAACAAACTAACTGCTAAAAATGTTAACGTTCGAGGAATGTTTGGAGATTCAATGCTGAAGTAACCTTGTTTCAATGCAAATCCTAACAGTAGCACGAATAATTCCCTCCTTCATTTTAACAATATCTTTCGAAACGAAAAAAGGTAGCATTTTCCCCTCGTGGTATTCATTCAATCATTTATGTTCCTTATGTGACGCTTTTCCCATTTTGTCTGTCTGGGAGATGTTGCCATACATCCTAGCGGAGGCTAAGCTTCCTGTTTCTTCCTCTGAAATACAATACAACTGTAATTTCATATTTCACAATGACAGAAAACCACGGAAAGGATTTTTAATTAAAAACCGAATGAGTGAAATGAAAGTGGGAGGAGAGACAATAAAAGCAGGAATGTGCGCATCCGCGGACAGATTCCCAGCGTATTTTTTTATTTAAGACCCGCGCCTGTGCGCTAACAGCATTAATGACATTATAAAGAATTATGAGCAGAAATCGAATTTGCTTCGCCACTTGAGCGCCACTAAAATGCCAAACAATAAACTACCAGATTGCAAATTAGATCAGTAAAAATATCAAACACATTGCGGTGGTGGGGGAGAGAGAGAAAAGGGAGAGGGAGGGAAAAAAAATCCATAATTGTGTTTAGCGTCTGGACCCCAGGGAGCGCAGACACTAAAGATCATCAGGGCCCGATGTGCGAGCCTGCTATTGACAGTGTGCTAAAAATCGACAGGCTAACTAAATAAACACTGCAGGCTCCATTAAATATTCAACAGCTGAGATTTGACTAAATCGCCTGTGTTTCGCTTCTGCGCTTCCCCCTTGGAATCGCTACTCTCTCCTGTTTTGCCTCTCCTTCTCGCTCTCTCTCTCCGTCTCTCGCACTCTCTACTCATCACCCCATCTTTTTTCCTTCCCTGACTCTTGACAGCAATAAATGATGTGGAGCCTGAGGGCCTGACTCCGAGGGGAGAGAGCGGAGGCCTCAGCCTGCTCAGAAAAAGCAATAGAGGAGAAACAGCCAATGACCAATGCTCATCACGCCAGCACTGAGGCGGAGATCAGTGACATTAAATAAAGGCTTCGAACACCTCCCGCTACCAAGATGGAGGACCTGTCATGGGCGCACACATCCACAAAATCTACCCAGCGTGCACTCTGTGCAGGCAAGGCTGGATGGATGCACACCGTCAAAGAAACCGGGAACCATTTTGGCAAAGCAGATGTTTATGATGGCTGCCATACAAGGTCTTATATTCAGGGTTAAACATATGAGACATTGTTTAAAAAAAATGTATTTGATTGTACCAGCAATGATTGGTTGGGTTTAGAGTATGTGAATGGAATGGAGTGATGGCAATTTTCCTCCGCGCTCAAACGTTCTGTGATCACTGAGCTCCAGATCCACCCCAGGTTTTCTCAATCGCTGAATAAAGGAACATGGCTCCAAATTTGCTTCAAAGCAAAATTTTTCCTCCATAAATCGTAGTTCTATCAATATATTTTATATCATACAAATGAGTGAAATCATGTTTTGTACCATACAGCTGCAATGGGCTATAGTTGATCTGAAAATTTTATTCAGTTTATTTTCCCACAATTTGTACAAAGACACTTTCATCATATTGTTCTCATATATATATATATATATATATAAAATAATACTTTTTTGAATTGTTGACTTTTTATCTGTTCAATACGCTGAAGAAAAATTTGGAGTAGAAGTAATTTCACGAGAAATTGAAAGTAAATTTCAAAATTAATTTCAAAGAAATGGCAAGTAACACACTGAATTCAAAGAAGGACTTAGACACTATTTTCTTGTAAATCTTTGTTTTATTTTTTGTTCATCTCTCTTTTACTCAACACTTGTAATAATTTGCACAAGATGCCAAAACCATTTATTTATGAGTCATTGTGTGTGTGTGTGTGTGTGTGTGTGTGTGTGTGTGTGTGTGTGTGTGTGATTTATTGTTTTCTACATAAAATCATCCTTCACAAGGTAAAGAACATTATGTGAAAATGTAACCTTGATATATATGATATTGACTGAGTAATGCCTTGTCAAAGATGGAAATCATAGTGAAATTAATGGTTGAATCAAATGTTGATGCTTGTTGTCCCAAAATTAGATTCTGAGACTTTAGCTTGGATATCACAAATCATGGCTAGGCTTACTTTAAAAAAAAAAAAAAAAAACCCTAAGACATCTCACACAAATTATGAAGACTTTTTGAGACTGGGTTGACTGATAATACGTTAACCCTGCATTGTGGTGAATTCTTGTGGACATGCGAATGCATTATGGGCTGTTACCCGTTATGATCATGACAGAGTGGTATTAGAGTGAGAGAGTATAAAGACGGTCCAACTTTAAAATAAAAAAAAAAGTATGTGAACCACTTATCTACTTATTTGAGTGTCCTGAACTAATACATCAGAATTTCAATGAAGCCATGTGAACTCAACTGACATTCAAGGTCAGCTGTGTTGCACCAAAACAGACCTCTCAAGGACCATCACCTTGCATGTGTTTTAATCATATCAGCATCCTGACACTGATGGTCCAAGTCAAGGGACAATCTCCCGTCCCTCCTCTACTATCCTAGCACTCGACTGCTGCCCACGCCATTATATATCTGTGTATTTCTAGGGGGATAGATCAGGACAGATGACGGCGTGAGCCGAACCCGTTAATCTGAACTGAAAACCCAACTCCTCCAGGTTTCTCCTCCTCTGTCTGTGCTCATCTGCTCCCGAGAGAGCAGAGAAGCACTTATGCAAATGAGCAGTGACAGCGTTATTGTGGAAGGAATATCAATGGAGTAATTACAGCACAGCCAGCACTCCTTTCCCCACCATCCCTGCCCGACTTCATCTCACAGCCCAGCTATGGCTCTCCCTGAGGGGGGAGGAGGAGACAGCAGCCACACTCTCTGGATCCAGAGCTAATAATGGAGGAACAGGTACAGGCGCTGAGGGAGTCAGCCCGGGGGTCCTGAGACGCAGACGTGGCTAAACGTGGCCCGCGGTCCCGAGGAGTGATCACAACATGATCTAATGATTAATGTGCAGTGAGCTGTGTTTAAAGGCTCCAAACAGTGTGTATGTGTATGTAAATCTGTGCATGCACAAGTGGATTGAGGTGGTGAGTTTTGAAGGCACCTGTACTACTGAAGGATGCCAAGTCTCAATGGTAAACTTCCACAGTGGTACATACACTCAATAATTAACTTTGCAATTGTAAACATTATATTAGTGCTGCATGATATATCTGTATCATCGGTTATTTTAGATAGTTTTTTTTTTTTAATTTATCAGTATCTTTTTTATTTTATTTTATTTTTTTACATTACTTTTGTCATCTAAACCTCAATAAAAGTTTGAAAATACGAATAATTTAATACTACTCTTAAATGTAATTTACGGCAAATCTCCAAATGAATGTCTATTATTCATACAGTACATTATAATACAGCGATAAATAATAATAATAAAAACTTGTAGCATTTAAAATAATATATTTTGTAGTGTGTTTTAATTTTTAGTTTTTTAGTTATCAGCTTATTTTATTACAGTTTTAACTTAAGTGGATCACTAATATATATTAGCTCATTTAATTTCTTGAAAATTAAAATAAAAAAAAAAAACTTTAATGTATTTTTAGCAGATATACACATTTATAATATACATATTGCCTTTTCAATAAAAAAGACCAAAAATATTGATGACTCATCTTGCACTCATCTATGCTTCCATGTTTTTTGTCTAATAAAACGCTGTAGATTGAGAAGCTGTGTCTCTGTCTGTGCCTCTAAAACCAAGTAACAAATAATGGCTCACTGCTGACATACACACTTATTGACTATTTAAACAAAAAAAAGGACAAGCCCTTCAATATGTGATATGTCATGTTCCAACTTGGTGTTTCGATACATCAGCACATTAAAACTGCGCTCAAAGTCATTTCGAAGGCTTCTTAAATAAGTGTTGATAGTTACACGAACAATCACAACTGCACGTCACAAAATTGCTGAATGTCATGTTGGTGTGAATGAATTACATCCAACATTAAGCTTCAATACTGAACTTCAAGGGAAAGTAAAAAAAAAACAGCAGTATTTGTAACTACCCATGAAACATCACAGCATATTTCTGCAGTCTGAAAATATACTGCTCGAAGCAAGATTTACTTTAGCTTAAAAGAATATAACAAGGTCTAGAATCTTAGCGTACTTATGCTTGCTTACAGGATTAGCGTTCATCAGTGAATCTAAGGTGATTTACTCTGACAGGCTCTGGAAACAAGTTGGCGATTGTCCAATGAGCAAACACTTTTGGCATGTAAGAGTTGTCTAATTTAATGCTCAAATTTGTCTCTTTGTGCTTAGGGAAAGCACTCCTAGCCCCATTAATCCATGTGAAACAACAGTCATGCACGCCTGAAGAGCAGTAATCTTTCATCCTCACCATCTATTCACAGGTGAAGGATGGGTATGGCCATAAATAACGAGGAGGAGAAGAAAAAAGGAGGCAGGAGGGATCAAGGCGAATGCTGGGAGACCAGAAAAAGTAAGGGAGAGAAAGCTAAGGAGAAAGAGGGGATAGCTTCAAAGCCGCCACATTCCTTAATACCCCCCTTAGGCTGAGCATTAACATGGCCAGAACTGGAATGCTCCTGTCACCCTATGCACACCATCGCTGGCGTGAGCGATACCCCTAAAAACTCTTCTGTAAACACTTCTCACACTCTTAAAAACAAAGGTTCCTTACTGGCATCGATGGTTCCATGAAGAACCTTGAACATCAATAAGGTTCCAAAAACAATTCCATACATGAAAAGAACCTTTCAGTGAATACTTCTTAAAATAACCATTTTTTTGTATGAAAAACATTTGAATAATCTAAAGAACCTTTTTCCACTATAAAGAACCTTTTGTGCAATGAAAAGGTTCCATGGACGCTAAAGGTTCTTCTTGAAACCATAGATGCCAAACCTTTTTCAAGAGTCTGGAACATTTCCATCGCACAAAAGGTTCTTTACAATGTGAAAAGGTTCTTCAGATTATTGAAAGTTCTTTCACACTGATACAAAATTGTTCTTTAAAAGAACTTTTCTCTGAAACCATCTTTGGGGAACTCAAAATGGTTCTACTGCATTGCTACGAAGACTCCCTTTCGGGAGTGTTTGAAATCAACAGTTACAGAACAATGCAAAAGTTACCGGGTGTGTCACACATCTGTTTTAAGGGATGAAAAATTAATTAATGTGTGAGAGATCAGAAGATGTCTTCAGAGGGCAAGAGGAGTGGAGCAGGGGTCAAGCCCAAGACCCTGAACACATTCTGTTACTGCACGTTCACTGGCGATGTCCAAGCACCTCATAGATCAGAGCGCGCTTATCCCCACACTTATCTCACCAGCAATAACTCCCAATTAAAACTCGAAGAGAGTAAAACAGATGAAGTGAGAGACGTTCGCCCCTTCCGTCTGCACCAGCCTCTTCATACGCACGTGTTTGCACTCCAACGGACAGCCAAAACAAATCGCTCGCGACCCCACTGGCATATAAATTCTGATTATAGGGGTGAAATGTGCTTGTGGATTCCCTACCACACATTTCTGAGGTCTGTGTGGCCGTAAATAAATCAGAAAATCATCCCTAGTAGTTTCACCCGATCCTGCGCGGTCCCAAAAACCGATTTCTAACAAAAAACAATGTTTTGCTTCGGATGGGAATCAGTTTACTGTGATTTTGTTTGAAAGTGGTAAACGTATTGGGATATGCAATGGTGATATAAACAAACAGCTGTGTTTTCATAATGATAACGGTTGGAGAACAGATACGCGTGGCAATCAGGTCAATTAAGACTTGCGGAACACGAAAGAATTGGCATTTATTGCGAAAACTTGCCTGACACACATCGTATCATTTATACAGCGGATTGATGAATGTTTCCATGCAAAGCAAACCTGAAAAATAAACAAATGGGATGGTGAATGTAGGAAAGAAATAAGCAACTGTCAAGTATGATCTTCATTTGCTCACTGGCCTTTCAGAGAACAAATTGTTACAGTGCAATAAAAAATACGCAGAAATAGGATATAGGTCTGTGGTGTGAAGTTTCTTATTTCTTTTTTTCTTGTTCATTTTTAACTACCATTGTTCTTATGTTTAAGAGGTCTGTTTTGCGTTTTCTCAGTTTTATTTTTCTTCACGGTAATAAAAATAACGAATTAAAATAATGGGCAACTCTCCACAGCATGAGCCCCCGCCGTGGGAGGAGCTGTAAAGCCGATGCTAACATGATTAACAGTGTTGACAACGAAAAAATAAAGAGTAAGAAAAAACATGCCCTCTCTATTTATTTTTCCTGTTCCCTTCTATGCTGTTTTTTCCTGCTTTTCTTTGATCCTGTGGGTCTTATGAACCTTCCACATAAACAGCTACGTGCGAAGGACACTTTTAGTGCATCCTGGGCTTGATGCAATGCATCTGCATGGACGTCCCCAGAATCACAAATCTCAAGGATGAAACGGACATCTACACTCATGCAACCTTCTGGAAAATGACATCTCTTTCTATCTGAAATATCTTAAGAATAGGTTACACACTCCCAGTATAGCACCTAAACGCATTTGGAGGACAGCGAGTGAGCGCAAGCTTTGAAATATCAACCACTTGTGCAATTACCTACAGGCCTCTGGTGGTTTGCCGCCACAGGGCGAGTGTCCATCTCGAGGCGGACAGCCGAGACACGAAAACCAAGATAAAGAATGTGCACGCAACAGAAATCAGTCTCTGATGTCCACATCTCTGGAATATAATCAAGATACAAGCACAGTCATTAAAGGACCAAGGACAAAGTACTGATTTATAGGTAATGAGGGAATTGTAAATGTAGGATGTTTTTAAGATAAATAAAAAGTGTCTTTAAACACTCTAAATCCCATGTTGCGACTGTTTATAGCTGTTCAATATACAGTACACTTTTCCTCTGTGGAATGAGAAAAAAAAATGAAATAATAAAAAACAGCTCAGCTACGCCCAGCATTGTAAATTGGACTACAATTAGTCTTGGCATTGTGCATGTGCAACAACTGTCTACTCTGTAAAGTAAAAGTATATATTTTAACGTGTTTAGAGGTAATCAAAATGTGCAAATACTGCCACTTTCCTCTTATACAACCCTCAAAAGACACCTACTAACCCTAACCCTGGACAAACTCCTGCCCTTACGTGCACTCCTGTGAGAAGATGTAGGTTTCTCCATCAATTTTCCATTGAGGTCTTCGTCCTCACAGATATCAAAGACTCAGGGTTAAATAACTAATTAAATAATAAAGAAGGAAACAGAAATGCAAATGCAACCAGAGAAGAAATGAACACTGATTGCAGAGGCCAAGTAAGAATTTCCATTTGGGGTTGCCAAAGCACCGTTAAATGTTATGGGCACATCAGGGTGCAAAGAGAGCCTGTTGGTCAGCCCAGAGGGGAGTACGACATCTGACACAGAGCAGAGGCGTTCTGGACCACGCAGACCCCATGCTTCAAAAGAACCGCATGGGAAACAGACAACACCACTATATTTGGGTCACAAACAGGGCCTTCCAGCAGAAAAATAGAAGAACAGGTATCATGAGGAAACATACAATCCTAGTCTTTACTGAACGCAAGCAAAAACATATCCTAATGAAGTCACGTGAAACCTTAGAGCATATGCTGCTTACTTATTTATCTTGCTCTGACTTTCACCAACTGCGGTTGAACTCAAACCCAAGGGCCCCAACAGTTGTCGGGTCTCAAATGGAGTATGGCTTGAGGGCCGATCTCCAATGCTGTGTCAGGGATTCTGCTCTAGTTGTCGGTTCACTTTTATAGCTTCCTTGAAATATCTGTAAAAGAGGAGCTGGTGAGCTAAAGAAAGGGGTGTAAATCTCTTTTAATACTACAGAACCCTGTGTTAATGCTGCCTTCAGAAACTGCTCACCGTATTTCTCTCTCTCCCTTTCCCTCCTTTCTTCCTCGCAGCTCTCCGCTCATTACATACAACATGGAACTAAATGACCACATCTTCAAATTCTGCACAACTAGAGGTGTTTTTCAGATACACTACATGAGCTCCGGCCAAGAGTCCACGAACTCTTCCTGTTTGGCTCTCAAGCTGCTCATTTGTCTTTCTCTCACTGGTCAGAAGAACGAAACATTTCAATTACAAAAAAAAAAGAAACTTCTCTCATAATCCTTGACGAATGTCCGCTGAGGTTCATCCGATGGCTGGCAAAAGAGTTTCTTCGCAGCTGCTCGCATGTCTCCCACAGAGGGGAAAAAAACACACATGGGTGGGAGATACTTGGAGTTCTCAAAAAATAATGATGTTTGAGTCTTTTGATTGATCATACATCTCTCCCTGGAGTTTGATATGGTTTTTGGGAGACTTAAAAACCTGACAGAGAGAAATACAGCCTCAGAGAATGAGGAGAGGTCGGTATCGAGAAAACATTTGCTGGAGTAATGCAAGGCCTGTCTGAACAACAGACTGTTGGTGAATAAAACGTCATGTTGTACCTGCACTGATGACATCACTACGAAATAACAATCGAGCAGAAAGGAGCGTTGGGACAAAGCGAACGAAACCCTAGTGGAAAAATCAAGGCCAGTTTTTCCTTCTCTTAAACTCTCAGGGCTGCGGTGAGCTTCAGCCCTATAATAAAATAATGCACAGCAGTGTGTGTAGTGGATCTCTGTTTGAAAAATACTTGTGGAGAAAAAGAAAAACACATGGTGCGTAGTGTGGCACAAAACATATTTCATGCATGACTTTGGAGAATGTTAATAAGGATTAGAAACATACTTCAACTAATGTTCGGGTTCCCTCATGGGGCCATGACTGATTTTTACTCATGTTTCTCGAATGTGGAGACATAACATCTGAGGTAAAAGTTAACATTTTTAAAAATAAAAAAGGTAGAAAACGCTTTTAGGGGTATAATTTGTGAGCACAGTACGGAGAAAAGGAATCATTCTTCTCTCCTAATAGCTAATTCTGAGCGGTTTTCTTGCGTTCGCTCTCTTTCTGCAGTCTTTATTTCATTAGGATGTCATGTCAGGGGCCCTCAAGTCTCCCTCTGACCCCACACTCCGAGCACGGCTTCTGGTTAATGTTACATCGATACGGCTCTTGTAAAAAAATGCTTTAACGTACAATGTATGTTCGGTTTCCAAGGAAAGATGGACCAATTAATCTGATTATAGTCTCAAATCCGACAACATGTGTACGCGTGTATCTAAGCATGTGGGATGCAGATGTGCAGTGCGTATGTGCGTGCCTGCAAGCGTGTAACTGGTGGATCAGGCCAAAATGTTGAGAGGATACAGCAGCTGCCCTTCCATTGCGAATAAACTGAACATCAGCTCTTCAAAAGCTCTGCAGCCTGTCGGATACTGAAACATCGGCACTACTTGAAAACCACGAAACAAATATGCCACCATGCGCAGTCACTTTGTTAAAAAGGCAAAAACCCACAGCACAGTGCCTCTGTGCCTGTGTGTGAGCATCGCATGGTATACGATGGTATTTTTCAAAATTAGACTGGAGGTTTGTTATGAGGAGGAAAAACAAAAACTATGCTAAAGGTAAATAATAAACTGCAGCCATCCATGAAATCATGTATAGCAATGACAGAACAATAAAGAGTGTTTAAATGTCAAAATGGCACTTTTCCCAAAAGATATACGAACAATCAAAATATGCCACAATTCTGCATCCCAAAGCAAAACTAGTTAGTGGATATTTAGCATATCCACATTTGCTCATCACATGATGCGGTGCAGTCATGTACAAAGACAACTCAGCAACTGTATGCAAATACAGCCCACGTGTGAGTGACAGACAGCTGCTTTGAGACTGGGAAATAACGACAGGAAAGAGCAATGAAAGGGATACAGAAGTGAAATCATAAACCTCTGTCCAAGCCTTCATGCTCCATTTGATATCATAACACTAAAGCACTTAACACTTCAGAGCAGATCATTTGTATTTCTCCACTTACATCACTGGGTCCAACGTTATGGACGATATGTTTGCATGGCTCTCTTATGAAAGCTATGATACTGTCCTTGCTTTGATTTTGCTTTGTTAATAGTATGCAAATTGGTTGGGAGAGCATCTTACCCAGACCACTTATTCTGTTGGTTTGTGATCCAAAAATGTGTTGCAAGTCTATTCTAATATATCAAAACAATGCTAAAATGTTTGATTTTAAGGACATTTTTGTTGATTTTTGCACTATTAGCAATTGTGGTACTGTGGTAATTTGGATCCTGAAACAAAATCACTGATTTGAACTGGTGCTTCTGCTGATAGGTAAAAAGGTAGGAAATGGCAAAATATGAGAACAGAACATAAAACAGCAAAATACAAAAGGTTCAGAGTCACACACACACTCTTTTCAAAAATACTTATTAACAAGACACTGCTCCAATTCAAAATGACCAAAAATTAGCCTGTTGTAGCAGTACCATGGTAAAGTGATGGAATCAGATGGTGTTGGAAATAAACATCATTATGGTATTTCTTGTACCACAGTATTTACACAGTACATGTCCAAAAACTTAAGTATTTTTATTTTGAATGATTTTATACATTTTGAGACATTTTGTTTGAAAAGTCTTTACCTGTATAACACAGTCATTCACAATTTTCACATGCTGGTGTTGAACCTACTAAAGACCTTCGATGCTGCAAAATGAGAGCATTTCCAATGGATTGTAGATAAATATTCCTCTCAATTCAATGTTCTTTTCTTTGTTTTTAATGATTTGGGTATTGCAATGCTTTACTGAGTGAAAGCTGCACCAAACGACTCTGTGAGCGAGCTGTCTGAATGATTCAGACTGAATCGCAAACTGATTCACACAGTTTTGCAGATCAGTTTATCCTATTCGTTCAGAAGAACAGACTCAAAGAAATGATTCATCCGAGAATCCCCATCGCTAGTTCCAAACAGAAAACGATAGACATGCTGACAGGGAAAATGTTTCTCATGTCAGTATACAGTAATATCCACCACCAGACAAGAATTTATCGATCAGTTATGAAACTGTTTTGGAAAATCATCGTCACAGTCAGTTGGCTTGACTGATTCTGGACATGATATTTGTCAAAAAGTTGAGATCATTATTGAGATGTTTTATGAGAGATACCACACCCTAAGCACACTAAAATTAAAACACCAATCTAGAGTCTCACAATCAATAAGAAAAGGCATTAGTCAAATAAAGAGTCTAGTATAGTTTCTGTACTTAACTACAGTCTGGTTTTATTCCATTAAATATTTTAATCTTAGACATTCATAGTATAACACCCTCTTTTAATTCTTTAACTCCTGTAAAGAGTACTTATGCAAACAAGGATGAATGTGAGAGCAAATTGTTTGGATTGCAGCAGACTGTTTATCTCACAGACGGAGATGTTTTTGGGCGCGTGAGGCGTTCAGGCTTTGCCCTCAGGTGGTTTGGCACCGTGTCCCACCACTACAGAGCTGAAGAAGGAGGGCAGAGGAGAGTCTGGCGCACGGTGTGATGTGGAGCTGGAGGTCAGGGCTCTGCCGCCTCTCCAGCTGAGCACCAAGCGCCACACACCGGCTCTGGTTTCATGTTCTGGGCCGGGGGTCAGGATCGCTTTCCCCCTGCTAACTGCAGGGGCAGGGGCCGCTCCTCACGCCTGACAACAGACAGACGCCCACCTCGGGAGGGGGGAATAGACTTACTCACTCGCTCCCAAGAAAAAACAACAGAAGCAGGGAAGCCAGGAGACGAGATGGATTGGTCTGAGATGGAGAACATGTTTGAGGCCATAACAGAAATGTTTGACTCTTTTTAGGGGCGAAATATGCAAAAGGCAGGTCTATCTATTCACCATATGTGAGTTTAGCTTTGTTTCTCATTCAGTCCTTACCGCTGAATAAGCAATTCTAAGGTTCAATGTTTCTTCGAAACACTATTATGTCTGAACAGCATGTTTGTGTTTGTGGTTATGAATCCTGCCAAAAAGGATGGGCATCGAGAGGACTGGTAAAAAGTGTACTATCAAAACAACAGCATTCACAAGGTAAAACAGAATAAAGAGGATGCATTGTTTGACACAAAAACAAAGAACGCGTAATATCTCAATATTAATCAGCCAATATTTTAGGTTTTTTGGCGTCGCTCGTATGTAAACAAAGACACATGAGTCTTCATTAAAATGGCACTGTGAAATAAATCATTTTCCTTTATTCGATTTTCAGAAATCCTCAATATTTCATTCCCTCATCCACTTTTTTTTTTAATTTTTTTTTCCAGACTAGCAGATCATTTTGCTGCACTTGCGAGTGGTGGAAATTCCCAGGAAGATGTATTGTGGCTCTTTTCAGAGAAATATTAGCATCCAGCCAGGAGAGACATGGAAATACAGCGGAGAGGGGGAGAGAAAGGAGGGAAAAAGGCACAGACGATCAGTATCGTACTTTCAGAAATTGTTGCGTTTTTTTTTCTTTTTAGTTGGGGGGTTGCCTCACAAAGGTGGCATCACTTTGTAAAAAAGTAAGATGAGACCTGACCTAAAAATGGCATCACAGAGATGATAAGAAACAAACAACAACAACAAAAAAGATCTGTTCTTTTTATGTTAATATAATTCTGGGTTCAATAAGTTGACAGCATTATGATGAGTGCCACAAAACTTAATGTTGACTTGTCTCTTGTTTTCTTTACAAAAGCAACAATTAAGGTTACAATGAGGCATTTACATTGGAAGTAAATGAGGCCAATTTTTGAACGACTGAAAAGTAGAAATGTAACGCTTATAATTTTAGAAAATTTCTTGTTTAAACTTGTATTTTATGTTAGCTGTAAAGTTGTGTAATCATTATGGTTGCTTTAGGTTTTACATTGTCGTGGAAACAAAAATGTACAACTGGACATAATTTTAGGTTAGTATGCTGTTTCACACTATAATCACATTAACAGTAACTGTGTTCCATTGTTTTTCTGTTTAGCCGTTTTTCCATTTTAAAATTTATAAATTGGTCTCATTTACTTCCATTCTAAGTGCCTCACTGTAAACTAGATTTCCTTCTCTCTTTCTTTCCTTTTTTTTTCTTTAAGAAAAGCATGGACAAGCGGCTTTGTCGTAATCAACATTACGCCACAAATGCTGTTGATCGATCTAAACTTGCACTGAACCCTGAATATTCCTTTAATTTCTACGACTATAAAATTAAAGCCAATTTTGTTTACACTGCTGTGGCTTTGTGTTTAACTCCTCTGAATCGTCTGACAGAAGAATATTAAAATTTTAAACATCTGCAATCCAGTTAGCTGCTTACTCAACTCTTTTTTTCCTGTCTCAACTCCCTTCATTCCATTCTCCATCACTGTGCCTTCTATTGACTCCGCCCATCATCCAAATATTTCCACTCTCCACTTTTTGAAGCCGCCATGGGTCTTTTGACCTCCAGCACAAATCATTTTAGCTGCTTGCAGGGGGCTCGCTGTCCCATGGAGGTATGGAAATACGATCCCCACCATCTCCTGCTCACGTTTGTTTTCCTTGGTCCAGTCAGCGATGGGCCGATCAGCAGCGATCCCCATAGCGACAGAAGATCAGGACCGTGGGTGGGGAAACAGAAGGTCTTGCTGGTCAGAATGCTGTTTTTTCAGTTTACTTTAACCTGTCTTCTACTTCAGCTTCCCCTCAACCTGCGACATTCAGGATTCAGGATTTTGTCCCGGATACACACTGAGCATTGACACACACGCTTTGATGCACAACAGGATGAAGCCATTTAATTTTATATCAACTTAATATTCTAATGATTTTTGGCATAAAAGAAAAATCGATAATTTTGACCCATACAGTGTATTTTTGGCTATTGCTACAAATATACCCGTGCGACTTATGACTGGTTTTGTGGTCCAGGGTCACATATGTATAACTCACATTATCGTGATATTTAAGAGGTATATGATTTCACAGTTTTAGCAATCAGGTTTTCTTGGTTTTGAGCAGAAGCTTATGAGGCATTTACAATGAAAGTTAATAGGGTCAATTTTTGAAGGATACAAGTAATATGACAACACTCAAGAATGTTTCAACTGCTGTTCTTCTCTTTTCTTTTATAATGAAACTGAAGAAATATCAGAATGCGGAATGCGAAGCTTTAGAATTGTGGTTGTGAAGAGGAAGGTAATTGGCTGGTTGAGGTAATCAGATTGGTTTCAGAGCATCTGATCTGGAGTCTAACAGACTTCCAACTAGTTGAATGAGTAAATAAAGAACTGTGGGAGCTCCAGCTGAAGACAGATTACCTCTAGCTCCAGGAGGGTTCCGACCCGGAGAAAGCTTATTCCACGTGAAGGAAAACTGAGCGGGCACAAAAGACCACAAAGCAACCAGCAAAAGTCATTCTTTCAAGTGACCCTTAAAACACTCTAATATAGGACCCAAACATGGTGAGGCAGGTTTTCAAATTTAAAGTTGACCCAAAAATGAATATTCTGTCATCAATTACTTAACCCCATGTTGTTCCAAACGTGTGATTTTGGTAACACTTCATTCTAAGTTGTCCTTGTTACACGTTACATGTACTTACTATTGTAACAACAATAAATTATGCATAATTACATTCAAGTAACCCTAAACCAAACCCTATAATCCTAACCCTAACCAGGGTTAGTAAGTAATAAGTAAATGTAGTTAATTAATATTACTCAGTACTTAAATGTAACAAGGACACCTTAAAATAAAGTGTAAACTGGAACACTGGGGTCCAAACAAAGTTCTTAAAAGAATACATTTTAAGACCTCTTTTGTGTTCCACAGAAGAAAGAAAGTCAGGTTTGTATCCACATGAGGGTGAGTAAATTATGACAGAATCTTCCATTTTTGGTGGAATATCCAATGGTACACCTGCCAAAATTCCAAAATGCTACTCATTATAGGCTATTTCTGGACTTTTCCGTCATCAAGGGCTTTTTATTTTATCCAAATGCCTTCTGAACAAGGGTTAAATGGAGGGAGCAAACTGCCTAATGCTTGTGTGACTGTGCCTGAGCCTCATAAGATCCCTCTCATGCTCACTTGGCTGTGAGAGAGGTTTCGGAGGGTGGAAGTGGCAGTGGTGCCATTCCAAAGCACTGTCCCATTCCACCTCATTCTTCCCTCTGACACAAATAAGAGGATTAGGGCACACAGCTTCCGTCAGTCCCTCCATTCAAGACAATGCGGCGAAGAGCTTAGTAAGATAGCCTTGGATAGCAGAGCAGACCTGTCATTCAAATCAGCTAGTACTATGGCGGTTGGGAGGCTAATCTCATTAGGATATGACAAAGAAAAAGAGGGAGAGAAAGAGTCTGAGAAGTCCAAGATGAGATTTGATTATCATCCTCATAACTTGCATCTAAGACATGCGCCAAGCTTAAATCTTCTTGTCTATGACAAGACAGTTGAAACACTCTCACAAGACAGCTTAATAGTCCAGGATTATTTTGGAGGATGTGGAGACTTTGAAAGAAACCAATAATTGTTATATCACTGGATTATTATGTTGCTGTTGTTTTTGCATTTACAAATTCTATTTTTTCCCGCTTTGCTTTCATTTGCAAACTCAAAATTCTTGTTTTGAGATAAACCCACTTGCAAAATGTCTTCATGCACAGATAGAATGTGTTAGGTGGGTGTGATAGTGGGCCGTGGGCGAGCCACATGCCCCGTGGCACCACTTGCCATCCCAGTGCCAGTGTTTTCTAGCATATCTGTGAAAAGCCTGTGTAGGAATAACACTGTGGAGACACTGAACTTCATCATTATGTTGAGAACACTGTGGAACGGAGACAAGAAAAGAGCCTACAGCAACATTAGAGAGGAATGATGGAAAGATATCGTGCTTATGGCTTCTTAATATTATGCTAAAACAGAAAGAATCTTTTTATTTGCATAGTATGATATATCCGTTTATGCGTGCGACTAAGTAAACCAAATTGTAAGTTGATTCCCCTGAAATAAACACTGTGGCTCAGCATCTCAACCAGTCCAACTCAGAAATGCATCTTAAATTGCAATTGGGGGCAGGGTTATCTGTTTGCTGAACCAATAGATGGGCGTGCTCCTGTCATTATTTATGCAAATCATTTTGATGTTATAATGGCGAAGAAATTACACACTTTTAGTTTTAGGTGATTTATATGAATATTTGATGCTGCAGTAACATCTATTTATTTAAGCTTATTCTTAGCAATCATTATATAAATAGTACAACAATACATACAATGTGTGTGTGTGTGTGTGTGTGTGTGTGTGTGTGTGTGTGTATTATATATATATATCTATATATCTATATATATATATATATCATTAAGTGTGTCAAGCTGGAGTCAACAAAACCATTGAGGTCGATGCAAATAAATGAACACTAGTGGCTGTGACAACATTTTCATAATCTCACATTCATAATATAGAGTAGTTCAAGAAATGTTAGCTTCTGCAGGTACTATATTTATAATAGTAAAATAAATACCCTTTAAAGTTGGCTCTGGCTGGCACATTAAGCATATAGACATAGAATACATATTTTCCATGGTTAAATACTATCACAGCTGTGGAGTTACATGTCAAGGACATTAAGTAACAACAGTCGCACATCTAAAAGAGGAGAGACACACAGAGAAAACTAAATCATCTATTCCACGGGTGAATTTAAAAGCAAAGCTGCAGTCATCTAACGCTCCCCTCTACACCAGAATAACATCCCGTTAGGTCAAAGCGTTAAACGTCTGATGGTGGGGGGTGTGTGGCATAGTCAAGAGATGACAGATGATTGCATCATTTTAATGCTGCCAGGAGAGGCTGGGCTAATGTTGACACAAAACCTAATACTTCCTTGCAGAGGAACAGGCTGGCTCAGGCTCGGCCTCATCCCAGAGCAGAGCGCTACGACGGCCTTCAACACGGCAAGCAAAAAGCCCTGAACGCTGCAGGATTAGTACCCGCCTCACTTCTCTAAACGTGCGAGTACTACCTTTTCTCACACGTTCATCGAAACACTGCTTTTTACATTTTTATATTTATACAACTAGCGAAACAAGTATTCAAATACATCACAAATCATTCATAAATCATTATGCTGATCTACAGGTTATTTTAATTGAAATAAAAACTGGAGAGTAAAGGCATTCTTGGTAAAAACACGATGTCAGGGTGTACTGGGAGGGTGTACGGCTCCAGTCATGTAGAAAACACACTGCCAGGCCCAAAATCCACTCATGTCAGCGGGAATGCAGCATCCCGCTCGCAAAGCAGAGCTAATTAAAAAACAACACATCGCAGGAGGACGCCCCCACGGTGCTAAAATAGAACTATCAGCACACCAGGGGATCATCCACAACTTCCTACTTCAAGCAAATTATCCCTGGACCAAGACTAACAACAGACTTGAGCCAGGTTCCACTGACACTAAAGGCCAGACGAGAACATTTGAACACACATACAGAAATATATACTCATCGGTTAAACAAAAATGAATAAAAAAAGTTGAGGCATATCTATCTATCTATCATCTATCTATCTATCTATCTATCTATCTATCTATCTATCTATCTATCTATCTATCTATCTATCTATCTATCTATCTATCTATACACACAAACCCCGTGTGCACAGAAACCCTCCTTAACTACTTCTCTCATGGTACAGAAATCATGTTGTCTATTTGAGAATAATTCAAATCACAACGAGTTAAATACAACAGCAAGGAACATTTTGTCTCTCTCTCTCTCTCTCTCTCTCTCTCACACATACAAAAAATCTTTGCTGAAAACGACTTCTAATCTAGAGGAAGTGCATGCATTATTCACATTTTCATAACATTAGAAACAACAATTATTATTTTCCTTTGCAGCAAATCTATTCTGATCATTTGAGTATTTATTAGGATAAAAACATAGGAATTATTAAAAATAAGTAGGCTATATAAAATATATTTATATGTATGTGTAAATATATTAATTTATAATTATAATAACATTTACTGATAAGAAAATAGCACTTCTATCTTCCATGAATTTAAAATTTAATTTTAAGACAATAAAAGGTGTTTGTCCAAACTACTTTGCAAATATTTTTAAATGACTTTAATGACAGACGATTTATAATAGTCTACTTAGGTTATGTTTTTTTTTTTTTCAACTTTAGGAAAGAAAAAAAAGAAAGAAAAAGAAAGAAAGAAAAAAAAAGAAAGAGCAGGCTGCATGGAAGTGGCGTTGCAATTCCAATTAATTCCGATTAATTTACAATACAGTAAAGAGAATTCCCACTAATAGTTTGAAAACACAATTATATTTCCATAACCTGTGTCTTTAATTGGCACTAACGCAAAGGTCTGCTCAGCCATTTAAAGAACATTATATGCAGATTGTAATTCCAAGGCTAATCCTCTAATAACGAAAGCCTGTTATTCCAAGTTACTTTTGAGCTACAGCGAGGTGAAATTTCCGCGCCAAAACAAGCTATAAATTCCCGCCGGTAAGCTCGTGCTGTAAATAGCTGACAGAGAGGTGTGAATATGAACGTTTGCCCAATGTTGTGATTTACGGTTCTAATGATTATAGGGCATGAATCAAGTGATGCTAGTATGTCATTAGGCGGAGTTCCACCAGAAACGGCCAAAGGCTTCAACTTCGTGCCACGGGCGCTTTGCGGGGCTGACAAGTACAACCTAAATGAACGTCATAAAAGTCAAAAAGGTGCCAATTACATCTACTAAGTGGCCCGTCATTGCGAAATAAATAAACAAATACAACTGCCATAGCTGCCTGTGTAGCGCGCGTGTGAGAGGACCCCCATAGTAGAGGTGTGAAATGAAACGGCTGTTTATGAAATGGAAGGTTTTTTAATGCGAGCAAAAAAGGAGATCAGACCAAGAAAACATGATTTGCACGAACCTAATACCTGATTGACATTCACAAGGCTTTAGAAAACATAAAACTGCAAGTGGTGGATGCAAAGACAAAAGTAAGAATAACAGGTTTGCCAAACAGGTAAACAAACAATAATTGAAATGCTGCTATGCAGGCCTAGCCTAATCTAGCCTAAATATAATACCATACTAAAAGAAAAACGTTTTCACATGTTTGGCCTGTCTCAGCGCTAGCTGCTGTCTCCAGGGCAATAGAATATAAGACCAGAACTATGAAATTAATTTTGTTAACACTAACTCTTCACGGTCAAGCTGAAAGAATTGGTGACTATTAAAGTCAGGCGGTAGATATGGCCCTTTAATTATTGCATGGTGTCGGACAGGGACCTCCCAGTTATCACCATGAGAGAGGGAGCGATATTTCAAAACCCTTGACACAAAAGCTTGCAAAAGTAGTGACATACATGGGGAGAAGACATGCAACATAAGGCGCCCCGCGGTCCACTCACAGCTTCAGGACCGGGTGAATATCAACACAGCACCCACCCACTGTACGAATTCAGACTATCCCATACAGTCACTACACACGATTTTATAACCGAGGAATAAGAAATGCGATTCGAGAAGATTTGAATTGCTTAAAACGGTGTCTAAAAAATAGGCATTTTGTATCTGCATCACTTATAGCGTTTGTACATTCATGATGGCAGGGCTAGGGGTTAATTAAATTAGAAACATTCTGCAACATAACGATAGAAATGGTCCACGATTGCAAAATACAATAACAACAACAGTAATATAATGGGTCTAATAATAATAAATCAGCTAAATAACAAGATAAAATAAAAGATGATAAAACAAGAGTGCGTAATTAAAAAAAAACTAAACTAAACAAAAAAAACAAAACAAAACAAAACAAAAAAAACAATAGTGCATTTATTATTTAAAGTCAGTCAAGAAATGTGTGTGTGTGTGTGTGTCTGTGTATGCCATACCAGAATTAATGCCAAATGTGTCACTTAAATAATTTCTAACTATTTATGATTTGCATGTAAATGATGTAAATAAACGTAAAATTAAGATGAGTTAACCAGCATCCATCTGCGTTAAATGGACATGGGCCTACTATACGACAGGTGATCAAATAATTATGTCGTCCTCGACTGATCGAATGATCCAAGAAAAGACTAAATTAAATGAAATCGCTTAATTTTGACTGCCATTACGTTGCAAATATGATCCAAAAAAAAAAAAAAAAGATCCAGTAAACTGAAATGAAAATTCAAACCAAACTACCATTCACTAAATCACAGGATTGACGCGTCTCAGTTTAGAAATAAGACAGTTTAGAACCGGACAACGCAGGAACTAAATTCATTATGGCTATAACTTGCATAAATGCCTAATAAATATAAAGACAATTCTTCCACAATACCACAGTGCACTTGGCGTCACAATTGTAAAACCAACAGAGTTGTAAGATGATGACAAGTTCAACAAAATCATACCATCAACGCCACCATTCAGTTCAACTTTACGAACGGAAATATTGTGAGTGTTAGTGCGTAAAAACGGAAGATTTGACACTTTATTTGCTTGATCACAGTTGCAAAAAAATCAAGTCAAGCAGAAGCAATGAACCTGCGTGCGTGTGACACCAATAATATATTTCAAATAATCCATGCCCTTACTGTTGGTAGTCGTGTTTGCAGTAAAGTTTCCTCTCCCGGAAGTAGCAGCTGGTGGTGAGCGGTTGTTGACACACGGCGCATTGCAAACACTCCTCGTGCCATGAAGACTCGTTGACGCGCATCAGAAAGCGGTCGGATATCGGCCGCTGGCACCCCTCACACACCGCCTGGTGATGGCACTCCGTCCCTGGAGAGCAAATGCATCATTTTAATAATACTCTGACTTCATCTACATTTTTAAAAATAAGGATACATAAATGAGCTATTGAACAAGTGGTTATGATGTAATTTTGTAATATTAGGCTTCATTAAATAAACCAATATGACACGGTGAAGAAAAACAACAAATGGCGTGTGAATAATAACTGACAATTCATGAAAATATAGATAGGATTTATTATTATTATTAGGATATATAGCCTACGCTTAGATTTTAAATAACGCTCAAACTATCAGCCAAAACTAAATCTCAAGAAAAGTTTGTATAAATGTGATTCTAAAATAATTGGCAATATAGCCTAATATATTTGTACATTTTATTTAGCCTATTTGCCCTAATAACATTTGAAATCAAAATTGTTAGCCATTAAAAATTAAATCAAAATATTATGTTTGTTGTTGCTTGTTTTTTTTTTGTTTTTTTTTTGTGTGTGTGTGTGCGTGTGTGTGTTTGTATTTTATTTTTTTGCGGTAGGCCTATTTTTTTTTTTCGCCCGTATTTAGACGATACAGATAACCTGTTAGTTAGAATGAAGCAGCCATAATATTTGTGTAGGTGTGTGAATGAGAAATAAGTATAACGGTTTGTATCCAGAAAAGACAATACTGGAGCATCGAAATAAATACATTACGTTGTCCATGAAATGTAAGAAAAAATAAATAAATAGGTCAGCTGTGTATTGGGGTTATTTTCTCTGAGAAACAGCCTTTATTATTCGACAGTTACGCGGCCGGCCGGTAAAATGCATGACACTGAGGAGGATAGCCTACATCCCAGCCGCCTGCATAGCTCGACTGCCACAGATCCAACTTTAGTTCTCGCGCACGTCTCGATAAAAAACAGCGTTATAAAATTATCTGAAACTACCCTTTTATTACAGGAATACGTGTTCACAATAGTAGGCTATAATATACTGAAGACAATGAATCATTTACCCAGCATAACTCCAAGCGTAGCCTGTCCCGACCGCAGCGGATGGTCTTCGATTTTTATACCGTCCAACATCTTTAAATATCCCCACTGTTACCAGCAAGGAAGCGCCGTCCTATTGACTCAGGACCTGTTGTAATATCCACAACAACACATTTGTCAGAGTTGTCCACGCTTCAAATCCCAAAACTATAGCACATAACATTACAGAAATCTCAATCTCACGGCTTTGCCGCTAAAATGGCCAGCTCAAGAAAACTTTTCATTGCAATTGCCACTTGCAAGATTAGTATTTGCTCTCGATCAAACCTTGACACAGAAGGACAACAAGACGTAACTATAAAACTTAAAACACGCACTAAATCACCTGTTAATTAATGGCCGGGTCAATCTAGACGTTTTCTGCACGAAGCGCAAAGTTTGTATCCCGGCAGTGCTGTCACGAACTGCAAGGGAAGATCCTCCCTTTCCTACACCGTGCACAAGTCGTCTCGTCCCGCAGAAAGTTTTCAGGAAATTAGTAAAATCCACGAAAACGTAAAGGAGATGTCTAAACGTTAACTCTTAAATTAGTGCTCCATTTGGCTCCCTGCAGCTTGAGAAAGCTCAAAACTGAGATAGGCTTGAGAGAAAGCACCCTCCCCTTTTGGTCGCGTCACTTTGCAGACTATTGACTGACATAGGGATGCTATTGGTGCGCCTGTGTCCGTGCATTCTGCCGAGTGGAACTAAATGCGTTCCGCCTCCAAAATCGCATTGCCTCCCAAACTAGAGGCGCACAAGGATGGTAAACAACGTTACGAAAATTGTGGTGAAACAAATGAGTCTAAAAACACAGTCTAATTCAGACAAAAGCTTGGCCTAAAGAAAGAAAGAAAGAAAGAAAGAAAGAAAGAGAGTCTACAAATTCATACATTTATACATATTCATGTTTTCGATCATTTCAAGTAAGAATTTTGATGCCTGTCAGACTATGTAAAAAAGTTGCATTTAAAGCCCTCAGAATTTTTTTTAAACAAGTAGCCTAATGCGTACATATATTTTTATAGACAGTGGCACGCATTTGACAACATTTTTTACAATATGCGATTTGCGTAATAAACAACTGCTTCTGTCAATTTAACGAAATTACAAAGAGAGAGAGAGAGAGACGGCAAATGCGTTTTATCGGTCAGCAACACAACAACAATGTATTATTAATGTTATTTTTATTCTTGATTATTATTATTATTAGTAGTAGTAGTAATAGTAACAGTACTTTTATTGTGTTAATGCTACAATGCGATTACGATGAATAAACGAGAAACATGTCGTTTGTAATTCATCTGTGGCAATGTTTGCAATTACGCGATGTTTCTTTTGTAGTTAATCACAATAACCTTCAATTTGTATAATGCCTATTGTAATGTAAAATGTTACTGTTATTGTTGTTGATGTAAATAGATGGTGTCACTTCAAACCTTGAAGCGCATGTTACTCTTTGGTTTTATTCCGGCTGCTCCGAGGCCCTCTCCTCTCATGCAGAGGCTGCTGGCTTTGATATCAGGTAGCGGAGCATCACGCCTGGCCCGTCCGCATGCTTTGTGCTTTTGTGTCCATTATGAAGCCTCGAACCTTCTGACCCTCGTCTACGATGCACCTGGAGATCAGGGCTGATAACTACAGACAGCGGCTGACAGAGTCCGATGAAATAAAAAGCAAACCCTTGTGCAGTCCTATAGGATGGCAGAGATGGAGTAATAATACTACCGATTACACAGAAAAGATAAAAATCGAGCTAATGAGTTAAATGTCCCAGATTTTATTTAGTGAGCTTTGTGGTTTTGTTCCGGAGGGACCGCTTTGGTTAGATCTATTCTCATCAAAAAACCAATAAACCAATAAAAAGAGGACGCATCTGAACAAATGAAATGATGCAACAGATAAGCGATGAATCTTTTATACGTTATTAAAATGTGTAGCTTCTTTGTAATTGTATTATTCTGTTACCTTCGCAATTTACTCACGAGAGTTAATTCCAGTAAATCCATCCATTAGACATTTCGTCTTATTAAAAACAACGAAGAATCGCTTAAATACATTTTGCACAGCATAATTTATAGCAGTATTGTAAAGGAAATATTTTTTGCTCACCGTTTTGATCATGAGGGAAAATAATAAATCAGCTGTATTTATGGCAGCTCCATGCTTCACAAATGTTTGAGACAGGCTAACGATAGCCATGACTACCAATGATATACATTGACTACCTATTGAGAGCAATTGTTAGGATCCCAGTGCTGGATATTTGGGTTGAGAACCACAAACGGTTGCGCCTTTCATCTTCAGGTCTTTATTAATTGCATGTGTCCTCAGTTGTTGCTAAGATTAACTACGCTCAAGTCAAGTCCTCGTTCTCTCTCTTTATTTATTTGGAAAAGTCAATCTCAAAGCATAAAAAGCCTCTTTTAAAATGTTTAAAATTCGTCAAAATGAGAAAAGAGAATGTGCAATATTGATTTAGCTCATTGCATATTTCATAACACATAATGGGATTTGGCCACTCAAACGTCAGTTTTTAATATAACTAATACTTGCGTGCAGTGCCTCAAGTCATATACTCAAGCATGAGAGTTAACACGCTATTTTCCAAGCATCATATAGCTACACAGAGAGGGAGGAATGCACGCGCTTAACTCCTCGAGTTATACGGAATTCGTCACGCTCCCCTGTTACCGCCTCACTCCCGGGATTCCGTACTACCTCCGAGCCATTTAGGAGACTTCAAGCAGTCGCCAAGTGAGATACCTATGACGACCCTTCATTATCGAGTAACCCCCACCAGCCCAACACCTTCAAAGATATCTTCAGCTGACACTCAGAAAACCATGGGCCACGGCGGCCAGTTCATTACGGTCCACTAAACGGTTTATTCTCGGTCGAACTCAGCTGAAGATGTATTTTTAGTAGGCTACTTCCTAGACTGCAGCAATGCCTCATGATGATCAGAAAGGCTACTGATTAAATAATCAATCGAATACAGGAGGTGAGTCAAAGGACGAACTGTAAATTTCGGTAACAATGATAAATTGTGACCCTGGACCACAAAACCAGTCTTAAGTCGCTGGGGTATATTTGTAGCAATAGCCAACAATTCATTGTATGGGTCAAAATTATAATTTTTTCTTTTATGCCAAATATCATTAGGATATTAAGTAAAGATCATGTTCCATGAAGATATTTTGTACATTTCTTACCGTAAACTTCATTTTTGATTAGTAATATGCATTGCTAAGAACTCAAGAGAAAATCTCTTTTTCTTAGATTTTTTTGCACCCTCAGATTCCAGATTTTCAGATAGTTGTATCTCGGTCAAATATTGTCCTATCCTAACAAACAAACCATACATCAATGGAACGCTTATTTATTCAGCTTTCAGATGATGTATAAATCTCAATTTCGAAAAATTGACACTTAAGACTGGTTTTGTGGTCCAGGGTCACAATTGTGGGCATAGTTTAAAGGTGGAGAAAAATATTATTATTATTATTAGTAGTAGTAGTATTACTATTATTTACTGTAACAACAATATAGTTTTATTTATAGTAGGGAGGTGAACCATACACTAAAACGTAAAATAGATAATAATACAAATATATAAAATGATAACAAATATAGGTTATATAGCCTAATTTTCAATGTTATTATTTTTAAATTAATATTTATATTATTATTTCATTGTTATATTAAATATGTAGGTTACGCAATAAAACGGTTAAAAACAGTTTCTGAAAATATATTTCAATTTTGGAAGATTTCATTGCTCGATATGGAGCGGGTCGCCTGTCATGGTTGCTGCCATATTGAGATCACATGACAATTTTTATGTTACATATATTAACGAACATTTCCCGGTTTGGAATAAAGTAATTTGCTTTTTCTGAGGTGTCGAAGGAAATTCGCAAAATGTTTACTTTGGTGATGCTGCATCCTTGCAGACAGGCCTAATTCAGACCACCAAAGGGGAAAAATAGGGAGTGCGTCTTTAATTAAAAAAAAAAACAAAAACAAAAAAGGGCACAATTTTCTAATTTAATGTTAAAAAAAACCTTGTGACTCACCATCATTAGCGGAGATCGATGGATCGTTTACCTTTATTTAGGTTCACTGAACATCCTTAGTAGTGAAACTGGAGCCCGAGGGTCAGTTGTGCCTAAACAAGATTTGTGCAAGGCTCCCCCTTGCGTTTCAATTATGATCTGCAAAGAAACGACTAGGCCTATAATGACAGACAGATTGCTTTAGGTAAATGTTGAAAAAAAAAAAATAATAGCTTGTTATTTAAAAGGATAGACGATCGTGAAATGAATTAATATGTTTGATGCACAAATTCTCTTGCAGCACTGGTTTAAATGAGTTATGTCTGTTAAAAAAGAAAAACAGCCCCCCCCCCATGCGCTATGCTATGTGCTATGAAGAAAGTAATTGCTACAGAGAGGAATGAACTGTGTCCAAGGCCGTCAGCAATATGCTGGTGGCGTGACTTGTGTGTTTCAGGGACTTGGCCTTTTGTTTGGAACTCTGGTTTACGAAGTGTTTCATAAAGACGGATCTCATTGGACAGGCATGAAAGGCAATCAGGGCGAACGCCTTACATGTTTAGAGTCCCTTAAAAGTCGTTTGACTTCCGTCACTGGTGGCGCAAAGGCCCAAATGTTGTGCCCACAAAAGTTGAAAGGGTTTTAGTGAACGCACGAGATGGGTTCTGAACTCTGCTCTCTGAGGAATTTTGACAACGAGGCCCAAAAGCAAGAAACGCAAATAGATGTGATTTATGTAATGTTGCTCGAGAAAGTCTCTTTAATTGTTTTCTTTCAGACACCCCCTCCCTCTCTCTAAATGGTGCGCCTGAGCGGCAGGTGTGTGGCACGTGCACCACAGTGAGTGAGAGAGAGGGTGAAAAAGCCAATCTAAACTCAATAAAGGTTTGCAAGCTTTGCTACACTGTTTTAGTTAAACAACTCGGATAATTCGACCACAAGGTAAGAACAACGCAACACGCATTAAGAGGAAACTCTTTGTTTATAAAGAAACGAAAACAATGAAATAAGGGGGGTAAAAGAAAAGAAAAAGAAAGGAGACATTATTATTGTCATTTCCAGAATATTTGACCGAAACATGTACAACGGCAATATATATATATATATATATATATATATATATATATATATATATATATATATATATATATATATATATATATATATATATATATTGCAAAGACATTATTTAAATACTTATTAATGGATGTTTTTTTCCTTCTTCTTCTTTTTTAAAGCGAATTTGCATGATAAATATTCACAAGACAATTAATAAATATATCAAGATTTTATTCCTGTATTCGGTCGCAATAATGTGTTTTTCCATACTTTATCAAGTTTGAGAAAAGAGGTGAAAATATAGGTCATAAAGTAGTCTATCTACCCAAACAACCACTAACCACTAATAAAAATAAATAATTTGTACAACGAAAATATA
This sequence comes from Acrossocheilus fasciatus, assembly GCA_036784905.1. Classification (NCBI taxonomy): domain Eukaryota; kingdom Metazoa; phylum Chordata; class Actinopteri; order Cypriniformes; family Cyprinidae; genus Acrossocheilus; species Acrossocheilus fasciatus. Next base: position 17,808,826 of record CM071945.1, read on the forward strand.
TCCAAGACAAAGGAACGGTATTTTGTTTAGTTTCTATTTATTTATTTTTAAATACATGAAAAATAAACAAACTGATATAAAATTGCCAAATAATTTCGTTTCCTGAGGGGAGCATTCCATTCAAGTGTAATGCGAGATATTAAATTAACAGCGAGTTCACATTTTTTTAACATTGTTAAATTTGCCCAGCCTTGATATATCAGTATCAATCAAAGAGCGCTTTACAATAAATTATAATGCAAACTAAAATTAAAGCAACGATAACAATATAATACAATTATAACATAAGCAACAACAGCAATAATAATAATAATAATAATAGTCCTAATAATAATAATAATAATAATAATAATAATAAAGGTTTATTATGTATACAAGGAATGTGCATAAAACTAGTGTATTATAACTCTGTAAACAAAGTATGAAGTGAAGTATGGGACGTGTTTAGGCTCATATAGCAACACCTCAGATGTCATCACGGACTCTCGCTGAAATGATAAGCAGTGTAGTTTTCACAGCTGAGACGCGGCGCTCTGAGAGCATCACTGCCATCTAACGATGCTTACGACGAAATAACGTCATCGAAATTGACATATATATTTAGATTATTATAATATCAATCGAAAAATTTAGCAAAATGCCTTCAAAGGGTTTTGCACAAAACAGATACCCTTCTATAGGCTAGCACTTGGACAGTGTTCTGTAGTGTAGCCTGCTTGCGTAATGTCAATAATGTAAATAATAATAATAATAATAACAATTCGTTAAATATAAACTTTACGAAACATTTGTTACGAAACAGTCAACAACTTGTGCTACACAAGAAACGCGATAAAATTTTAGCTGCATAACCGAGTTAATTTCTGCTCTCTAAATATGTTCTAAAATATTTAGAAAATATAGAATATATATATATATATATATATATATATATATATATATATGTGTGTGCTTTAGATTTTATTCTCCCTGAGATTTTTTTTTCTTGAAGTTTCAAACCTTGCACATAAGGCTAATGAACACAAGAACGTGAATATACATGTTAGATGTTAACCTACACATAATATCTTGTATTTGGTATCGGGTAAATCTTGGAGCTGTTTGGAGCATACAGGTTAATCCTTCACTTATCTGAACAAATCCTTAAAAAGAAAGCAAACCCTGCTAATGGCAGTGAGAAGCAGACACATACAGTAAATTGTAGGTGGCAGTGAACTTTCAAGTTTGGATCCACTTTGATCTTTTAATGAGTTTTTGCTATAATGAACCATTGCACTTTTCGGAGACTTGAAAAAAAGGCAACTTTAAGTAATTTTCACTCGTTTAAAAAAATATCCGTTACAAACGCCACTGATAAATAATTAAATGACAATTAAAAATTAAACAAGAATAACGGATAGCTTATTACATTTGGTGTAGTATTTAATGAAAAAATTACGTTTTTCTTTGCAAAGTTCTTTTCCGTAAATTTCATTATAATCTGCAGCCACATAAATTCTTGCGTAAAATGATCTTGTAGGCTAACAATAAAAAAAACTCGAGAATAATAATAATAAAAAAACAAATTGCAGCATGCGTTATGTAGTGTTGAACGGAACATTTACGTGTTAATGTTTTCAAGTAGCTGTCATGTTGCTTCGTTAAATTTTGATTAGTAGGCTATAGTTTCATATATTAAAATTTTTGAATTTATATCACCTACTAATATGCATTAAACATAGAGTAATATTGATTAATGATTTATTATGCAATAGTTATTACTTCTTTTGCACAGAATGCAGCTCAGTAGTTTGCCCAGGAAGGACTTGTCTTAATTCTCAGTGTTATAGAGGGTCAATATCGCCCTCCAGTGGCCAATCTACTTTTAACTTCTGAGTTTGCACAGTTTTTAATGCACATACCAGTAGTATGCACTACGATCTAATACTGCACACGAAAAGCAGTGTTAAAAAATAAATAAATAAACAAATCACATTAGACTGTAATGTTTGACTCATACTCAATGTATTAAACAGAAAACAACTAATAATATTTTTGTTATTAGTGTTGTTATTAACATTGTGGTAACAAGGTCCAAGCAAGAGTTCATTTCAGCGACTTTAAGATTTATTGAACTTTAAATAAAGTTAGCACATTTCTAAGGACAGGAGGAAGAATTAAAGAAGACATAAAAATAGATGTAATCATGCCTACTCAGACTGTTAACCTTGCATTGCAATGCACACACTCTTTGAATAACTTAATTCCGCAGGTCCAATACATTTAATAATTGATGATCAACTATAGGAGGACAATTCATTTGGATGTGAGTTTGATTTGAACAAGCTGGAATTAAGAGAATCAAATAACAGGTATGACTGAAAAGGAATAGTTCACTCAATAATGAAAATTTGCTGAAAATGTACTCACCCTCAGGCCATCAGAACAGATTTACAGAAATTTAGCATTGCATCACTTGCTCACCAATGGATCCTCTGCAGTGAATGGGTGCCGTCACAATGAGAGCCAGTGGATAAAAACATCACAATACTCCACAAGTAATCCACATGACTCTAGCAAAGCGAAAAACGTCAAAACGTTGCTTCCTGCTAAAATATGAGTAGTATTGCTTTGTTCAGTGAAAAGTCTGTCTTGTCAGAATCAGGAGAGAAATATGCACAGATCATTTACAAGCCTTTTTTTTGTCTTTAGAATAAGCATTATGGTTTATGTACTTCTGCATTTTACCAGAAGGAGCAGTTTAAAGTTAATCTGATTTAATGATGGATTTGTTTCTTACAAACATGGAGCTTCTCACTCAACAGAGCATTTACTGATGTACTGGAGTCGTGTGGATTATTGTGATGTTTTTATCAGCTGTTTGGACTCTCATTCTGACGGCACCCATTCACTGCAGAGGATCCATTGATGAGCAAGTGATTTTTTCAAATCTGTTCTGATGAAGAAACAAACTACATCTTGGAAGGTCTGAGAAAACTTTCAGCAGATTTTTAAGTTGATGAACATTCCATAAGTGCCAATAAAATGAGGTATAAGTGACACACTACATACTACATATAATAAAAGAAAAAGGGTTTAGAGCCAAACAAATTGCAATTGTATTAGGAAGCTTTCATCCAGACTTCTTTTATCAAAGGTCAGGATCTGACGCAGATCAAAGTTAGCTTAAGATGAAACAGACTATTTTAGGTACAGCTAACAAAGGCACTGTTGAGAGAAGATGTGTTTGATTTCTCCATTGAATCTGGAAAATGTCACATGGAAACGCTTTTAGTTTTTGGCAAATTTGTATCTGTTTAATGCTAAAGAAATATTAGCACATAGCTAGCTACAAATAATCTTTTATCAATGCTGGTGCATTGATAATATCACAATTAATTTATCAGCATTTGCATTGTTGTTATGGAAAAGAGCTTTCGTGAGGTCTGCAAATGCTTACAGTGCAACTGAAGGGATGGTAACATTTCCCAAACTAGACGAGATTTATGATGCTTTTCAGCAGATGGTTGTCTTGTTCATTGGGTTCTTCTCCAGACTGATTTATTCATCCCATGGCAAAGCGGGCTCAGTGGCGGCTCCGAGACTGATTTTAGGAAACGTGCCATTTACAACATACATCCCCTGTTTCTCTTTTGTGGGAGGAATAACTTCAGTCAGAGCTCTTGAAATGAAATGTGTGTAACCAGTCTTGTGGCCTGAACACTGAGATGTTCTAAATAGATTTGAGTCGCCACATTGAGGAGAGCTCATGTCTGAAAATTTGTCACTGGTATGTAATTATGGCGAACCAACAGTGTGCCGTGAAGATTAAAGGGGAAACACAGGGATCAAGGTAATTGCTTAATGTTTCACATCAAGACTTCAAATTGAAATTTCAGGTGCTTTGATGACTGTCAGGCCTCTGGTCTCTCTCTTATTATTTTCAACCTTATTATTACTACTCTCTTTAATAATAATAATAATAATAATAATAATAATAATGGTTGTTGACGCATGTTCATGTACCATGATGTTTTTTTCAACATTTCGATTTTAGGTTATAATTTATACCAATTTATAAAGGTTTATTTCATTCTATTTCTTTTTTCTTTCTTTCAGATTTTGTAATAATATTTATTTATTTATTTTATTTGAAGTTGTATTGCTTTTTGCCAAAAGAGGTGGTCCTGTTTTTTTAAATTCATTTTTAAAAATACTAATATCCCACATAATCATTAAATGAACATGAGGATATTAAAACTCTCTATATATAAAAAAGAAAAGTTTGAAATAGTTGCTTAAAGTACTTCATGTGAAATACAAAATAGTATTTTTGTATTTTTCTTTGTATTGATAATACTATAATAAATAGTATTTTATTCATTATATAATAATAAGTAATAAAAAATAATATTACTATTGTATCGCAATATATACACCATTATATATATATATATATATATATATATATATATATATATATATATATATATATATATATATATATATATATATATAACACCAACTAAATCAACAAACATGACAATTTCACAGGCCGCATTCGCCATTGCTGTGTTATAAATGTAGCTCACAGCACAGCTCTCAATGTCTGCGTCTGAGTGTGGGTTGCTCCAGATGTTCCTCAGCTGGCTGGATCTGGAGATGAAGATCTGTGCAGCGTCTGTCAAAAGCTAGCATTTCTAATCTATCCAGCACCCCCTCATCTCTATCAACACATTCAATGCTCCCTGCATGTGCTGACCTGGGGGTCTCCATGTATCCCACGAGAGCAAAAAATGACTTTCAGAGCACTGAAACCAGTCCAAACGCTGATCCTTTCCCCGTGTGTTTAAGATCACGGATAAATAATGACCTGGAGTGGAGCTGTTGATCTCTGTTTTACACTGGAACACAAAATCTTACAGAAAATATACTTGAATAAATAATGAATGCTGAGATGAAGAGGCCTGTAGCAGACATGCTAACATAAAGCTAATTTTGCTAACTGACCATAAAAGTGATTTTTAGCATATGGTGAAAATAATATAGATATAGTCAGAAGTGTAAGGGTAGCAAAGCAGCTTTGGTTTAAACTCTTCAGATTTGTAGCCGTGTCCTGGCCATCATTTACTGGTCCATCTGCTCGGCTATTAGAGCCTGCAGTTTTGAACCCCCTGAATGGTCAAATGTAGTTAGCGGGCTGAAACATGAAGGTGTGAGTGGATTCTGCACAGGATTTATTGCTGTGGTCTCCCTCATCAAAGGTCAGCATGGAAGATGGGTTACAGCCTAGAAAAGAACAGACCTGCGGCATTAGAGCTGTGAAGTCTTATGTAGTTTCCAGGTATCTAATTGACTATTTTAAATAGCGTATCTCTGCCAGATTCAAGACTTTGGGTAACAGAGAATATACATGATTTCATATCAAAATATTTAGAAATACTAATATAATATAATATAATATAATATAATATAATATAATATAATATAATATAATATAATATAATATAATATAATATAATATAATATAATATAATATAATATAATATAATATAATATAATATAATATAATATAATATAATAAATATAATATAATATAATATAATATAATATAATATAATAGCATAGTATACCTACTGAAGTAATATTTAAAATTATTAGAAAATATTACATAATATAATAATGTTATTTCACCAGCATTTCAATTTAAGAACATAAAAAAATAAATAGTACTTATGATTTAGATGGGGATGAATATTAAAATAATTATCCACATCTAAAATAGTTTAAGCATAATAATAATAATAATAATAATATATTTTGACCTTTAAAATAAACAATATAAATTCTGATAAATATTTCCAATTTAGTTGGATTTTTATATTAAATAAAATGCACACACAAACAAAAGTATTTGCCATTTGTCATGATACAACATCATTAGAAGATAATAAATAATACCATTATTTCAATAGTACATTCAAATTTGATACTTCTTATGATTTACACGAGGATGAAAATTATCGAAATAATAATAATAATAATAATAATAATACATTTTGACTTTTAAAATAAACAAATGTTATAAATTAATTGCTAAATTTTATATATTACAATGTAAAAATACAAAATTATTACATTAAAAAGGTCTTTGCCATTCAATTTGTGATTTAAGTTACAAGGTCTGACCACAGAGCTATATATCAATGAACAGGAAGTATGTCAATCCTAATGAAGTTATTAGAGCAGCCCATCTGGACACAAGGGACTTGTGTCACTGCACTTTAATTTACACACTTTTAATGGAATCAAGCTGATTCATATCTATTGAAGTTCATTCCGATTTTCTGAACTAAATGAACTAGATCTAACAAATATGATTGGCATATATACGAAACAAAACCGAAAACCAACTGACCGGTCATCAAATCACCCCGAACACAATTAAGCAGAGTTACCCCCCCCCCCCCCCCCCCAAAAAAAAAAAACATCTAAATCAATCCTGTTCTCCCCATGGGTTTACTCAGGAAAAGAGGAGGGAAAACAGCTCTCTGGGGGAGTGTTGGGAGTAACAAGAAAACAAGCTCCTTCTACAAAATCCCTCTCTGTAGTTGTCAGTGTTTTCCCCCTGGACCACTTTTTGAATCATAAACATCTTAACAGGGTTTGCCTCCCGCGGGAGCCCCTGAGAGTTTCCTACAAGCAGGCTCAGGAGCCGCGCTCTTATTGCATCCAGGTGGCCATGGTAAAAAGCGCTGGTCTACCATAAATGTCCCATAAAATGCAAGCGGCACCTCCAGAGGTGGATAGGGTCACTGCACCTGTCTGTGGACTGAGACTCGATGTTTCCTCTTCCGACTCCACTCTCACGCTCCCTCACTCCTCTACTGACACTGTTTCTCTCTTTTATCACCTCACATTGGTTATCATTTTTTTTATGATTATGATTACTATAATAAGTATAGTAGGAATGAGAAGTTCTGTGTTGCTTGCCTCCAAAATAACACTATTTATAGTGAATATCAAATGATAAGTATACGGATTTGTAGCGTTTTTATAGCATATAGTTAAATCCATAGCATGTGTCCAGTGGTGAGTGGTCCACAGGGACCAGCATCCTTCTGCTCAGGTTTAATTGGCCTTCATGCCTGGACATGGGGCCACGACGCTTTGATCTCACTTAAAAGAAGCTAATTGATCACTGTGTTCAGGCCACTTTGTGGTGTCCTAAAGGGGAGAAAAGAATGAGCAAAAGTTATTTTGCTAAAATTATTATCAATAAAATGTATAAAAAATAATGCATTTTATAATAATATATTGTGACATATTATAAAGTTATTATTTGTATTAGTAGTAATATTATTATTAATGTTTAGCAGAAAAACATTAAATCAACACATACTGATTATAAACGTGTTGATTATAATATCAACATTTTATCACAAACAACCATCGATAATAATAATAATAATTTAGTTTAGGTTAAGTATTAAAAACACTAAATCAACAAATGTGCTTATTATAAACATTGATTATAATATTAGTAATATCAATATATCAATAATAATGTTTACTATGAAAAAACTCCACCTAAATCAATAAACTTCAGAGGCTGCATTCAACATTGCGGATTAAAATGTCATACAGAACACACCTTTTTTTTTTTTTTTTGAAAAAAGAAAGAAAGAAAAAGAAAGAAATGAAAATTCAGACAAGACAAAGGGAAAATGACTGTAACGATGAAAAATAATGGGAAAAACATGAAAGTTAAACTTCTAGACAATGGTAGGATATGGGCTGCTGGTGGGGGTGAGTGTGTGGGACAGGACAGGGGAACAGAGCAAAAAAAAAAAAAAAAAGAAACCGAGAGAGAGATCACCTCACGCCCGGGCCCATTGCTCCTCAATTACTCTAATGTGCCTCATATGGCTGAGGTACTCTGACAGAGAGAGGGAAAGAGTTCTTGCACTTGCCTTGCTCTTTGATATCACTCTTTGCTCCATGCCAGATCCAGACGTGATGGTTTACGTCTCCCCCTTGAGTCCAGTTTGAGCTTGTTAAGGGAGAAGTGCAGTGAAGACCACACGGTTCAATCTCCACCTACGCTTCTCCTGCAACAGCATGCTCTCTTAACCTCGACATGATGTCATCAACACAGAAAAGCATATATAATGTGCACATGCTTTATGGCTTGTCATAATAACTCTTGTTAAAGGTGATTGGAGTGTACAGATGTTTGTGTTGAGTCCTTACATACCTAACTTACTGTTGAATGTTAGCCATTTATGGAAGATTTTAGAACATCCAAAAAAGTTTTCCCACAGTTTTTTAAATATGTTGTTTATTTTTAAATACATGTATATATGTAATATGTTTTTTTTTTTGTTTTTTTAGCTAAATTAAAACTTTAATTTATCAAGAACACATTAAATTGACCAAAATTGATAGTAAAGTTACTTATAATGTTACAAATGATAACTTTTTGTATTGAGGTTTTCAAAAAAATCTTAAGGAGCCAGGGCCCCGGAACGCGATCGTGAACAGACCGAAGGGCCCCGCTCCCTACCTTGCACCGGGCCCCGCATCAGGGGCACAACTGTTTTTAACATTGATGATAATAGCAAATGTTTCTTGAGCAGCAAACCAACATATTAGAATGATATCTGAAGGATCATATGCCACTTAAGACTGTAAAGTAATGGCTGTTTAGCTTTATCATCACAGCAATAAAATTACATTTTAAAATATTACAATACAAAATAGTTCATTTAAATCGTAATAATTTTTAACAATATTACTGTTTTCAGTCTACCTTTGTATCTTAATGCAGCCTAGGTGAGCATAATTATTGCCAAATATTGCCAAATTATGTATACAAAGCATTCATATGCAATAGAGTAATAGAACAAATTTACCTTTCAGATGAATCTATTTTTTACTGGGATTCTGCTTTGTCTGTCAATGCTTATTCAATTATATAAAACAGATTCTTGATTTATATTTAAAAATACAATTTAAACATAAAAAAGGGTAAGACGGCCTCTGAATGATTTTATATTTTGTGCGATGACAACTAAAATACTAAATGGTTCATTCATTGGCTGACGCTTTATTCTGCACATGCTAAACTTCTAAATCTAAATATGTTACAAGTTAAAAGTAACTGCGCATTGTTCTTAAGGTTAGCAGGGTTAGAAATAGCTCTTTAAATGTATGAACTGCACACTTCTATTCATTTATAATGTTATTTGGACAGTGTGCACCTGTAGCCTGTAGAAGAGTTATTGCACATGTGACTCGTGTAAACCGACTTACAGTGAAGAAACGTTAATTTGCATGTTTTCTAGTAATCAAACAAACTCGTGATACTCCATGAGAAGAACAACACGGTCATTTCCACAAGCGTTTGTCATCTCAATGTAGTACTCTGAATGTCTAATGCACATTGTTCAGCCTGGGTTTTATCAAAGGTTTAGACTCTGTAAATTTCATTATGTAGGTTCCTCAGAGACTCTGTCCATCCGAATGCATGAAAGACAAATCACGGGATTCCAGCTTATTCTCATGGACAAGTTTCCATGTATTCGCGTATGTCTTACTTTGTGTGTGAGTGTCTGTGAAAAGAAAAGAGAGACTAACAAGGTCGGGTCCACGTGCCCAGCGATGGATGGCTCCCTCTGCTCTTCTCTACATTGGAAGCAGATGACTATATCAGCGGCCTGTCCACTCATGCACACCAAGCCATGGTCTGACAAACCTCTCATCTCTTTCTCCTTCCATCTCCTACACTGTAAAAAGTGAAAGTTGACTTAACTTAAAAAAATTGAGGAAACCCGTTGCCTTAAAATGATTAAGTACCTAATAATTAAAAGAAAAAAGTTACGTGAACTTGACAATTCATTTACTTAAAAATTTTAAGGCAACGGGTTTCCTCAATTTTTTTAAGTTAAGTCAACTTATCACTTTTTACAGTGTATAAAATAGAAAATAATACAAGAAACAGAAACCAATTTCTCATCCTGACTGTGCATTGCTCATTGGTCAACTAGAAACACATGAAAAGGAGTTTGTTTTCCAATTATAAGTATAAAGATAAATAGACTATAGCTGAGAATAGTTTCCTTTCATATTTCATGCCAAACCATTCCCTTCAAACACACATGGATTAAACACGCTAAAGGCTCTGACCAATGAGAGAGCCAGTCCTTTTCATTTTACAGTGCGGTCTCAGGATATTATTATTTTCCCTATCATGAAGCCATGGCACGGCTGAAAGTAAAACCATGTGAGGTGGTTGTTTGAAGAAGCAGTGATGCTGTGAGTGGGAGTTGTGGTTCTGAGAAAGACCTGTTATTTAGCTCCATTTGGAGGTGAGGGTCCATGGTGAGGTGATCAGAGGCTAAGGAAGGGGACAAATTATGGAAATATGGATTTTCCTGCAATAAAAGCATAACATTTTACAGTATACTCTCAGAAAAACCATCACTGGGGCAGAACACTAGAGGTACTACTGTACTTTTAATATGTATGTAATTATATGAATGTAATAGGTATTTTACTTTTATGTATCATTTAGGGGTAAATAAAGTATACAAAGATGTACCTTTTAGCTTTTGTCCCTTAAGCTACCAGCGACAGGCTTTTTCTAAAATAAGAAGTTGTTATTGGATCATTGAGATATTGGTGATACATTAAGTTATGACCACTCATTACTTATCATCACTATTACTCCACAACAGTATGAAAAACACTGATACATAGCTAGTCAAACATAATAGAGAAAATCTGAGGTACAGTAGCAAATATAGCCTACTTAATTCTGCAAGCAAGACATTAAATTACACTGCTTTTGGTATAAAAAGGCCATGGTTGATAAAATATAGGGTTGCATAATAGATTAAAAAACAATATTAAAATTCTATAACATATTGTCTAACTAAGTTTAAAATAAGACACTAAAAACTAAAATCAATTGTGTTTAATGTTACTAAGTTAATTTAAGCATTACAACATCATATTGTACAGTAAGGATACTAATTTTAAGATTAGGTAAACATCACATTAAATAACGTATAATAACAACAATAATAATTGACAAAAAAGCAATAATAATAATAATAATAATAATAATAATAATAATAAATAAATAAATAAATAAAAAACAGTAAACAGTAGTTCAAAACCAGAACTTCCAAGGGGCTTTATGATGACTAATAATTATCTATCTATCTATCTATCTATCTATCTATCTATCTATCTATCTATCTATCTATCTATCTATCTATCTATCTATCTATCTGGAATGACAAGAAACAGAAAAAACTGAGACAGATTAAATCCAGAAGGCAGGTAAGTTTCTTGAAGACGTTGCCACAGTTCTTCTGGATTTAGTCTGTCTCAGTTTCTTCAGTTTCTTGATGTCGTTCCAGACAGACTGGATGATGATTAGATCAGATCTCAAACAAAAATCTCACTGGATTATTATAATTAATGGCAAAATGAATGTTTGGAAATGTAAACTGATATTTCCTACTGACACACTACCAAAAGTTAGAAATTAAAACCATTTTTTAGCTGGTGAAAATACTAGTGCTCTAATCATTTTGGCCACCACTGTATATGGGGAAACTTTGACTCAAAATACACTGATGATATTTACTTGACACGCTTTGGTTGGTGCATTAATTGGGAAACTAAATGCTCTACCTGTTCAAAGGAGTGTGAAGTGAGTTGATGGGAAGGACAGCCGTGAGAGCGTCCTGTCTCAGTGCACATGATTCCTAAACGGGCCAGTGAGACAGAACCTGTGCTCTGGTGCAGCACCTGTGTGTCTCCTTTCTGAAATCATCAACACACCAGTGACTCGACACCCACACACTCTAAAAAAAGCCCTATTAGCTTGTCTGGGGAGAAGAGCAAGAATGACATGAACAAAAAAAAAAAAAAAAAAGCAAAAATGCATCTGTGGTCACGAATAAGAGAGAATCATTTGGGAGAGCAAGAAAACATTAACTTAACTAAGTTTTATTTATTTTAATTTTTTCTTTCTGTAAAACTAAACACAAATGCAAGGCACTATGGGATTAATGGAAGTTGATGGGTTGTAATGTTGTGCCAAGGGATGTTTTTTTTTAAAGCATAAAGTGCCAATAGTCACTAGAAATCAGACTGAAAACAGAATGAAGAATCAGAAGACTGGGGCTAGTTTTCACATTTCTTAGGATTGGGGCATTTTTGGGGGGTGGTACAATAGAAAGGAAGGGAAAAGTAAAACAAAAAGCATCATACACATATATATTAAAGCCCTTGTGGCAACAAACCTAACCCAAGGTTCTCTTGAAATATTGTTGCTGCAAAGAACATTTGCATGCAGTCATTTAGCAGACGCTTTTATCCAAAGTGACTTACAAATAAGGACAATAGAAGCAATCAAACTAACAAAAGAGCAATATTATGTAAGTGCTGTTAAAAGTCCTGGTTAGCCTAATGCAATACACATAGAATGTGTGTGTTTAAAAAAAATAAAAATAAAATAATAATAAATAAAAAGAAATCAAGTAGACAGAACAGAAAAAAATATAAAATGCTAGTGTTGGAGGATAATTTTTTATTAAATAAAAAGAAAACAAGTAGATAGAATAGAAATAGAACAGAGAGTACTAGTGTTAGAGGGTCATTTTTTTAAAAAGTATAATGTCACATTCAAATAATAATAATAAAAAAACCTTTAATTTTCTTCTCAAATTAAATAAAATGATATTCAATGGCAATTTCTATTCATGTACAATTTGAGTGTAGTTACTGTCCTTTAAAAATCAAATGTTAAAATAAATAAATAAAAATAGGTCATTTTAAATGAGGCTATTTTATGGCAGACCACATCAATAAAAATCTTTACTAAAAAAAAATAAAAAATAAAAACATTTTCAACATCTCCCTGAGAACATTTAAATGTAAAAATTAAATAAAAAATTAAGCTGATTACAACCCAGCTCACCTGAAACAAGATAATCAATAAGAAAAACATAGAAGGGAGGACTTTTTCTGCATTTGAGTTGATCATGTAAAGTCTTTATATGGCACAAGGATGGAGGGAGTTTTCTGAAAATAAAACAGTTCCCAATAAGACAAGGAAGAAGAAAGCAATAGTGTGTATAAGCCCTGATCTTTGGATTCTCAGTTAGATTAGTTAGTTAGTCTCACTATACTGTTTGATTCCTTATAGCAGTGTTAATGGTGAATCCTTGCTCTCTAAAGTCACTGAGTCCATGGGAAGGCTGCAGCGCTGTGTTCAGTGTTGAAACAATAGTTGTACTGCAAAACAAAGAGGAAGCAAAAAGAATGATGACTTTGGCAATTCAACTGTAAATAATGGTGACAATGATATTAACAAAGTTTTTTTTTTTTTTCTAGACTGAAAGCAGCATAAAAGTCTCCATTGCATCATTTCACCCAAAAGCAACTGTTACACCTCAAGTCTTCCTGCCCTCTCCAAAGCCTTTTATTTCTGTCTCTGCCTAGTAAATGCTGCTGAATGGCGCCCCCATGTGTACGTGTCCAGACACACAGCCACTAAATCATTAAAGGAACACTCCACTTTTTTGGAAATAGGCTCATTCTCCAACTCCCCCAAAGTTAATAAGTTGAGTTTTACCGTTTTTGAATCCATTCAGCCGATCTCCGGATCTGGCGATAGCACTTTTAGCATAGCTTAGCATAGATCATTGAATCCTATTAGACCAGTAGCATCGCGTTCAAAAACGATCAAAGAGTTTCGATAGTTTTCCTATTTAAAACTTGACTCTTCTGTAGTTATATCGTGTACTAAGACCGGCGGAAAATGAAAAGTTGCGATTTTCTAGTCCGATTTGGCTAGGAACTATACTCTCATTCCGGTGTAATAATCAAGGAACTTTGCTGCCGTAACATGGCCGCAGCAGGCGTAGTGATATTACGCAGCGCCTGAAAGTAGTCCCCAGCTAGGTAACTAGTTATAATATAACTGGATTCAAAAACTGTAAAACTCAACTTATTAACTCTGTGGGAGTTGGAGAATGAGCCTATTTCCAAAAAAAAGTGGAGTGTTCCTTTAAGGTAAATTCAAACATATGAATTAACTGATTTCCACAAAACACAAAATCTAATGACTTATCACTTATTTAAGCTTAAAACTTACCTAATAAAATTATTACATCTAGAGGCCCTGAAATTAGGTTTAAATACAGTGCAGGAAGAAGTCACTGATAAGTTTTTGTTTTGATTATGCACAAAGAGATGAAAGTGAAAGTGACGTGACAAGTAACCCATACGCAGAATTTGTGCTCTGCATTTATCCCATCCAAAGTGCGCACACACACAGCAGTGAACACACACACGGAGCAGTGGGCGGCCAATGCTGCAGCGCCCGGGGAGCATTTGGGGGTTTGGTGCCTTGCTCAAGGGCACCTCAGTCGTGGTATTGAGGGTGGAGAGAGCGCTGGACATTCACTCCCCCCACCTACAATCCCTGCCCACAGCTGAGACTCGAACCCGCAACCTTTGGGTTACAAGTCCGACTCGCTACCCATCAACTGCCCCTCAATGATCATATGTTCACTATACATGTTGAATAATACTAAATAATAGTTATAGCAAAACAAACAAACAAATAAATAATGATAATAGGATAACTGGGAATTATATTCAAACTGTATTTTCTCTAAAAAATGTATAAAAATAAAAATAATGAAATAAAATCCTGCTTTTAAGCTTTATAAAATGCCCTTGTAAAGATGTTATGCAGATTCACAGCACTAGGTGATGCTAGAGGATCACACAACAACCTTGTTCTTCCTTTCAGAAATCTCTCTCTCTCTCTCTCTCTCTCTCTCTCTTTCATCTACCTGCAGCAAAACTGCAAGTTCCACTAACGTGTCACATGTCACACGGCGCTTAGTTATAATAAAAAGTCACACACAGCACCTGACTAAGTAATAAATAAACAAGTATATGTGTGTGTGTGTGTGCGCGCACACATGTATAAATGATGGATGGGAAGGAATGGGCTGTTATCACAGAGTGCATGTATCACTGCCTGCCATTTTTACACAGGCCCGTGACAGGACAGTGACATGCGGAACATGGGCGGCAGCCTCCGAGATGAGCAGATCTTCATTTCCTGTTCCTGCTCAGAGCAGGTGAAAATATGTGACATGTTGTCTTCATTAATTCCCCCTTCATTTGAATATCTACTCGTCTGCTCTCTGGGTGTCCTCGTCTCTTTCTCCCTCACATGACCAAATGTACAGCCACACACACACACACACACACACACACACACACACACGTCCTATAGAAATACATTATAGCATGTGATTGGTCTTGTCTGGTTTAAAGTGTCACACTTTCATACATGCATGAAATCACATATTGTGCATATATATTTATATTATCATATTTTCTATCTAGGTAGCAGAAAAAAAAAAAAAACGTGCACACACACACACACACACCCGAATCATTAGCCTCCCTTCAATAACATTTTTCAGCTGTGCAAACTACATAAAGACGTCAGCTCAAATCACTAACTAATTAACACTTAAAAAGACACAAATTAGATATGCGTGGCTAAAAGCAATTATAATCTCTACGAGTTTTGCAAATCATTTGGGAAATGAAAAGAATGCGTAATTGCTGGAACCAACATCTTCAACAAAAAAATGGCTCAAGTGATGCTTGTTAGGGAGCAGTCTTATCGACGGACCCGATTGTGATTACGGCGCTTTTCCGCAATTACATGTGCATATGTTTAATGTCACAAAATGCCTCTTTTTAATGAATGTGTTTTTAATAGAATTAGCAATCAGTCAATTACGATGTGCGTCAAGGCCCTGAGCAGAGAAGTTATCATCCAGAGACTAATGAAGGAATACGTGCTGATTCCTACTGGAAATATGTATTCAGCTCCCGGTCTGTAAATGCAACTGAATTATATTATACGCTCACTTAAAACCGAGACTTCAGTAACACTTTACATTACAGCATCCGTGTTATGCTCATTACATATTGATAAAATTAATTTCTACGATAATAACAATTACAGTATGTGATTACAAATAGCTCTACAAAATAATTGAATTAACACAGATATATTATTTAGTGTAACACTAGGTAAGCACTGACAGAGAAACTCTTTATAAAATAAAAAATAAATAAAAATATTACTATACAAATTCAAATTTATATGTAAAATTAAACACACGCACATGTTTGTTTCTGTGAATTGTGGGGACTTTCCATAGACTTCCATTACATTTATACTGACCCCTTACAGAAAACATGTTTGCATTGTTACACTTTCAGATAAACATCATTTACTACTTCATTTTCATCATTTACTAATACATTTTTTCCCCTTGTGAAGACCACAGGCCGGTCCCCACAATGTCAAAAATTTCAGGTTTTACTATCCTTGTGGGGACATTTGGTCCCCACAATGTAGCATAAACACACACACACACACACACACGCACACACACACACACACACACACACACAATTATATACAAATGAACTCAACTCAACTAAAATTGATATTATTTAGTGTAACTCTAGATAAGCACAACACAGAAAGTCTTTATAAAAAAAAAAAAATATATATATATATATATATATATATATATATATATATGCGACTAGATAAAAAAAAACAAATACTTCTAATTATTATAATGAAATAATAATTAATTCTCTCTCTCTCTATACATGAACACATTTTATTTATCATATTTTATATTTGACTAATATATATATATATATATATATATATATATATATATTCAACAATTCTTTCATTTATTTTTTAGTTTATATATATATATATATATATATATATATATATATATATATATATATATATTAATTTAAAATAAGTTTAAACAGACAATAATAATAATAATAATAATGATAATAATAAATATAACTTGTCCTTTAACAAAACTGTAAAATGTACTTCCTTTTGTCCTTGTTTTTGATTTTTATTTCTTTTTTTGTTCATGTCACAGTGTTATACACAAGCAATATATGACCAATAGTGACTGATTCAGAGCAAGAGCATCCCGGCTTGCATTTTTGACAGGGTGGCAGGGAAACCACGTTCCAGGTCGAAGATGCGGCTGAAGAACAATAGCTGTGGATGCTCTCACACTGATTCTAATTATCAGGGCAGCGCTCCGACTCCGTCGCCGTCAGCCCTCGCTTCTCCATTAATCTTGTGCTGTCGCCCACCTCACTAAACCCAGCGCTGTTACACTATCTCTGCTTTACTTCATCTGCGAAGCCTGCGTTAGGCTGTAATTAATGAATCCCCCTCCCCTCGTGCTAGGTCTGCTGCTTCTAATCACAGCCTGCTTCGAGGAGAGATGCGCCATGAAAAGTGTTGATGGGGAGGGGGGTCAACATGATAGTAAATATGTATAACTAAACAAAGACGAACTGCCATCATAAAACAAAATCCTGTTGTTTTCACATAATTTATTCAAGATATTCGATAATGAAAGCCATTATCAGTCTAGTGTGTCGCCAAGTTCATTTTCTTTTGTATTTAACAAAAAATTCCGGCCTCACACTACTGCCTTTTTGCACAATATTTGTATTGCATTACTATTATTACTGTTATTGTTAATATAACTAACAATTTGAGCAATAACAATAAAACTTTTTATTACTTCACTGCAGCTGCCTGCTCTCTCAACATAATTATCGTGCCATCTTAAAAATATACCTAAAATTGTAAATTGAAAAATATATAAATAAATAAAACATCAAACCACTGAGACCATGTATAGAAAAGCCTTACAAGTTAAATGTACACCAAAAATGATTTTTCGAAGTTGTAAATAAAACAAAAGTTTTACAAGAAAAAAACAAACAAACAAAAAAACACTATTTCTGTCTTTCATGTTAATTACACTTTTGCACTTACATTTACTTATAAAATTATTTGTGCAATTTCTACCTATTTTTGAGTGAAAATCACAAAACAATACAAAAATAATGTATGAATATATATGTTAACCTCAGCACCTTAGTCTACCTGAGCATATTTGAACTTACTTCCTCTTCGATCTCTTGTGGTGATTTGATGGTAATGTTCAAGAAATGGACTGGACCTATCTGGAAATAAAGAATAAAATGACATATGAAAACAGACAGAGGAAACATTATGGTGGTGACCATGGTTAAGTAAGCATGCTTAAGATCTTTAATCCTCGCACTCGCTCTCATTCTCTCTCTGACAATAAGAACAGAGCTCTTGTGACAGGGGCCAAATGGCCCTCCATGAGCCAGCTCTGCCTGGCTGCATGCATTCATCAGCCGCAGATCCATTATAGTAGCGATGAAGGCTTGTGCAGCACTGACTCCACATCACAGCTCAACATCTGGGCGGGATGGGGGTCTAGCAAAAGTTTGGTTGCATCAAGTAGCATAGTGACAGATCTATTTGAGCACCAGAGTCAGCCTGACACAGGCTCAACCAATGGGGTGGGAAAATCTGTCTTTCCAACCAATGAAAGACTGGGGAAGTGTTTGGGAAAACTTGTCATTATTGGTAACACCGTACAATACGGTTCCATTTGTTAACATCAGTTATATTAGTTAATGAACTAACAAAGAAAAATACTAAACAAGCATTTATTAATATTGGTTTATGTTCATTTCAGCCTTTACAAGATACATGATTAAAATGAAACTTTTCTCTATTAATAATATTTAATGGATCTGAGGTAACACAAACTATCAATAAATTTAGTTATATATACTAATAAATTCTGTATTGCTAATGTTAGCTAATACATAGTTAATGCAACGTTAACGTTAAAAGAAAGGGTTAACTAATTATTAAACAAAAACAACAATAATAATAATAATTATTATTATTTTACAGAAACACTAATACATTATAAAAAATTATCTATTAATATTATTTAATGGACCTGAGATAACACAAACTAACAATGAACAGTTACATATTATATATTTTTATGATAGCTATATACTATATACACAGTATAAGTTATGTATTATATAATATTTTTATTAATAAATGTTACCAAATTTTAATAAGTTCTGTAACAAAGGTATTGTTAATGTTATCTAATGCATAGTTTATGCAACATTAACTATTTAACTAATATAACCTAAAGGTAAAGGGTTAACTAGTTATTAAATAATAATAATAAAAAAAATAATAATAATAATAATTAATAATATTATTATTATTATTGTTGTTGTTGTTGTTGTTGTTGTTGTTGTTGTTGTTATTTAAAGAAGCACTTACTTCATCTCTGGATGTGGAGGTAGATTTTTTGTAGATCATAAAGGGTATATCATCCATAGCTGGAAAGAGACAAAGATATATAAGTGATAATGAAGTGATCATTACTAAAAAATAAAAAAATAATAAATAAAAACCTCAACAGGGTGATCAGAACATAAAGCCAGATCCTGAAGGAGTGAAAAAATAAATAAAAATAAATAAATGCACATAAAACATTTTAACTGCATTTTTTATTAAAGGAGAAAAAGAGAAATCATAAGAGAGACATGAAACTTGTACAGTGCAGGAAACTGATTGCCAGGAACAACGGTCAAATACACTATCGTTATACAAGAATATTTGACAACTCCGCTACTGACCAATCAGAGATCAGCGTAATAAAATACAATATAAAAATAAATATTCAAATATTCCAAACAAACACCTTCAATATCGATCACTGCTCTCTATGTTGTGAAAATGCATTTGACTTAATCTAATGGTCGAAAATAGCAGAACACTGAAAGTTCCCCAATCCCCTCGGAAACTCGCTCAGACAAAGCGAGATGAAAGCCTTTTTTATCCTCCACTGTATTTGAGGGCCCCCCCACTCGCTCTCCTCCCTCTTTCCCTGTTAATTACTCTTGATTATTCCTGATCCTGTCTTGTCAGGGAGACGTTCGACTCCAAAAACAAAGCCCCACTCGCACACGTCGAAAGAAAAAGGGGAAAGAGAGAGACAAAACATTCGCCGGATATCAATTTGCATGAAAATGAGCCAGAGTGTTCGGCTCTCTGAGAGAAAGCGAGAGCGAGAAAGAAAGAGAGAGGTGGATTGAAAGAGGACTTGCTAAGAGTGCGGTGGTATAATTAGCATTCTACCAAACAAACGAGCTTCAACAGAGCTATAATTAAGCAGGCCTGTAATTAAGTGTATGCCCTTTATCATAATGATCATGGTTAAAGCGCCTTTGATGGCTGCCAGTGGGTTATTAACGGCGTAACCCTGCGCCACACGGCGCCCACGCAAGAATCAGGATGTCACGACTGTCAGGCTAAAGA
This sequence comes from Acrossocheilus fasciatus, assembly GCA_036784905.1. Lineage (NCBI taxonomy): Eukaryota > Metazoa > Chordata > Actinopteri > Cypriniformes > Cyprinidae > Acrossocheilus > Acrossocheilus fasciatus. Next base: position 17,829,164 of record CM071945.1, read on the forward strand.
GCGCCCCTTTGTTTATCAAATACATTAGAGCCCAAATTAACACAGGGTGACACGAGCGCACAATAGCTCCCATTGACTGAACTGAAGAAAAATGTCCATCCCCCAAAAAAAACAGAAAGTGCCCAACTTTGCTCATGGAAAACATGTTGAGTATGGCATCTAACAGCAGCGCTATACATTAGCAAATGCGCATGGGATCTGCTGGAATGGAAACCGGAGGACCTCTTCTCGTAAGTTACCTGGAGGTCGTCGGTGTAACGTTCGCAGCTGAAGGCGGAAAGAATATCTTAAACTGTCATACGGTTTCATTACTTTGGCAAAAGCTGAATACCTCTTTGTCCTCAACTCTTCCACAGTGTGTCCAGTATACTTAATGAATATTTGAACATACAAGATGTCTCGGGGAAAAGGTGAACATGTTATAAATGATGGCACTGTCAGCACATCCTGGCAAAGAGCTCCTCTTTTATAGAGGTTGATATACCGCATGATTCACTTACTGAAGTATTTGAGTCAATGACGTAATTATTATTTTTTGTATGAATTTATTCAAAAAGACTATTAAATGCAGTAAAAAACAATAGGCATGATTATTTGATTATTATTTAACATTTGATTTATTTATTTTTGATTATTTTTTATATATTTATGTTTGATTATTATTACCTTTTTTATGAAAGGTATATAATGTATAGTATAAAATGTTTTTTTTTTTTTTTTAATATATAAATACAAAGAGGTCACTTTTCAGATATTGACATGCATTTTAAACTTTTCTTTTTTAAATATTTCTCGATTTTCTTCATCTTCTTCGGTATAAGGTTCCAAGATATAATCAAATTAGGCTGAAGTATTCCTTTGTGGCTGAAGTATTCCTGTAACTGAACAAGTTACACAAAAATGAAATCTGGGCTTTGAAAAGTTTTTTTTTTTTTGTGACTGTGAAAGTCTTGTCAATCTTTTGTCCATGTGATAAAGTTATGTGAGTGAACCTGCTGTAACGCTAGGCAAAATTCTGACTATTGTCTGACAATAAAGTTATATCGTATATCGTATCTCACTTTATGTGGTAAAAAACATTAGCATGGTATCATACCTTACAACTTAAAGCTGACTTATCCTACAAGCTCTAAAAATTGAGAGAATGATATACAAGGATAAACCATGTTACCACATCCATTAACAATCTACTCAAACAGCTTCTTTGGGTTTCCCTATTAATATTTTTTTAACACCATTTTGGATACTACCTTTATGGCCATTAGACAGGCCTCAGGGAACATATCACTCAGCTCTAGAATGGACTATAGAACAACAAAGAGCTTCAAGAGGTCATTTCACCAGCAGGGCTCAGATAATTGAAAAGAGGATGATAACGACTTGTTTTGGTCCATAAAAACAAGTGAATAAACATGTGCTAAAGCATCGCTGAACAACAGCATGAGGCAAGAGAGCAAGGCTGATGAATCGGCATGCGTCAAATGGATGAAGGTGGGACTTGAAGGCCAGAGCATTCTCTTTTATTGTTCAAGCATTGCCTTTTCAATCAGATTGTGCTTAGTATTCGCCTGCCATTCATACTGGGTGTCCCACACACACATACATGAACACGCTTTTTGCACACACTCATGGCCTGATGGGAAGATTTGGGGGACGATTGTGAGGAGAGAAAAATAGATGTGAGTTTGGGGTCACGTTGGGGAGGAGTGTTGAGGTAATGTTTGTCCAGACTGCTGTTGCCTGGACTGAAGTCGTAAAGGTAAAGTATGGCGCCTGGCAGATTCAGCTCAAATAGGTTAGACTTCAGGCAGCCTGATACTGTATATACACTCCTCTGGAAGAGCATAACTGAGATGATGGAAGCAGCTTAAAATGATCTGTTAGTACAAATGCACCAAAATGCCAGAGTTCAGGAAATGTACACCTATATAGTTAACTTAATGCAAATTGTTAGGTGCGATCACATTATGGAGCACTGAGTCTTTGTGCTCCGAGCAGTTGTAAAGCATTTAAAACAGTGGTTGGTGCATGAACTGGTGGCCCGTGACCCAAAAATGTTTTGCAGGTCATAGACAACAGGGGGAAAAAAACAATTCTAAATGCAAACAATAAAATGCAACCAATAATTTTATTGTGAACAGTTAGCATGTATAGAAACAGACTTGGGCTTAGTATCTTACTAAATTGAAGAATAAATGCTTCCCATATTTTTTGTTGTTAAAGGAATAGTTCACCCAAATATTAAAATTTGCAGTTAATTTACTCACCCTCAGGCCATCTAAAATGTAGATGGCTTATTTTCTTCAGCAGCTGAAACCATGGGCCTTGATGGTTCATATGCAAGTCAACGGGTATTAATGTTGGAAATATCATCCACTTTCTTTGACAGATATTTTGTTTCACTTCATAAGACCTTCATACGATATTGTCAGGAGCCGTGAATAATTAATTTTGTGTTTCCTGTATCTGCTTTTTTGACTCTCAAAGTGACGGCACCCATTGACTTGTATATTATTAGTCATCAAGAACCATGGGTTTCACAGAAAAAAAGGAAGGAACTGTTGTATCATAAATGACAGAAAATTATGGTGGGGAAAGAGTTAATGTTTAAGGCTGTAAATTTAATATCAGTCACTTGATAGAAACTAGTCATATACAGTATTAGACAGATGCCAACACAGGTTGTGTTAAATGCCATAATCCTGGTTAAACTATGAGCCAAATTTCTCATTGTAAAAAGATATCATTAATTACCAGTTCATATGCATTTATATTAGGTTGGTTATTTATATTAGATTTATTATAGGTTGGTATTATATCTTTATTATTATTTTGTGTGTGTGAGTATGTATGTATGTATGTATGCATGTTGTGTGTGTGTGTGTGTGTGTGTGTGTGTGTGTGTGTGTGTGTGTGTGTGTAGATAGGGCTTGACATTAACTTTTTTGGTCACCAGCCACTGTGGCTAGTAGTTTTCCAAAATTACTAGCCACTCAGCATTTTCACCGGCCATAATTTTGTCGCTGGGAAATTATATTTTATATAATTAAAGTTCACGACTACATACTCAAATTTACTTAAATGACTTCCAGGTCATTTTTGCCTATATAAAAGGCAGTCTTTTTACTAACCTTATTAAATTTATGCATATTTTTTATATCAAATAGTTACATTTTACTAATTATTACAGTTAATATAATGAGACACTAGGACTGTTACCAATTAAATGAAATCAAAATTAACAAAACAGATCTTTCCACTGCAGAATAAAGTGAAGCAGCTGAAGTGGCATTTAGATGCAGCTCAAATGTAGCATGCTATGAATGCCATGAATGCATTTACGCTGCAAAATTACAACCGCATAAATAATATTATGTTTTAAATTACAATTTTAAATTAAAAAGTTTTTTGATGTACAAATACGAAATACTTTTAAACATGAAAGTAAACCGCCAACAGGTGACAGCAAGTGTCTTATTGAGTGAGTCATTGAGTCATTCATTCAAACGATTTGTTCAGAGGGCTGATTCATTCAAGAATGAACCCAGCGCCTGTTTATATGAATGGGTTACCGAATCATTGATTTGTTCAATACACTGAATCATTTGGTAACGAACAAAACACTGCATGTGTTACTCAGACATGCGTGACTACTGCTGTGATCTTTGTTTGGAACTATTTTCATTAAATCGAGCACAAACAGTCAGCATTGAATGTGTCTAAAATGTAAGTCACTTAATATTAGCTACTTGTTTGTACTCTTGCATAAAATCAAATGTTAAATTTGCAGTCATACTGGTTTTCAGGGTAAACTGCACTCTTTTGGTCACGTCATGTTGCTTAACTAGGCTATATCATATGTTATAAATATAAAAACTACATTTGTACTGCAGTATGTTTCTTCTGTGTGCAGATGCGTTCATTTGTTTTGATTTCTTCACGAGATTCTTTCACACACAGACAGGCTTTGTGAGCCTCAGCTGCACGACCTTGTCACTGTCACTACATTATCCACCATACATTGCCGTTTGCACCAAATGTAATTATATCAGAATCATTCTCGCTGAAATTTTGGTGATTCCCTAACTGGATATTTTAATCACGTTTGTTGTCTTGTCTGGCAAATTCTCTTTCACTCGCCCCTTCAAAAACTACATTTGTCCAAGACAAGCATTAATATTGAGCTCTGTTAGGAATGGGCGTGTTACCTGCTGCCACAGCTGAAATCCACCCGCATTTGGCGGGTTGGCGGGTGTTAATGTCAAGCCCTGTATATATATATATATATATATATATATATATATAATATATATATATATATATTAGGGGTGTCAACGTTAACGCGTTAACGCATGCGATTAATCTAAAAAATGTACCGTGTTAATATTTTTTTAACGCAAATTAATCGCTTTGACCCCAACTTCTTTCCGTCATCGCAGCGCAGAAGGTTATTGTGTGATGAGGGTACAGCACCAGTGTTGCCAGGGCAGCGGCACAAGTGGGCTATTTTGAAAATACAGTCGCGGGAAAAATTACAGAGCCGTGGGTTGCGGGGGTTTTTTTTGCGGTTCAAATAGATCCTTTTACTAATGTGTATTATACTTGGAAAGTATACCTGGCAACTTAAGAATGGAGAGGCAATTGTAACACCGCAAACAACGTGAGTTTCAGCCAGAGCATACATGTTAAGGCTTTTACACAGCAGAAATAAACATGACAACAGACACTATAGATTATATTAGATAATAAACACACGATTATGATAGGATATTTGTATGTGACTTTTATATATATATATATATATATATATATATATATATACACACACATACATATATACACACACACATATATATATATACACACACACACACACACACACACACACACACATATATATATATATATATATATATATATATATATATATATATATATATATATATATATATATAAAAATAACAACAACAACCTATATATATATATGGGCTGCTGCTGGCCACATGTGTGCCCTAAGAAGAATTGTATTGTTGTGCCCCCTCTGTCAAATATTATGGAGGTAAAAACAATAATAATAATAATAATAATAATAAAAAAACACATATAGGGGTTAAAATAGAACTTTACTAAAATATAAAAGTTAATAATTAAATAAATAAATAGTAATTAAATTATATTATTTACAAATTAAAAATACAATTGTATTCAGAATCAGTCCCATGACCTTGATGACCTTGGATTTACCAGCCCCATTACCAGCACAATGCTCTTTAAAAAGTTGAGCAACAGGATCTGGCTGTGACCAAAACCACCAAGTACAAAAGAGCTCATTGATCTTTACAGGGTTGACGGACACAGATTTGCAGTTCATTGTTGCATGATATCTGTTTATTCAAAACAAATACTACAACAGGGATTTTCAGTCTGCCAATACTTGACATGCGGTTAGACCTGGTACACAGGCACTATCATGACATTAATTGCTGATTAGAGCGGTGAGTTCAGCGCTGGGATCGGTTAGAGTGAGTGAATGATGAGGGTGTGCTGAAGTGAGTATGAGTGTGGCTATGAGGATCATTGCCTTATTAATAGCTGTGTCAGGTGTTGTGAAAAATTTCGGCATTGTCATCCCCACAGCCCCCGAGCCCTGACGGATGGTTGCTGCAGGCAGAGAAGACTTCCCTTACATGCTGCTATGAGCTCTAATCCTTCACACTTCCATTGTTGGATGCACTGTCACACAGGACTTCCGCCAGACACGCTCTCCACACCGGCACGCACACACATCAGATTTATACGTAGGCTAATGTTAAAAGACTGACAGATGGAGGACTCGGTCAGCCAGTACAGCACAGTTCATGAGACAAAAAATAATTTCTTCCCCAGAGGAGGAGGAGGAAAAAAAAAGTGAGAAAGAGAAATTCAGCGAATTTGAAATAATTCTTTAGGCTACACAGACTAAAACAGACAGTTTGTAATAGTTCAAAGTAGCAAACAAGCTTGTATTTCATTTAATTTGTTCTTTGAATTTCAATGACATAATATGGCAAAATATGAAGTTTGATGGAGAGAGGAAAATACCCTAATTCCTACAGTAAACCCCAAAAATGCACAACTGTGTCTGAAATTAGTACACTTGAATAATAATAATAATAATAATAAATGCTTTTCAAGCACCAAAATAAACATACTAGAATGATTACTGAAGGATCATGTGACACTGAAGCGTGGATAAGTCAGCTTTACCACCAAAGAAATAAATAACATTTTCAATTAAATTACAATAGAAAACAGTTATTTTAAAATGTAATAATATTTGTGTCTATTTATATAAATATTATATATAATATATATATTTTTTTCTGTATTTTTGATCAAATAAAGGCAGCCTTGGTGGGCATAAGACACTTAAAAAAAAGAAAAAGAAAAAAAAAAGCACTTAAAAATCACCCAAATTTGGAAAGGTAGTGAATACTTAACTGGGAGTTTTATTTTAAAATATTTGGTTAAGATATGCAGATAAAAATCTAATTAATACAATTTAAAAAATATAATTATTTTTTAATAATATAAAAATTATAAATATATAGTTACAAAGAAACAAACAAATTTATAACTAACTACATAAAAATATAGATAAAGATAACATAAATTATATTAAATTATAAAATATGAATACTTCTAAAATAATTTTAGAATTTTTCTAAAATGTGCAGTCTTAAAGATATTATACAGTATAGTGATCGACCGATATTGATTTTTTTTTATAACCGATACCAATTATTTGTATGTTTATGTGCCCGATAACCGGTATGCAGAACCGATATTTATTTACTGTTATAAAGTAAATAAATGACGTGAGTGAAGGAAGTCTACACTTCACTTTGGTTTTTCCTCCTTTCAGTCATCTTAAAAAAAAGGTTGAAAATTAACATGATATTAACGTCTTTCATGCTAAATTTAATCTTCATATTACAACAATAAAAACATTTTATTTATAAAAAGCATCAGAAGCAACACCGATATTAACAATAAGCAAAATAAATGTAGAATGATTAATGTTTTCAAATGGAGAAAATAAATAAAGAACAGGAGTCATAACTTAATTTTAAACTACAGTTTATACGATGTTTAATAGGCTAAAGAGTGAAGAACAATTCACTGGATAATGTTAATTCACTGAATAATATTCTCTGGAATATTGAAATATAATAAACAAAACATTGTATTTTATTGCATTTCTCAACTGATATGTTATATCAGAATTATTCATGTTTTTGTCATTCTAGATCATGAAATGCCTGCTGACAGTGTGGTTTATCTATGCATTTACACAAAACTACACTCAAACTGCGATCACTCGCGGAGATAATAAATCATTAATTTCCATAGAGTTAATATAATTTAGGGTGTTTTAAACAAGTGAATCTTGTTAAAAGTTACATGTGGTGGCATCAACCCGCTGAGTGAACAGCAATATGAAAGTGGCTTCACAAGACTAATGATGAGAATATACAACAGAGAGAATTAAATTCAGCGCTTTTATTTCCAACATGCGCTCATTCATGGCTGCATATTATTTAATTCATGCAAAGTTACGTCTTTATTGGGACAGACTGACGGATTATTTTACGTGACTCCGTGAGTTCTCTATTTCATAGAGCCAAGCTGCATAAACTGCATATCAGGCATTTATGTAATACATCTAATTTGTGCATTAATGGCTGTTATGTTGAATAAGGTTTACTAACTACAGCAAATCAAGCAGGCTACCTACACGTCATTGTTGTTGTTGTCTCATCTCCCCTCAGACACGCTGTAATAGCGATCCTGCGCACATTTCTCAAAACACCCACAAGATGAAGGCATTTATCGGTGAATCCGATATTACAATACCTATATCCGATTATGGTAAAATGCTTAAATAGCGGGAAAAATATTGGTAAATCGATATATCGGTCGATCTCTAAATAATTACATAAAGTTATTACATAAATCACATAGCACACACACACACACACACAAATCCTAGATGGGGAACAATGTTTTGGGTTTAAATGTCACATGCTAAACCCATCATTATACTACGTTCTATATTATCCTACATCCTGGCCATATAAGTAATTAATGCTCTTTCCATACAGCTATTCAGACCTTTCCTTAACCTTACCTTTTCACCCCTAACACACATTTAATCTCCTCACACCCACAGCTCAACACTGACAAAATCCAGCCAAACCACAGGAGAGCAACAGCAGACTGAGTCTGAGTCACTGCAGCAGCAGCAGGTCATGCATAAAGGACAATAGTGCAAGTGGATGTGAAATCTGGAGAAGCTGATAGGAAGAGAGAGTTACCCAGTGGGTGTGGACTGCAGATTGGACTCACTGATACACAGGATAAGCAGAAGCTTCAACCCTAGGGAAATCCCAACAGCTCTCTCAGCACACAGACTGTCCTACAGAGACAAACCTTCTTGCTTTTAAAGAAAAATTGTGCCCGCCGCCTGAAGACATCTTAGAGACATATTGTCGTTTATTTTGTCGCCCGGGTTTGCCATCTGTGCCATTCCAATAGAGGCTGCTGCCTGGTGAAACCAGAGCCTGGGCGAGGAGGTCTGCCCGAGCCCCTCCAAAGCCCAGCCTGGTCATTAGTCAAATTGCCTAATGAGAGAGAATACAAATGGCCCCCTGCCCTGACAGGAGGAGTTTTGGAAGTGTCAGCGCTCCTGACCCGTGCTATGAGAACAGATGATGGCTCGCTGCTATTTTCAGCACCTTTTAATGACTCTGTCGTGGCCCTTGCCATTCTTCCTGCTTTCGTCTGATTTTCGTCTTTTATTCATTTTCCGTCTCAACTTTCTATCATTGTGCTTCACACACACGTAGACAAGATTCAAGTGAGAAGAATCAATATTTCACTTTAAAGCAACATAGCGCCAAAACTCAGTTGCTCTTTTTCATGCCATTACAACAAATATAGTCTGAGGTTTCAATGTTCAAAAAGGACACAAAAGAACACAATAGTCCCGTTTAAGTCTTTAGAACTTAGATAACATATTTTTGCTGATTTTTTTTGAGAAAAATATGAACTTTTCCACATTTATCTTCCATTCCATTTGTCTGTTGTGCAAAAAAAGTATTCCGGTAGCCTCATAAAATTATGGTTGAACCACTGATGTCACATGGACTATTTTAACGATGTCCTTACTACGTTTCTGGGCCTTGAACATGTCAATTGTGTTGCTGTCTATGTAGGGTCAGAAAGCTCTCGGATTTCATCAAACATATCTTAATTTGTGTTCTTAAGATAAACGAAGGTCTTACGGGTTTGGAACAACATGAAGGTAAGTAATTAATGACAGAATTTTCATTTCTTGGTTGCTTATAAAGAAAATAGTGGTCAGTATATCAAGAATTCACCTTATGTCCAACAGGTTTGGAATATAATGAGGTTTGAATAAATGATGACAGAATTGTCATTTTGGGTGAACCTTTAAGTGCATAAAAAGTGAAAGAGTGAGAGGGAGAGACCAGAGAGATAGGGGGCAGGGAAGATGTATTAAGTTTATTTAGCAGAGAATTGTTATTTTTCCATCTGGTTGACAAGTGGTCCTTGAAATCTGGTAGTGGGTCGGGTGCCAGTAGGCATCACCCACTGGGCACTGATCTATCTGTCTTCCAGAGTGAAAGAGGAGCCAAATGCTCCAGCGGATGCCTGGCATTAAGCACACACTTAAGAAATGCTGTAATGTAATTCCTGCACCTATCCCCCATTCCATTCGGTAAGAGAGGTCAAGAAACATAACCTCTAGATAAAAATAATCTCTAATATATATATATTTATTTTCTCCATGTAACGACACAAATGTGCATAATTACAGAGAGAAATGCTAAGCATTAATTGATGATTTCAAACTAAAGGTTTTGAAGTTTTTGTCGTTGATGTGAAAGCGACTACAGTCCATTTGAAAAGGTGGTCTGGAGAATATAGTGCACAGTTAGTACGAATACAATCAAACTTAGCTATTGAAGATGTATTATAGAATAATGCATTTCTCAAATTTTCTAAATTGTCTTCAGAAAGCTAGTATTAAAAATTAATACAATAACTGAGTAATCTAACAATCAAACAAACAAACAAACAAACAAACAAACAAACAACAAAAGTCACAAAATAAAATAAAAACAATATAAATTAAAAATAAAATGAGCTAAAAAAAAACAAATAAGTAAAACAATGTAAGTGTTAAGTAAAACTAAATAAAAAAGAAAAACAAAATACAAACTCAATAAAATAAAACAAAATTAAATTAAATAAAAAAATAAATATAAACAAAATAATATATTAAAATAAATATATAAAACAAAAACAAAGCAAATAAAATAAGCAAATAAACAACTAAATAAAATAAGCAAAAAAAAAAAGGATACAATGAATAAACAATAAAAACAAACAAAATATTTTATATATAAAAGCAGGGGTAGTGGGTGAAATCAAACTCCGGTTTGAACCAAGCAATTGAACCAAGTGTTAAAACCTCCTAAGATAAGTGGTCTAGGGATTAGTCAAGTGTACTAGAGAGATTAGTACTAGCTCTGGCATGTGATAGGTCTAGTGGTACTGTAATGCTAGCATAGTGATCTGAAGTTGTTTTGAGACTCTAAGTAAATGAGCTCGGCCTCTCCAGAGCACGCATGAGCGGCAGAGCTGGCAACGGACCCACCGCTAAATTGCGTGTGCCGGATGGGCCGCAGCAGAAGGCACAATTACACCAAATCCCCTCTTAATTAGCGGTTCTGTGGGTATGCTAACTCACCATGCTGGAGCAGGAGGTAGGGCGGACTTGGAAATGGATGTTGAACCATACTAGAAAGAGAAGCAAATTAAGGCAAGAAAGTGGCGTAAGGGTCACGCGATAGGGTCGGCGCCTGTATTTGTACGCTACAGTCCGTGTGAGAGCTACATTGAGCTGAGCTAGCATCCCATACCTCCACTTAAGTTTCAGTAGCACTCTACAGTAGACAATCACTGGCACGGAGCCCCAATAGATCCCCTCAGCGCTGGGGAGTGTTATTAAGTTTTCCATGTTGGCGGCTGCAGGGCGATGTAAAGTGGCACCTCGGCCTGGTGAGTAATGATGTGTGCCAGGACTCAGGCAGGAGGGATGACAGCATGAGAGGCCTCGTTGGCAGCCACTGGTGCAGCCATAGGACCATTCATCATCTCCTTAAACCAATCCACCAATGCCGCACCGCCATTCCTCATTAATTATGTTAATCATTGTAGCATTACGTTCATTGTGACATGAGGCTCAGTAGACACTGTAGCTCAGATGTGTCATTCAGATGCGAATATGTGCATAAGGTTTGACAGCTGCAGTTTGGCCTAACAAACAGTGGAAGTATGACACTGAGCCTTGAATGAAGCAACTGTGTAGGCGATCACGGATAGGAAGCAGGAACCTGATTGACTTAAGATGTCTGGATTTACATTTTAGGAACTGTAAAGTGCAAACTGCATGGAACTATAGACAAAAAACAAACAAAAAAACAAAACAAAACACAAAACAACAAAAAACAAAACAAAACATCAAACATAAAACAAAAAAGCAAAGCAAAGCGAAATAAAAACAAAAAAAACACACACACAAAAAAACAAACAAAAACAAAAAGCTAGCAGGAAATCACAGACAGGACCCTTGGAGAGCCACGTGATGGTTTGTTAACGTCAATATGTCAGTAAAAATGGCAGATAATTTGACATTTTTTTATGACAAAATTTAGATTGTACAATGCCTTGTGGTACCAAAAAACTAACATTTATAAATTATTACATATAAATTATTATAAAAACTACAATAAAATATATAATAAATAATTAAATAAAAACAAACAAAAAAAATTATTATTATTTTTTTTTTTAAATAATGGTTAAGATGTGCGGCACTCAAGTATTCACTCCAGGTCTAAAAATTTGTATCTTTTTATTTTTGAATTGGTTACACAACATGTCATTTTCAAATTAGTAAGTCTTTAAAGTAAAACTTTTCTTGAAAATGGTATAAAAACTGGGATGAATACAATTAGAACATTTCTAATAAATTAGTACATATATTTATTATTTTTAAGAAGACTTTTCTTTATTGTTAACTCTCGTATATGTCATCTTCTCTTGTACTTCTTATACCGGAAAATCTTGAATAGGAAGAAAAAAAAAAAAAAACTAAATATGACCCATGACTATGACACCAAAGAATAAAGGATGTTCATAAATTATGACAACACATACAATAGCATGCTGACTACAATAAGTGTTTATTTTGAGAACATGGGTGTGGGAATTTGGCCATTGTTTCAGAGAATAAACTCTTCATACAGCCGTAGATGAGTCTCTTAATATATTTTGAGACAAAAGCAGGCGGCACACTTTCAAAACAGCCTTTGGGGGGCCCACTTCCCCCTTATCAGAAATGGCTCCATTCCCCGGAATCTCATTGTGAGTTTAAATCGCACTATGTATTAGGGGCTCGTTAATAATCAACTTAACGAGTCCACAGACCCATTAAAAGATCTTTAAGAGCATATTTGATCATAAATCTCCTTAACCTATATTTAATGGCTGGATTTCGAGGGAAATATTTTTATCAAGTTCTAATTAGATGTGCGATAACAAAGACTGCTGAACATGAGGGCAATGGGAAGGCTAGACAGGCCCATCTATTGAGGGCGGCCATGTTTGATAGGCTGGAGACTAATGAAGGAACAGATCTTATTCTGGGCTGGGAGATGGACGGCTGAGGAATGATACCCCGGACTGTGATTAGGCCCACAGGCACGTGGCTCTCATTAGTCTTATGCTTGACTTAAATCTCCAAGAAACTTACAGACACATTTAGAAAATAATAGAAGAGCACATTTATATTCATAGTGTGAACAGAAAAGAAAAAGACTAAATACTTTTCTATAGGTAATGACACAAAAAAGATAATAGAATAAAAGTTTATTATTATTATTATTATTATTATTATTATTATTATTCAAATATACAGTATATTTATTTTAGAAATATGTATATATTTAAATAAAAAATACTACTAATAATAATAACCATTATTATTATTTAAATGTATATTTATTTAAAATGTATTAATACTTATTTATGTATTTATTTAGCTTCATTTGTTTAAATATATAAATATTATATTATGTATTATAATATATATATATATATATATATATATATATATATATATAAATAACACTACTACTAATGATAATAATAACCATTATTATTATTATTATTATTTATTATATATTTATTTAAACATGTATTTGTATTAATAATAATAATAATAATAATAATAATAATAATAATAATAATAATAATTATTATTATTATTATTATTATTATTATAACAACAACAACCTATATACATACATACATATATATATATATAGTCTTATGCTATATATATATATATATATATATATATATATATATATATATATATATATATATATATATATATATATATATATATATATATATATATATATATATATACACACACACACACACACACAATTATTTATATGTTTATATAAATAAAGCATAAATAAATAAATACAGCTTATTTATAAAATAAGTGTAGAAGTTTTTTTTTTTTTTTAAATTGACCATTCAAAATTAAAATGCAATAGGTAAAACTACAAATGTAAATGTAGAAGTATATGTATTTTGACAATAATTATTGCAATTATTTTGTGATGGTAGCGTTAAAAAAAACAAACAAAAAAAAACATAAAGAGAGTGATATGGTACAATGTGCATATTAGTATACTGTAGGTGCCAATACTCTAAAGGAAGAAACCTCCTAAAGGAAGACTGAGGGTAGAGTCTTAAATCCGGATTAATCCAGAAACAAAACTTCAGATGTCACATCAGTCATAGGTTTAGTGGTATTTGCTATCATGCACACGAGCCAAGCAAGTTGTAAACCCCCTCTGCATTTCCCCCAGGCTCCCTCTCTACGTAGGCCACGGGAATAAATCATTAATGGCTTTTTTGGAAAAGAAGCTGTATGCAGTCTTTCATGCCCTGTCGCCAACCTGAAGACCTGAAGTCCTTGGCTCCCTTTCAGAACGGTTTTATTGCCCCGAAATTGCGCGGCTTAAATCGTGTACCCATCGAAAGTAAAACACAGCTGTAAATCTGGTCTATGTCTATTCCCCTCCTAGTCCCCCCACCGCCACCCATCAAATATCCATACACAATTCATTTAGGGCAATTTAGCTGATGCTAAACAGAATCAAGGTGAACTTTCAATGGGCCCTCGGCTATGAGAGAGGAGGAGCAGAAAAATGGTGGCCTAGCTTTGGGGGGTTTTAATCAACCAGCTCCTCAAGGCTAGCCATCCAGCCATAGAGCAGCCGCACTTAGCAGATGAGTTTTTGTGTCGCTAGCCCGAGTGCGTGTTCTCTAATCCTTCAGCCTAAAGTGTTTTGGTATTGTAAAATATAGCCACACGGGTGGAGAGAGCTGCCGGGCTACACGAGATTAGAGTCACGATTAAAAGCCTACGGGATCCTCCTCGACTGCCAAGCGCTAGCTGGAGCGCTAGTCACGGCGCAGTCTGCAGCCGGAGATAAGATGGAACTTTTGTTTGAAACCTGATGAGAGGCTTCCTAATGAAAGTGCTGGCCCAAAAATAATCTTTTTTCTCTGTGTTAGTCAATCAAAAAACAGTGTGGTCGGGGACGGTGAAAAAAATAAAAAGTGGGGGAAAAAGAGAAGTCATTTTGCATAATCAGTGAGCACCATCTGGAACAATTAACGAAATTCCACAGAACTCGGAGGATCAGTCATATTGGCTTATTAAAGATCCTGAATTATAGGAGCAATAAATCCGTGGAAAAATGAAGCGTACCCCGGCCTGTCATCACTATTTTAACTTCAAATACGCACGAATATTCGATAAGGCTGAAAAGAAGAGATTAATATATGCAAATTAAGTCAAGCATTTTAAAAACCCCCCAACAACTGTCTGCCATTTTTTTCCTGTCTCTTATTACGAGCCTTTATGTTTTATTCATACACCAGCTCACCTGTCATTTCATAAGCTCTAATATTATGGGGGTATTATTAAAGTGCGTAAAGTGGCGCTTTAATTGGAAAGCTCTGTTGCATTTTCCAATTATTTGGAGCAAATTAAAAGCAGATGCACATACTTTAATAAGGGACTAATATCAGTTCCGGAAAATCAAAAATCATTGTCACTCGCTCTGATATTTTGCAAACTTAAGGTAATACTGAAACATCTCTGTATTTTTATCTCTCTCTCTCTCTCTCTCTCTCTCTCTCTCTCTCTCTCTACAGTCACCTCTTAATTGATCTTTCTTTAATCCACCAAGGAATAATTGATTGCCATTATATATAATCTTTAATAAAGGCATTGTCACTCTTTTTGTGATTAATGCAATAGATATGTTAATGTAACTTACATAGGGGATATTGAATATCTGTGTTATTATGAGTATATGTTGCTTGTTTTAGTATAGACAAGAATGAAAATGACAAGTGGCAAAAGTCAAGCTCCTTACCACATATAAAAAAGATTTTAACAATATGAAGTTCCCTTTACAAAAAAAAAAAAAAACATTTAGAGAATCACAGCTCATACGATGCTCATTTCTGATAGACTAAGTATTAATTCATTAATACTCCCAAAAAAGAATGTATTCAAATCCATCACCTCACAGATGTTGCAAACGGACTCTTTTTCACACTGATTCCTTCGCTAATTAGGAAATATTTCCTTCAAGCCATCAAGCTAAATGAAAAATAAATGACACCAAAAATCTGCTCAGCTTCAAAGAGGCGGTGGTGAAACAAAGTAAGAGGTTGTGAAGTCTAGAAAGACCCAACTTGTTAAAATGAGCGTGCACTGTCAAGTGAATGAAGGTTGCCAAATCTATGTGAATTAGTTTTTAATACTCTGCTAATAAATGTCAAAGCACCGGCACCTCAAATCCGCACATAATGTGGCTGACGATGACAGATTCCCAGACATGTTGAGTCTTCTGCGCTAGGCTAGTCTTTAATGCGCTGGTCTTTTTTTCTTTTTTTTTTTGCATGTGTGTGTTGTGTTTTGTTGGGAAGTGACGGAAGGTTTAATCAAGAAAGCAGGCAATTTATCAATCCTGAAGGAGCTGGTGCTACGAGCCTGACAGAGCGCACATGGTTTTAGCCCAGCTCGAACCAGGCCAGCTGTCAACATCCACACGCATACATATATGCACATATGCGAGCGCGCGGAGTCCCCAACGATTAAGGTAAATCCAGCTGTCTGTTTGAAACCCCACACTTGCTCGTCAGGTCATAATTCATTTCATGAAGAAAATTCAATAAAGTCTCTAATAATAATAATAATAACAACAATAATAATCCTACATTTTAAGTAAAAAAATAAATGCATAATTAAATTAAATAAATTTAACAAGTTGTTGTTATTATTATTATTATTATTATGTGTGCATGCTGCGTTCCTAGTGATCACGGTAAATCCAGCTGTCTGTTCAAAACCCCACACTTGTTTTTCAAATCATAATTCATGAAGAAATTATAATAAAATCCTAATTAATTGTAAAGTGTCATTATTTCAATAAAGTGGTAAAATAAAAAATAAAATTCTAATTAATAGTAGTGGTGGTAGTAGTATTAATAATACAGATTTCTATAAATAAATCATATTATATGTAATAAGATATGTGTGCATGCTAATTTGTGTGTATATTATTGTATAAATTAGCATGCACATATCTTCTAACATGTAATTTTAATATAATTAATTTATAGAAATATGTATAATTATACAATGTAATTTACAATTACATGTTATAAGATATGTGTGAATGCTAATTTATATAATATATAAAATATACTGTATGTAAGCATGCACATATATCTTATAACATGTAATTATAATATAATTGATATGGGTAAGACTTTATTTTAAGGTGTCCTTGTTACACATTACATGTAATTACTATTATAATTACAATTAATTATGCATAATTACATAAAAGTAACCCTAAACCAAACCCTAATCCTAACCCTAACCATAAGTACATGTAGTTAATTAATATTACTCAGTACATACATGTAACATTTACACTGTAACAAGGACGCCTTAAAATAAAGTGTAACCGAAATATGTATAATTATACATAAGAAGCTTAAGGCGACATTGTCAGAACTGTGGCATAGCAGTTTGTGTACACATTCCCTGTATCTCTACTATCTCCATCAATAAAAATGGCAAAATATCCACTGGATAACTAGACCACATACTGCTCCGCTGCTAAGCTCGCCTGTGAACACAGTTCCTGATGGTTACAGAGATGTTGCTAAAGGAGGATCAATAGAACACACTACTTGTGGTGACAGAGTGATGATTGGTGGCAGAGCATGTGTCTGCCTGTCAGTCAAATGGCATTACCATGGCGACAGGGAAGCAGAATGCATCAGCCCTCGTGCTGACAGAACCCTTCCTTTCTCTTTGGCCTCACTCGAGAACAAGTCAATCTGCTGTCACTTTAACCACGTCAAAGGCAAGTGGCAGAGTTTAATGTGTCAGTCACTTATTTTAACCACTGAAGCCTTGATATGATCAACGTGCCTGTAATCGCACAATTACAGTATGCGTAAAATCTTCCTGAGACTTCCTGAAGTCTCTTTAAGGCTGTTATAAGAGCGAAGAGGTATTAATATTAATGAAAATACAAACTGAAGTTAAAATACAGTAATTAAAGACCATCAAAAAAGTTGAGGGTCAAAGACGAGCAAAAAATAACTTGCAACTTGCACATCATCTAACTTTTTTCTTCTCTAGATCTCCATGTAGCAACACATGTGGTATATTCTTCAAATTAAGCAACTAAAATGAAAATATGAGGAATAAATTAATGAGTACAAGTGCAAGTGATACGGTGTATGACCTGCACATTTTATAATTAATTACAGAAAAAAACAAACAAACAAAAAAAACATAACATAAGTATGTGTGACCAAATCTCAGCTTTGGACCTGGATGTACCTCAATACAGTGTGATTTCTTCTTCTATGCTACAGATTAGCTCATCCTCACCACATGGTGTCTCTCTCCAGCCAGAAAAAAAGCACACAAGCATGCCTTCACATCCCAAACTCAAGTTTATATTTTGGACCTGAAAGACAGGTCTGCAGAGTGAGGTGGTCAATGGGATTTCCTGAAGCGCACATATCACATTCTCGTATTGTTTGCATAGAAGTGCACACGTCATTGGTGTATTTTTTTCTGCCACTTGAAGTGTTAACAATAATCGTAGCGATGTCACTAAAGTCAGTTTCACAGAAGGTTGTGTAGCGATGCTGTAAACGTTTGCTAGAATTACCTAAAATTAATGCTGAACTTTTGAGATAATAGTTACAGAGGGACTGACCTGATTTGGTGTAGATGTTGTAGATTTGGTGTTCATAGTCTGGCCTGACCATGTTCTTTTTAGTAGAACTGGAGGCCGGAGACTCTGGGAATTGTCTAGGAAAGAGAGGCAGAACTGACTTCATTACCAATGCGCAAAGACATAGGAAATAATTAATGGAAATGTTCAAAAGAATCACTGTGTTCAGTAAAACGATTCTGGAAGGAGATCTCACACAGCAATTCAATAGAAAACTTTCTGCTTTCTAGAATTTCAGGACCGTTTATTTACACATTGTGTCTGCAGAATTATGAAGGAATTATGCAAATCAGATAACAATGCAAACACGGCCCATAAAATCTGTCATTGCCCAATTCAAATCTTTAAAGTGTCACATTGTGAACGACGCAGCAAACTGATGAGATCTGGCGTACTTTACTGGGCTGTACAATAAGCTCCACTGTGCTCCACAAATGAATCAGCTCTTTAAAGAGTTCTTGAAACTGGAACATAAATATGATAAAAATATAACAGGAATCATTGACGTTAGGGATTGTGGGTCTCCATCTTTAACCACTGTGAATCACTGACTCCACCTGATCATTAACCTCCTATTTTCTCTCCCTCCCGGTCTGTGGCTCTTAGGAGCCTGTGAGCAGTTGTCATGGAGTCAGTGGTAATAAGAAGGGTTTCCTAAGCCAGTGTGGTATAAGACACACACACACACATACACACACACACACACACACACACACACACACACACACACACACACACACACACACACACACACACACACACACACACACACACACACACAATCCAACAACAGTAGCAGTCCAGAAACAGTCCTAAAACTTATACACACACACAACCACCTCATCAGTCCAAGGAGGGTGTCTGTGGCTAGATTATTAGTGTCACCTTGCGTGGACAGCTAAAGTGTTGGACATTTTTTTTTTTTATTATTATTATTTCCTTGGAGCATTACACTAGATTCCTATTATACTATAGGAGTGCCAATGAATCTAATAATGTTGCAGTAATAATGCTGAAAACATTCAAACTCAATTTTCAGATAAACCCATAAAATCCAACCAATAATTTATAATGAAATTCAATTAATATAATTATATAAAGAATAATAATAATAATAATAACAACATATTATTATTATTATTATTATTATTATTATTATAAAAATACATTCATCCTATTATAATAAAATCAAGAAATAATCATTTATATTATCAAATATTATTCTATATTTTATAATACAATTTATAATTACTAAATTTATACTTTCATACATGAAATTTACTATAGAATATTTTATATTTCCACTATGATTATTTATTATTGTTATTAATATTAATTAATATATTTTCATTATATTTCTGCATTTATACTTGAATGAAAAGTGGAATAAAAGCAATCTGTCAAAGATAATAACAACAACAACAACAACAAATATAATAATAATAATAATAATAATAATAATTATTATTATTATTATTATTATTATTAATAATAAATATTTTGCATAAAATAATCCTCTGCTGGTCTCAAGTCAAACTGCTTATCCATATCAAAGTTTTGGGAAAGAGCAAAAATAGCGTGCGTTGCACTTCATGGACAGTTTGAACTTGCTCTCCTCATCAATCAGGCGCTGGTGAATTACACTCTCTGACTCACTCACGGGAATCAATAAATTCAGTGCCTCGCTGCCTGAGTCTCTCTGCATCAGGAGCGCTGCATAATTCTACTTTAGACATGCTTTGAAGACCAAATGAGCATCTCCAACAGGTTACAGGATGCATCAGATGCATTAAAGTCAGACAGAGTCATGTTTGGAAGAAGATTAGGAGCAAAGTGACACCGCCAAGGGGAGTAAGATGTCATTTAGCCGGTGGAAGAATCTGAGTTT
This sequence comes from Acrossocheilus fasciatus, assembly GCA_036784905.1. Taxonomy (NCBI): domain Eukaryota; kingdom Metazoa; phylum Chordata; class Actinopteri; order Cypriniformes; family Cyprinidae; genus Acrossocheilus; species Acrossocheilus fasciatus. Next base: position 17,849,552 of record CM071945.1, read on the forward strand.
GAGAGTAAGTTAGGAAGGTAAGTGCAGAAGTGGATGCTGGAAAAGCTTCTGAAATGTGATATCAATGCAAAGCAGGAGATGCCTAGATGTTGAAAATAGAGGAGGGGTATGTTTGAAATAAACAGATGAAATGGTTGAAGCAAATGCAAATCCAGTTGGTTACTTTGGTGTAGAAATCCGCTAAGCAAAAACCGAATTAGCAAATCACAGCCATTGATTCTTTCTGAAAGCACTTTTTTTTCAGTCAAACACCCTGTCCACCAGAGATCTACTGTACATATTCATCTGAATTTAATGAATGGGAACTGTGGGTCAGCTCTAGTATTCAACTCGTGAGTAAACTGAAGACAGGTCTGCCGTGAGTGGCTACTCTGCATTTCTATCAGGTGTGATGAGATAAATAAATGCAGTAATTTCTATCAGGGGCCATAAAACATGCTCCCTGACAGCCTGTGGTATTTATGAACTGAAGCCTGCAACTCAGATTTATTTCTCTCGATGGGGCCGACTTCTCCCTGTTCATCTGCATCAGCATTTGCCCGTGTTCAATTCGGCCCAATGGTGAATTTTTAAAAGGTTGGCATCAATCTTGTGGAACCGATTGCCACATTTAATGAAGACTTCCCTTCGTTTGCAAAGGTTGACTCGAACGCAGGGGGGAGAGAAAGCCGGGGACATGGCTCTACGCGCATCCAGACATTTCACAAACAGCCATAAACTGAAAGGAGACGGTCTGGATGCTCTTTCGTCGAAACTGGCCTCAACTACCCCAGTCACTGGAGCAAACCAAAACAATAGCGAATGATACCGAGCGATACAGAAAATGGAAATGAGATATATTCAGTGAAAAGCCTGTTTACGACACACAAATCTATTTGGACTTAAACATCACCAATTTGATAAGGTCAAAATAGAGATAAGAGCTGGTCTTCAGAAAATCAACCATCTTAATATTATCTAACGTCGTGTATATGTTAAAAATATAATATTTACATAGAGCAACTCATAAAAAGCACCCGATCTCCAAAACTTTATGACTTTGAGATGCCTCTCAAAAAGTGAAATAAAACTATAATATAAGTTTCAGGATCTTCAGAGCTGTCAAACATTGTAACCATACTCAATCCCAATTCTCTGCTTTTAACAGTTTAGGGTACACTGGGTTTGGGTAGCATATGGCAAATCAATTACACATTTAATTCTTAAAATACAAACATGGCTACATAATCAACGGCAGCGTGAGCTTGCATTATGTCGGCCACTGGAGTTTTGACTACAATTAATCATCATTCAAACCCATCAGAGCCACACTGACACAAATCCCTATTTTGAATATCTAATTATACCACAATACCTCCCAGAATTAAAGCAGAACTGGGAACATAAACAATTTAACTCGTACACCACAGTGTAAGCCTCAAATGGTTTCTGTATCTTATGACATTTTAGATCTTCAACATGCTCCACTTAGATCTACGGATGATGATGAGGCCAAGAAAGAAGGAAGTCTGAAGACAGATGAAGGTCTCGAGGCACAAACCTGGAGGATAGCTGATGGTTGATTCCTAATAAGGCCAAATGGAAGACAAGCAGACACAAAGACAAGCACTCAAGAATATTACAATGCCTGGTAGTTGGAGGAAGAGGATTGACCCGGGATGAAGGACTGGACAAGTTAGGTCTGAGTCTTCAAATGAGGAGACAGACACTTCCGAAAGGTGTATATAGACTAAATAAGACTGGATTGCGGTCAGATTACCACTAGTGATAAAACAACAACAATAATAAAAAAGTACTTTAAAACATTTCCATGAACCAAAAGGATTGTTAGCTTGCACAGTATTTACAGGCAAGACAATATTACAGCCTGGGAAATTTCAAGGATCTTCAACTTGCTCCACTTAGATCTACGGATGACGATGAGGCCAAGAGAGATGGGAGTTTGAAGACAGACGAAGGTCTCAAAGCACAAACTCAGAGGACAGTTGATGGTTGAGTCCTAATAAGGCCAAATGGAAGACAAGTGGACACAAAGACAAGCACTCAAGAATATCACAATGCCTGATAGGTGGAGGAAGATGCTCGACTTGGGATGAAGGACTGGGCAAATTAGAGCAGAGTCTTCAAATGAGAAGACAGTAGTGTAGGTAGACTAAAATAAGACCGAATGGTGGTTGGACTACCAACAGTGATTAAACGGAAAACAATTTTGTGCATTTTAAAACTGTTGCATGAACAAAAATGATTGCTAACTTGTACAGTATTTTCTGGCAAGGCAAAATTACAGCCTGGGAAAATTCAAGGAGCCTCGTAAAGGAGCCAATTAGTCAGGGTAATCTCAATATCAAAAGCCCAATCCCACATGCTGGAATCTCCACGGGTGGCTGATGAGAAACTCAAGAAGGCATCGGTGTAGAAGCGGAAGCACAAGTCCGTCTTGGGGAGGAGACGTCGGGAACATCTGTCACACTGTGGACAAATTCGCCAAAGCTTTCGGTGAGGCAAAGACTGGGATAAAAACGATATATAAAAATAATACGGTGCGAACTGAGAGGAATCTGGAAGCCGGTGTTTTGACACTCATCCGAGATCCTCGATGACAACACCTCAGCGCTCGCTCTGAGCAGGCAGCCCACACAACCCACGGCTTGTAGACAGCTGCTCTCTGCAGTGGCGGCTTTCCCGCTTGTCATTACCCCACTTAAAGTTCCATGTCAGGTGTGGAGAAGGAAGAATCTTGAAGAATTCCGTGGTGGAATATGGGAGTGTAGAATCTCTAAAGAGCCACAGATCTTTGCTGATGATTCTATTGTTTGTGGCACTGCTCAGTTTGAGTTTACTTGATGTGTATGGAAATTTGCACGCTTTTTAGGGCTTTCTGGGAAAGGGTACACAGAAGAGTGTCTGAAAAACACATTTGAGGATGGTGTCACAACAGATCTCGTACAGGGCCTGCCTTCCCTGAGAACTGGTAGATCAGCCGTTGTTTGGAGCTGATGTTGAGTAGGTGACACGGAGGTCACAGAAATCAACAAAGAGCGGGAACACTGACACCTGTCCATCAGTGCTACTCATATGCTGTATAGAGTATTCATAATCCAAGGAGTTCCCATATACAGCCTGTGCCAATATCTATCTATCTATCTATCTATCTATCTATCTATCTATCTATCTATCTATCTATCTATCTATCTATCTATCTATCTATCTATCTATCTATCTATCTATCTATCTATCCATCCATCCATCCATCCATCCATCCATCCATCCATCCATCCATCCATCCATCCATCCATCCATCCATCCATCCATCCATCCATCCAAAAGTTCAGCCAGTTCTATATTTACTGACCTCCAGTAGTGAATCAGTGGAGTGAATCATGGGATGGCATAAAAAAGGCTTCCTGCTCACAATGGGAAATATGCTTGACCTTTACATTTATATTGTTCAGCTTTTGGATATAAAAACTTTTCCTGCTTCACTGTATATGGCCCTATCATTCAGAGAGAAATGCCTGAAACCTTGATTCTATGAAGAAAAAGAGAAACCGAAATATTAGCACAAGGCAACTTTATGTTCTCTGTCAATCCAGAGGTCAGATATCAGAGCGAGAGATGACAGTTTTATCAGGACGACAAATGGCAGCAGAGACGGGAGAAGAAGCTCACCCTGAAGAACAACAACCCTAAAATCTATGGTTTGGGAAATGGATCGACCGGGCCCAGTTTGAATGAAATGGGGGTCACATAATTGACACCAGGTAATTTAATGTCAGATATAGTATTCAAGGTGCAATCATAACACCTAAAGCATAATACTCTTTGTAAAAATAAAAAAATATTATTATTGTATTTATTTATTAAATTTTAAGCATAAACACTTCATAGAAATGCTTTGAAATTTCAAACAGGCAGCAAGGGAAACTGAGATTTGAACAACTTCACACTCCATAGTCTGCACACACAGTGATTAGTGTCCTTGTAGCCCGAGGCAAAAAAGTTTATTTGCAAACCACCAGCATTCAAAGTTAAAGGGGTCATTAAACATTTATTCCTTATTGACTATGTTTAAAACATCTTTCCTATAACTGTAAAAGGCATTTAAATTTGAGGGCGTCTTAAAAGAGTCATACAAACAGTAAAACATTGATGGGACTGCAGAGTTTGTGTGAAATGAGGCGAGAACAGCATCAAACCTCGTAATGCGACACAACGCAGGTTTCCTATTCTAAAACCTTTATTTTCCATTATTCCTTTGTTTTTAACAATATACTCTCTTGCCTTCAACCCTCTGAGCCTCTTTGTTGGGGGCCACACTTGGTATCTTCACAGTCATGTTACTTAAGACTTGAAACGTAACTCTTTTTTCAGGAAAATCAATCTACTATATTTTTGTTCAATAATATTTTTAATTATTATTTAGAATTTTATACTATGCAAAATGTATTTATTATTTTATTTTAGATTGATTTAGATTTTTAATTAAACATTTGAAATGTAAAATTTTTCGGTCAAAAGTGACCGGAGGCCCGGAGGGTTTTTAATATAGTTGCTTATATCACAGGAAAAGTCAAGCATATTACATTTTATTCTGAACAAATGAAATCAAATCTTAACTATCCCATCAAATCATTTGATTAACTTTTTATTTTTATTTATTTTTTTATTTTTTAATCATATTATTTTAGAATTTATATACTAGTATACTATAGTATTTATTAATATTAATTAGCTTTTATTTTTATATTTTCAGTTTCAGTTTTAATTTATTTGTATTTCAATTTTAGTAGTTCAATAGCTTTAGTTAACAAAAACAAATGGTGGAATATTCTGGACATTTAATGGACAAAATGAGTGTCTTTTAGAAGTATTTTGTCTTTCAGAAGAACAATACCATATAAATGACCTCAGAGCAAACTGACTAAAGCCAGAAAAGTATTATTCTGTAGCAGATACATTCAATTTAATGTGATGCTTAAAGTCTTCAAAACAGGAAAAGTCCAACGACATCTTCAATAAAACACTTGGTTACCTCTTGTGCCTCTTAAACCAAGAACTTTTTTTCACAGATTCACAGATTGCAGTTGGACATTCATGCAGACGTAGAAGCATGAAATGTAATAATAACACAAAAGTGCACAGTCTGTGATCACAGCAGGTATCGGAGTGGGGAGGCGCGGATCCTCGCTTGGAGGTACAATTTATTCTTCTCCAACTTGAAAAGTGGCTTCAAAAGAGTGAGGAATTAACAGGGTGAGACGAAGTGTGTGAATGTGTGGGACTGGATGTAGGATGACTCAGAGACATCAAACACTTCTCCCCTATAGCTGCCCCTTCCAAAAAACACATGGCACAAAGGGCTTTATTCAAGCCACGAAACCACGGTATGTTTCAGAGGTCGATCTTGCGCAAAAGTTCAAAGAGCAAAACTTCGGACAATGTTCCATGCGGAGCCCACTAGAACATCTTATGCTCATCTGGGGATGAAAGCAACCAATGATCACAGAGAATTTATGTGAGAATAAGCCCAACTCAGAATTGACGCCATATTTAATCTGAAGTGAATAAAACTGATGGAAAAAGATAGTCTGTTCAATGTTGTATAGTTGGGTACTGGCGTGTTTGATTATTCATCTGACGATACATCTGACAAATATGTTTTGTCCACTGAAATGTGTAGAAAGATGTTTTCTATTGTTCTGCTTCAAAATCTAGCAAGATCACATAGGCAGCATTGTAAGGTATCACTCCTGATGCATAATGTGTTCAAGAAATTTTGAAAAGACTGAATTTACGATATGTATTCAGCACATAAATGGCACAAAAGTCATTATAATTAGTAAATGCTGTATTTCTTTTTTTCCCCTCAAGTTGGAGATGTGTGAGTGAGAAAACATGGCAGATGCAATAAATACAGCAACTGTATTGACAGCTAATTTTTTAAAATATTTTTTCAACAACAAAACTAGCTATGTTGCATGTATAAAAATATGATAGTATTGACATTTAGGCTACAATACAATATACAATGATTTGATTTAAAGCACCTTCATAATTTAATAAAAGCATAAAAAGCAAAAACACACCTGAGAAAATACAACCCGAATTCCGGAAATGTTGGGACGTTTTTAAATTTGAATAAAATGAAAACTAAAAGAATTTCAAATCACATGAGCCAATATTTTATAGAACATAGATAACATAACAAATGTTTAAACCAAGAAATTTTAAAATTTTATGCACAAAATGAGCTCATTTCAAATTTGATGCCTGCTACAGGTCTCAAAATAGTTGGGACGGGGGCATGTTTACCGTGGTGTAGCATCTCCTCTTCTTTTCAAAACAGTTTGAAGATGTCTGGGCATCGAGGTTATGAGTTTCTGGAGTTTTGGTGTTGGAATTTGGTCCCATTCTTGCCTGATATAGATTTCCAGCTGCTGAAGAGTTCGTGTTCATCTTTGACATATTTTTACAATTTTATGCATTCCACTTTAAATACTTTAAAAATAACGTTCATCAACATCAAATTGCAAAGACTTTGCAAATCTCATCATCTACAGTGCATAACATCATCAAAAGATTCAGAGAAACTGGAGAAATCTCTGTGCGTAAGGGACAAGGCCGAAGACCTTTGTTGGATGCCCGTGGTCTTCGGGCCCTAAGATGACACTGCATCACTCATCGGCATGGTTCTATCATTGACATTACTAAATGGGCCCAGGAATACTTACAGAAACCACTGTTGGTAAACACAAACCACTGTGCCATCTGCAGATGCCAACTAAAGCTCTATCATGCAAAAAGGAAGGTATATGTGAACATGGTCCAGAAGCGCCATCGTGTCCTGTGGGCCAAGGCTAATTTGAAATGGACTGTGGAAAAGTGTTCTATGGTAAGACAAGTCCAAATTTGACATTATTGTTGGAAATCATGGATGCCATGTCCTCAGGGCTAAAGAGGAGGGAGACCTTCCAGCGCATTATCAGTGTTCAGTTCAAAAGCCAGCATCTCTGATGGTATGGGGGTGCATAAGTTCATACGGTATGGGCAGCTTGCATGTTTTGGAAGGCACTATGAATGCTGAAAGGTATATAAAGGTTTTAGAGCAACATATGCTCCCCTCCACGTTATGTGTTTTTCAGCAGGACAATGCAATACCACAAACTGCTGCTATTACAACAGCATGGTTTTGTAGTAGAAGAGTCCAGGTGCTGAATTGGCCTGCCAGCAGTCCAGATCTTTCACCTATAGAGAACATTTGGCACATCATTAAACGAAAAATACGTCAAAGATGACCACGAACTCTTCAGCAGCTGGAAATCTATATCAGGCAAGAATGGGACCAAATTCCAACACCAAAACTCCAGAAACTCATAACCTTGATGCCCAGACATCTTCAAACTGTTTTGAAAAGAAGAGGAGATGCTACACCATGGTAAACATGCCCCCGTCCCAACTATTTTGAGACCTGTAGCAGGCATCAAATTTGAAATGAGCTCATTTTGTGCATAAAATTGTAAAATTTCTTGGTTTAAACATTTGTTATGTTATCTATGTTCTATAAAATATTGGCTCATGTGATTTGAAATTCTTTTAGTTTTCATTTTATTCAAATTTAAAAAAACGTCCCAACATTTCCAGAATTTGGGTTGATTAACCACAATTTTGCTACAAATACCATGGTTACCATGATTTAACTATAGTAACCATAGGTTTTGGGTTTTATTTGTAGTAAAACTATGGTTAATTTTACTACAAATGACTGCGGTTCTGCCCACTGAGTGGCAAAAAGATGGAATGGCAGCATTGGTCTTCTGCATGAATGCTGTGACAGAACCCACAAAACACATCTAAAACGATTGTAGCGTCAGAACGAGTCAGACAAAACTAAGATTCAGTCAGAACATCGAAACATGAGGAGCTGAAATTCCAGGAGAACAGGACAACGTCGTAAAGATTCCTATCTCCGACTTCTGGAGCAAGCCTAACTAACAAGCCTCTTTCACAGAACAGCTTGCAACATTAAGACAAAAGAACACTTATTGATAAGTGTTCTACGCAGGAAGGAGATCATCAGATTTGGGGTAAATAGTCAAGATTAATGATCAAAGAGATGGCCACCACATGGCGTTCCACAAGAGAAATCACAAGCTTCTTTAGATTGACTTCTCCCCCACACATAGAAGACAAAGAACCAGACTGAAATTCCTCTGGCCAAAGAACATTTATTTTTGGTCTCCACAGAACTACACAGAGACTTTCTTTTTCATATGCACATAAAACCATCCTAAAGGACATCGCTAGGCATAACACTATATTATGTATGTAACCACATATTAGACTATCATGTTTTAAGCACATATTATGTATGTCTTTATAATAACTATTGAATGACTTTAAGGTTAGTCGTGTTTGGTATGTATGAGTTTGACATTTCTAGCTTGAAACGTTTCTTTCAATTAATTCTGTGTCAAATGTATCATATTCTGGTTATAGAAATCATGTCCAAAAGTATACTTTGCAAGAGTGTGTAAAATTCAGACCATGTGACTGATAACATGCTGATTTATGATGGAAGGAAAAACCCTAGCTAAGATAATAGCCTATCTAATTGGTCAAGACACCAAATGGGATGTGTCCCAAAAGCCGAATTTAAGAACTCAGGACACCATCAAATCTCTCTTTTTGCTTCTTCTCTCTTTCGTCTCTCGTCCCTTCTTCTCGCCACCGCGCTTTGACGCTGCTTTTAGCGCTCTTTGAGCGGGCTCTGGCCTACAGGCCAGTTGCTACTTAACACCACGATGAGAAGAAAAACCACCTAGTCTCGTTACTCATTTTATTCTTTTACTTTAGTTTCTTTTCTTTCCATTGAGTCTCGTGTTCAAAAGTTAAGTTTGCTGCAAAATCCAGCTCCGACTGCACCCGCTTCAAACTTCAACCAGCAATGGACTCCAAAACCATCCTCAGCCAACGCAAGACATCACTTCAAAGACTACTGAACTTCCAGCCAATCACCAACTCGGGAAAACCCCTTTCCTGCAACGACGACGAAGACAAAAGCGAATCCCTGTAACACAAGGCAACGCAAGTACAAACTCCAGCTTCTAACTGAATTGGTGCATTTAATATAAATTTTAGCCTCATTGAGAAACTCAACGCGAGGGTTAATTAAGTGATTGATGGTTGTTCAGGTCTATGCAATAGCACATATTGCTGTAAACTTGGGATTTCACATTCTCATTCTCTAAACTTATCCTTTCTCTCTTTCTGCAACGTGTGAATGTGTGAATGCGTGTGTTCATGTTAGATTAGTTTATGTCTTAGGTTTATATAAATAAAGTCTTATTTATATTTAAGAGAGAAGTATCTTGTGTTTTGTGCTTACAAGTTAATGTCTTAATCTGCTGATCTTGTTACTGTGCTTATTAATAGTGTTTTCACTATATTTTGGATTTTAATATCCAGTGCAGAAGTAATGTTATACGGCTCGTTCAGTGAATCGCTGCCGACTCAGTGATCAGCCGCAAAACAGTGATTCTGTTCAAATTCCTTATAAAATCATAAATGATTCCCTTTGAGCTAAATTAAATTATATTTATGTATCAAACCCTACACGATAAATAGCTTTACGATTGACTGTACAAATAGATTTGTCAAGAAATCTGAGATATATTTTTACAGACTAGAAAGCTACAGAAAAGAGAAGCAAATGAATCACTGCAATTCAAAGAAACAAATGGACTCCAAGCAGCGGAACACAAATTTCCAGTTATAATTTTATGTTAATATGTTGAATTTTGCGGTAAAATCATACCCTATATATTGTATTGTTACATATCGTATTGACAACTCATCAATTAAATGTTTACCATCTTATATCTTGCATGGATGTATATATGTTGCTATATAAGTTTTTGGGCTGGACGATGCAACGATATATATAACACTGATATAAGTGATCACCCGGATTTAGACCAACCTATTTTGTATTTACAAAAAAGAAATTCACGGGGCAAATTTGCTTTATGTATTTCCCTGGCATCAAAATCAGGCACATATAAATGTCAGGAAACATGATTCCTGGCTGCATGTCAATATCCATGGACCACTAGATATTTGGTAAGTTGTAAGGAACACTATATCAAGTCCAACAACCTATAGTTTAAACTGATAATCGTTTGTTTTCACAGTTTCTCCTTTTAAATCTATTCATGCAGCAGGCTCTTTTGCCACTTAGCCCCGCTGAGGGGGCGTATTCCGGTGTACCCTCTATACTGAAATCACTTGCATGTTCAGTTCAATTGCTCCATTTCTGACAATGTAGACTGTTCTTAATCAGTCACTTTTGGTTCCAAGGAGGTTAGGTTGTTAGTTTACTAGGTTTTGGAACAAAGCTAATATTTGTTGACTAACATCTGTAACTTCTAAAGTAGTAAAGGCTTGAGGTAAAAGCACTGAACTGGCAACTTCTTGTACAGGCATTGAAATACAAAGTGGGTAAAGCCTGCAGAAATAAAACTTAATAAAACAACTAAGCTTTATGTGTACTTGCCCCAACTGCAGTGCCGGGACCTTCACAGTCTTCTGGCACACTCAGATCTTGCATTTTCATTTGGCACAATTGCATACCCCCAACAACCTCTCCACTCTATCAACTATAGGATGGGAGCAGTGATTGTTTATTTACTATTTACAGAGGAAAAACCCCACTACTTCCTGCTCATTAATAATTGACATGTTTGAGTTGGATGAGGTACAAAGTCACACTCCCTCTCTCTCTCTCTTCTTACCTCCAGGCTGTGTGTTTGTGTGTGAGGCCGCTGGGCAGACTGTGTGTTTGTGTTGTGTGTCAGAGCAGACAACAGACTGCGCTCTCCTCACGGCGGTCTCTCCTGCTTGAGCACTTTCTGTTTTGTCCCTGCTGAACTTCGGGTTATCAGTGGAAACACACTCAGTTATCTTATGCTACATTCTGTTCTTGAACTTGATAAGGAGACATTTCCAACTTCTTACTTAGAAACTTAATTTTACAGATTGTTGGACTATCCCTCATCCGACAACACTCAATGAACAATTTCTCCTCCTGTGTTAAGGAATATCCTATTAAAACAGGGAGTATAGTATATGTATTCTTGGTTAAGGGTCTTACCTGGCAACACCAGAGGTAGAGGGGGTTTTGTGCACTGTATCCTGTGACTTAGTGACTTTTCCCAGCTGATACCAAATCCCCAAACCATTCAGCTCACTGTGGACAAAAACAGCTTGTCTCATTATCATGAACATTTAAAATGATATGTATGCATACACTATTGTCTGAAAGTCTTTTTTATTTTATTTTTTAAAGAAATTAATACTTTTGTTCAGAATGGACACATCAAATTGATCAAAAGTGACACTAAATACATTTCTAATGTTCCAAAAGAATTTCAAATAAATTCATTGTTCTTTTGACCAAAATTTATCTCAGTTTCCACAAGACTATAAAGAAGAACTGTTTTCAATGCGTGGGCGATATACCGGTAGACATGGTTAACCGGTAGAAATTTGTCAACTGGTAGAGATTTTGGACTATCGTCTCTATCACGGTTACATGGTCATGTGACGTTGCTGTGCTATCATTTGCACACATTGCAGTTTAAAAACAAATGAATTTAAGCGATTGAGAAGTGAGAGAGAACGTCACTGTTACGTATGTAACCCTCATTCCCTGAAGGAGGGAACGGAGAAGTCACGTCGGTGACCGACGAATTGGGATCTTGCCAGAGAGACCAATCCACTTTGGGTGTTTCTCAAACGGAAGGCTGGATCCTACCGAGGCTGCGTCCTTCCTAGTTCAGTCTTTCAGAGTCTTGTAGGCTAGACTCCTCATCGGCATATAAACGCTAGAATGAGACGCTCTAGTAAGTGTGCGTGGCTACGTCACATATGTTCCCGCCCTTACCGTCACGGCACAAAAACACTAATAAAACTTAGTTTTGGAAAAAAAACTTTGTATTACAAACTTTATATTATTTGGCTTTCTATTAATGCAATACAATGAAAAACCGCCATCTATGATCTCCCTGTGGCATTTATAAATTATTGGCGGTTTAGCGTTTAGTAAGTAATTTACACCAAAACAAAAGATAACATCTATCCTTTCATGTCCGAAAACATTATCTTTGTCTTAGATTTCATAATAAATTCAGACAAGCTCAGTAGTGACTCGTTTTCGGTCAGTTTATTTTCATGAAATGGAATGGGTACAAAGTATTGTGGGTGATTGAAGGTCGCGGAGGATACATCCCATGCATCCTTCAAATTCAGCTGAAAAGAGGACGCAAAATGAAGGCTGTCTTCCAAGGATCCTTCCGATTGAGATGGCCTTCAGCGACGTTTGATGACGTGGCAGCCGAGATATGCAGCCTTTGTAGGATGCAGCCTTCCGTTTGAGAAACACCCTTTGAGTGTAACTAAACAAGCCAATGGACGGTGGCATGCGGATTCCGCATTTGGCTGCCACACCCCGCAGCGCGGGTATAAGAGGAAGCAGGTACACCGCATTAATTCATGCTTTCGCTCGTCACTACGAGTCACGTCGGTGACCGACGACTTGGGATCCCTACCAAAGCGCCACAGGAGCTGCCTCCTCCAGTGCCCTGTGTAGACCTCCTGGTCCTTCCTATAAGGCAGACGATAGGACCGGGCTCTACACAGAGAAGGTCAACTACTGCTGTTCCTTCAGCAACCCAAACAGTAGGACTTGGATAACACTGGGATAGTGTACCCTTCCAGCTGGAAGAGGCACACTGCGGAGTCACCTCCTCCCAGAGAACCTAGTGAACGTGTTAGGAGTCGCCCAGCCTGCAACGCTACAGATGTCTGCTAGCGAGGCACCACAAGCCAGCGCCCAGGATGATGTGACACCCCTAGTGGAGTGAGCACGCATCCTGAGCGTGCTGGGCACACCTTGTGCTTCATAGGGCAAGGTGATGGCATCCACTATCCAGTGGGCCATCCTCTGCTTGGATCCTCTGCCTTCCCCTTCTGCTGTCTTCCATAACAGACAAAGAGCTGTTCCGAGGTCCTGAAGCTCTGAGTTCTATCCACGTACTGACGCAGTGCGTGTACAGGACACAGCAAAGCAAAGCAGCGCATGCAGGTTCACCAACTGGTCCTTGAAGGGAGTGGTAGGAACCTTGGGCACATAGCCGGGCCAGGGTCTCAGTGTTGCACTGGAGTCAGCTGGCCCAAACACAAGGCACGATTCGTCGACTGAAAATGCCTGCAGGTCCCCCACCCTCTTGATCGAGGCCAATGCCGTCAGGAGTAGGGTTTTCATAGACAGAAATTTTAACTCAACTGACTGCAAAGACTCAAAGGGGACAAGCGGAACCAGCAGGGCCACCAACGTACCCGTGGTGGGGCAGCATGGTGGAACACAGGGACCCAGCCTGGCCATGAAACTGGGACTCGAGTGCAACAGCCCTTACCTGGTTCCACGAATGGGCAGGAGGGGTGCTCTTGGGCAACCCACTGCTGCCTGCTAGCGAGAGAGGAGGTGGGAAGTGATTCAGTGATGCACGGTTCACCACTCTCTTCCTCTTGAGACCCAGAGACTGAGGAAACTGCTCTTTTATTGAAGTTTTGGGTACGGCTGGTTGCTGGGCCAGCGGCAAAACAAAAACAAAATGAAACAAAAGATTCTCCACCCGGCCCTCCTCCGGGGGAGGGAGTGGTGCGGTCATCATCTCCTGATGAGCAGTGTCCTCCATCTCTGGGTTGCCCGTCTCAGGGCCTTTTGCACTTGACGAATACTTACAGGCCCTTGAGGGGAGTCACAGGTCACCCCGCAGAGTGGTAGCGGCTGTTGGACACAGTTGCATGGCCACAGACCGCTCTACCGAGGGGATGCCCATGTACCCCAAAGTGGCCCCACCATCGAGGGTGGTGAGGGCGGAGGAGCCACAAGATTTGTTTCGGGCAGTAAAAGGTGCCTTCCAAGATCTAGTGAGCTCCTCATGCACTTCCGGGAAGAATAGCACCGGAGGAGGACGCCGAGAACCAGTGCGACCCCCACCGAGAAACCATTCGTCTAGCCTCAAAGCATCGGGACGTGGTGGAGGATTCCACATGAGCCCGACATGCTCGGCAGCCCGGGAAAGCATAGCTGTCATCTCTGGGTCTGGCTCGGACAACACTACCACACCCGACGGGGGCAACACAGCCGAGTTGTTATCCCGGAGAGAGAGGGCTCGCCCTCCAATGCAGCGATCGACATCTGGTCGTCAGAGGTGGCACCGAAGGAAACAAGTGATGCCCTCTGTCCTGCAGAGGGCCCAGCCCGCTCCAACAGCAGCTCCACCGGCTGCGGAGTGATAAGACATCTTTAAAAAGACGCAATCACCCGTGTTGCTCTTTTAGAAAAATTGCTCTTTTAGTGCTGAAGCATGCAGAGGGGCTGACCACCGCACACTCCTGGTGTGGCTGTCTGCATGATCTTTGTCTGCTGCGGCCGTAACGCCCGCACTCGCTCGTGGTGAGATCTCTGGCGAGATCCCAATTCGTCGGTCACCGACGTGACTCGTAGTGATCGACTGAAAGGGAACTCAGTTATGAACAGTGTTATTTTTACTGCTTTATAGGCCTTGAGCGGTTAAATACACACACTGTATGTGTCAAGATGCCTGTCTTTGCAATAATCCCTGTAAACACAGTAATTTAGGTATTAAGTGAAAGCAAAAAGCTGAAAAAGAAAATGTGTAACAGTATATTGTCAGCTCTTAAAGTGACAGCAGTCTAATATTCCTACTGTCTATCACTCATGTTAATCAAACAACAAAAAGGAGAACTCTTACTGCTCTTGACTAAATCACTTTTGTAACTTTAGTAGAGAGAAATATATATTTAATTTACACAGTGAAGATTTTTAGGCATTTGCTTACTTTATACAATGTATGTAGCATTTCTTATTTCTTTGTTCTACTGCAGTTTTTAGTTATATTGCTGGTAGTTGCTTATTCTTATTTAATCTTATTTTATGACTGTTTACTTGTCTTCAGTGAGGTTTTTTTAAATGTAGGCTTTTTTTGTGATATTTACACTGGTGACAAGTATCATGAAATTTCTATTGTATCCAAAAAATTTTACATTTTAAAACCTTATTTAAAGCAAGAATAACTATACTGTGATATATCATTACCTTGAAATAAATGTCTTCATATTGTGATTTTGGTCATGTCACCCACCCTTATTGTACATAATAATGAGAAATGTTTCCTGAGCATAAAAATAACATATTATAATGATTTCTGAAGGGTCATGTGACAATGAAGACTGGAGTAATCACAGGAACAAATTACATTTTAAAATATATTAAAATAGAAAACCATTTATGAATAATCATAAAAAATCCATTTTAAAATGTAATAATATTTCGCAATATTACTATTTTACTGTATCTTTAAACAAGCTTTGATCAACATAAGATAATTTAACTACTGTACATTTAAAAAAAGGTCTTACATTTGCTGAACTTAACACCATATTGTCAATAAAATACTAGGCTATATAATGTTTGTAACACATATCAGGGGTGGCTTTAAACACTGTCAGAAGAGCAGCACCAGCAAAGCAGGCGCCCATAATGCCTGTAGCAGGCCGCAGGCACTGAGGTGCACTAGAGGAAACAGGAGCCGGTCAAAAAACACACACACAGACCAGAACAACAATCCACTTCTGTTTAAAAATGACGATTCAGACAGCATAATAACCATGGCTCCAGGATATTTACTTTGGTACTTCTTTACCCTCACAGGGAATAGTGACCAAACCATCTCCATCAAATACACACAAATAATTCTCAAAAAAAAAAAAAACATGCCATGCTTGTCATACCAAAGATATGATATCTTACCCTATAAATGTATAATTAGCGAGGCTGTGCTTTGATTTCCCCTGTATAACCACATCGCATATAGCCGTATCAGTGCTGTGCCTGGGGACCAACTTCACACACAGTCTCTCCTTCCTCAAAGCCTGCTCCTCTGAGAGAGAAAGAGATATAACAGTCATAACATAAACAGCCCTAATTATGTCTTTCATTTATCAGCAGTCTAACTGCATTTAAACCAGAGTGCTTTTATTTGCCACAGTCCCATATACTCATAACTAAAACCTACATTATGCATCAATTCCCCCACAAACATTGCCTGACCTATTTGTCCTTGGGAAGCCTTATAAACAATGACACAACAATATATGTATAAAAACTACCTATTTCCTAACAATTTATTCAGAGAGACAAGCTAAATATATGTGAGCATTAATATTTGAACACCACATAAATGCAACCTATGTGATGTTTTGAGGCTCAAGGCACATATAAGTATATGAAAGCACATCATAATTGCATAAAAATGTCATTGGGTGCTAGAGGGGAAACTTCAGCATCAAATATGTGTGTAAGAAGGATATAAGGGACTTGACTGAGAGTGAAATGGCAATACAGTGGCTGAGGCATCTATTAAACATGGCTTTGCTACAATAAAGCGGCACATTAAAACCAGCACCCAATGAGACTCCGTCTTCTTTTTAGTCATTCCTCCAGAACCCGCTACCAGACTCGGCCATATTACTCCTGAGCCCATCCCATTCGTTTCGAGGCGGCACTGGGGCGAGGGCCGTGTAAATGCAATAATAATGAAAATAATAAACATGCTGCCCTCACTCCCAATGCCAAAATAATATTGCGGCGTTCTCAAAGGCGCGGTGAGAGGAGAAGAGAGAAGACGAGAAGGGGAGAAATACATAGCACTCAAAAAGCACTAAAGCATCAAGGGAATGCATTTCATTAATATTAGATAACCACCATCCACTCCCGCTCTGCACAAATAAATACATAAATAAATAAGCACATCATAAAGAAAAGCTGGGTTCTGGCAGAGATAAACAATGACTCATCGTTCTCCTCTCCTCCTACCTCCGGGGCAAAATGTTTATTTTACTCTCTCGCACTATCATAAATTAAGCTAAACCTGAGCCCATGAAACATTCACATTCACAACCTCTGGAGAAGCGCTCCCTCAGGATGACTTCAGAGAGGAGAGAGAGAAAAAGAGAGGATGAAAGCAAAAAAAAGACGGGAACTGTGCTTACGGGTATCCGTGGTGTCTTGGATCGGAGTGAAGCCCTCTGGCAAACAGTCCTTCAAGTCTATCAACTTCACGTCCACGACCACGTTGCATAATTGCTTCTGCCACAAAAAAATTTAGTGATATAATAATGATTATATGAGTTTAAACCAATGAGCCAGTTCAATAAAGGTACTTCCAGAAGCGGGCGGCTTTCAATTATCCATGATCCGTACCTACAATGGAAAGGCCACAGTAGTATTTCGCAGACGCGCACACACAAATTTGTTGAATCGCTGCCCTCTTTTAAGCATGCAAGCACCTGTGTGCTAGCCATCATCTTCAGACATGGCAGCCCAGTGCCCGGGCCAGTCGGTGGCAGGCCAAATTGCTTGTGCTTCAGAACAGGGAGTACTTGAAAACAATCAGGAGCTGTTTAGTTGACATTTTCAAGCATGACTTTTTCCCTCAGCCTTCCCAGCCCGCACTCATTATGGTTCCATTTTTCGCTGTAATAAATAGCAATAATCCAGCAAAAGCCCTGAAAGAGTGCAGCTAGCGTGGCGTGACGTGATGAGTCCGACATTCTGGATGCCGTCGCTACTGTTACCCGGCAGTTATTACCACTACAAACAATTTTTATTCATAGTTCTGACTTGAGGGTACGAATATGGATGAATGCTATTACTATGCATGAAGCCTGTTTTTTTTTTAACACTTTTTTTTAACAAAAGACGCAGGAGAGATTTTTCCCATCAGGACCTGACAAAGGGCCATCTACCTCCAACCCTGAGTATGATAAATCACAAACTGTTTACTTCCCACCACATAATTCACTGGCTAATTCTGTAGAATCTGTTTTTGTCATAGACAATTACAGTGGGGGCCACTTTGACTGACAGACAAAATAGCCTTTGTTGATGGCGCTGCCATGTTTTATTAGCGTCAGGGACTTCAAAACAGTGCAGACACACATTTTAAGACTCAACGCTGGAGAGGTGGCAGAGGGGAATGATGTGCTACATACTAAAACTGCAGCTCTCATTGAACTTGATCAACAGGCAGAAGCGTGCTGGAAATGGCCAGAGTAAACCAGCCACAGCGGATTACAACGTCATCTTTGAATCTAATAGCATTACAGGGCTTAGGGGATGTATTTTTACAGCTAAGATAACAATAAAGCCTTGTGACAGACAAAAACATTTTTTTTTTTTTTTTTTTTTTTCTGGTCACGGGTCAATTTTGAGATTTTGGGCTATTTGGCTTTTAATAATGTATTGTGAGAAAAAAAAAAAAATACAAAGTACACTTTTAATTGTTCTATATTATTGCACTTTATCTATGTGCACATGTAGATTTCAATTAAAATACATATCTTTAATGGCCATTTTGCACTTACACCAAACTTAACAGAAGAGCTTGTTTATATATAATGTCCTTAATTTTATACAATGTTTAATTCAGAAATCACAACCTGGCTAACACCAACCAATAGCCCACATGGCCTAAGTGACATTAGCAGGAAAGGAAAGTTGTTTGAGAGGAAGAAGTCTTTACATTTTGATTAAAGGTTATATAGTCAAATAACACACATTAATGAATCTTTTACACACTGAAAAAAAAAAGATTTTTAGAAGTACTAAATAAAATAAAGATTACTGCAGTACATTGAAAACTTCATGTTTAATTCAATGCATTACTTAATATTTCTTTGTAATTGCTTGTGAAATTTACTAGCAATTTTTGAGTGAACACTGTTTGAAAACCATTTTTTTTTTCCATGGGAAAACACTACAATCATGCATTAAGAAAGTAAATAGGGTAAATTTAGATTTTAAGATGGGCCAAACAGTATTTTTCAAATGACTAATTACTTACTGTTTTCAAATAATTAGCTGTAAATGACTAACTGTATCTGGTTATAGCCAATAATCCTCAATATCGCCCAATATTGCCCAAAATTACAGGTTTGCCCAACAAACTGGTTTACATGTTTTAAAGAGAAACAAAATTTTCCTGCAGAGAGAAACATTTTTTAGACCAAAGGTTAACGTGAGATTAATGATTTACCATGTGATAAGGGTCTTGAATGTTTAACCACACGTGTGTGTGATAGGATACAGAGTGCCCTTGAATGTGGCATGAAATATCATATTCATCATGACATTCATTAGTCTACAGAATAGCGGTTTTCAAACATTTTGATGCTGCAATATAATGATTTCTAAAATATAAACGCCAGCTATATCCATTAATAAAGGCGAAAGAAAACATTTCTAAAGAAAATCGCTAGATTTTGATTTTTTTTTTATAAAAACATTAAAAATATTCATTAATTAATCAGTAAAAGGCATTTTGTTGCAACAGCACATATAAGAAAAAAAAAGCAGATGCACTTGTGAGATGTAACACTGAATAACAATGACCCACCCAAACAAGCCAATTTTCACCATCCTCACAAACCCTACAAGCAACACTTCAATAGGCTAGACTCAATTATGAACACAAGGTCCATTTAAATAAATACATATTTTTTAGGAACTTTAATCCTAGACAGAGAACAAGTATAGAATGTTTCTAAAAAGACATATGTTATTTGTTGTCTTCGCTTACACAGCAAATGGAAGAACAATAAAGGTAGGGCAGCTCAAGCTTTACATTGTTCACGTTAAATGAAGACCGATAACCTGAACAGCATGACTGGGCCACCTGTTTCTCTTTCAAGACAGATACATGCACATAAAAAGGCGCTCATTCTCAATTTAGCTCAGCCAAACGAGAGGTACATGTTCAAATAGTTTCAATTCACAGAGGAATCTTTTAAAATAGGTGTTCCTTTAGCAGGCATATTGGATGGCTGTTTGATGTGTCATATTTCATAAGCAAGAATCCCCATAACCAAAAGTTTGACATTTTTTGGATGTTTTCTCCATCTTTGATGAATGGCTGGGAGGTATCCAAACTGTCTACAGGGACCAGGTTAATTGAGCCAAATGAAATCGTAAACTACTAACGCGCAGAGTTGCATTTATGAATAATCATAAACCAAATTCCTTCGGGAGAACTGGAGATCATCAACAAATTTTGAAATGCAAGCATGCTGGGACTTCATACATCAAGTCTAAAAAAAAAAAATTAAAAATCTCAAACCATTCTAAATTCAGAGTAGTATTTGCATTCGGTTTAGATACTTCACTTTAAAGGACGGAACATATTTTGAAGGAGTTTGTGATCAAAGATCTGAGCAGAACCCTAATGAGGGACGGACTGAAGCAAACGGGGCAAACGCACTCTATGACGGCATGTGAAGAAACTGGAGAAAAACTTGCAATGAGCATGTTAAAACGTACACGTTTTCACTTACATTTTTGGAGGTGGCAGCTTGGGTGAAGCAAAGATAGCGTGTGACCTTGGATTTGAATATGCTGTCCTTCCACAGGTTGGCGTCGAAGCCATCTGTTGTTTGTGCAACCTACGTGAAAAGAAAAAAAAATACACAGAGAGGAGAATGTGCATTGAGGTGAGATGCAGTTAATGTATGGATGGTGTGTGTGTTTCCTTTTTTGCCCTGCTCTGTGCGTACTTGGTTTAATTAAGGCTTGCTTGAGCTCTCACTCCATCTCATTAGAGCCCTACGCAAGTGGAGAAGAATCTTCAGCCTCCAAAAAGGGTAAAAATACCACCGGCGCCCCATGGGACAACAAGGATGAGACAAGACCTCACAAAGAAGGCCTTGAAAAAGCTAAATGAGACTTCATTGTGCTTTGTAGAGAACAAGCAGTTGCCTTTCTGAAATAGGTAAAACAATTGTAGTGATGCAATCACTATTTAAAAATTTGCCACAGGATGTTAAATTAGAAATGCAATGACAAGAAGTGGAATTTACTGAATTGAATTTAAAAAAAAAAAAAAAAAAAAAAATCACACAACAGAAATTTCATTAGCACAACACAATTTTTGTTATTTATATAATATAATAATATAATATAATATAATATAATATAATATAATAAAGTGATCTGCTCTGTACACGCTTCATTTAATTTAAAAATGCATATACCATTGCCTTTATTTTTTGTTTTCTTAAAGTAAATATTACCTATAAATTTCAAAACTTATATAAACTAAATCAAATTTCTTTTAAAAAAAATTGTGTGTATGATTATGATAACATTTAATTTACTTATTCTGAAAAATCAAATGTATTATTGAAAAATACACATACAGCTGTTATACAAGTTGTATTTTAATTAGAATTGAAGAAAGTACAATTCTGCATCCTGCTTATCTCAATTCAACTTTAATTCAGAATCCAAACTGGAATTAAAGGAATAGTTCACCAAAAAAAATGAACATTTGCTGAAAATGTACTTACCTTCAGGCCATTCACAATGTAGATGAGTTTGTTTCTTCACTGGAACAGATTTGGAGAAATTAGGCATTACACCACTTGCTTTGTTTTGGATTGGTTTCTTACAAAGGCAGTAATGCTAAATTTCTCCAAATCTGTTCTGATGAAGAAATAAACTCATCAACATCTTGGATGGCCTGGGGGTGAGAACATTTTCAGCAAATTTTCATTTTTGTGTGAACTGTTCCTTTAAATTGCCATTTTAAATTCAGTTTTGAATGGCGCACAACTCTGAAGTGATCTTTTGTGAGGTCTTGACAGGCATACATTAAACTTTCAAAAAAGACAGACAACCTGACAGGAAAACGGACATCGAGGAAAACAGAGTGGTGGATAGAGACAGTAAGAGTGTGGTGGAGCTACAGCCTCAGCAGCCGTTGGCTAGGACGAAAGCTCTCAGGAGGAGTCTATACATCAACCACAATATCCTCCCCTCCTTCACCGGCTCCCTCCTCCCTTTACAAGACAACCCGTCCTGGCCACTTTTTCCAGGTCAGTGCCCCGCTCCTCTTGTCAGCGTAAACAAAGAGCCGGAGCTGTGAAGCCCAAAGTCAAACAGGGAGGAACCAGGCACCAAAGGAGTCTGTATGCCACCACGCAACCAGGGCAGGCAACGCAGCCTGAATGTGGAAACAGTTGCTAAGCACTGGGACTAGAAAAGGGAGAAGTATGAAGAAAACTCTTCACACTTAATCAAGTGACATTTAAGTACTAAGTCTAATGTGCCTTCTGGTTTGTTGGTTGCATCTGTTTTGAGATTGTTGATAAAACTAACTTCAATTTTTGTTTCTATTTAGCTGAGTAAAGGTTGTTAATAACAACAAATAAAGTTGGACTTTTTTGTTTGCAAAAGCAAAGTGAAACTTTGATAATCAAATTTGAAATGACTTCAAAAAAGACTTCAAAACACTTGCTGAAACTAGCTCTTAAAAACAAACAAATCTTTCAGCTTTTGTTTATATCTGGTTGTTGTTGTATTTGTGCAAAAACAAAACAAAATCATCCTGCTGGTTAGACGAGTGAGACAAGTGCTGTAAAAAGAACAATTGATAATCAGAGTTTGAAAGCCAAAGTTTTAAAATCCTAATAAAACTAACTACTTTTTAAAAAAATACACATTTGGTCACGTAAAGGTTGTTAATAAATAAACATGTTTGTTTTAACAAACAAAGTGAAACAGTCAAAATTTCAGGATTTGCTCAAACCAGCTACTGCAAAAACAAATAGCTATGAGTGTTTGATTATATTTGGCTGTGAAAATAAAAAAAGAGATAAGTACTGCTGAAAGCTGTTTATAATCAGTTCAAAATTTCCAAAAAGTTCAAGACACTTGCTAAATCTAGCAGCTAAAAAATTGTAGTATTATTTAATTTATTTTATATTTGGTTGCACAACATTTTAATAAACATGTTCTTTTGTGCAATCAAAGCGAGATATTAATTGACAGAAGCTGTTAAAAATTGAAAATTAATACTTGCTAAAACTAGCTACTAAAAGCTAGTTGAAAGGTTCATTTTTATATTTAGTCATTTAAAGGTTGTTAATATGTTTGTTTGCACAGATTTGACTGTTAGAAGCTACCGATAATAGTCAAACTTGAGAACACTTAATAAAACTAGCTCTTGGAAACAGATAAATCTTTCAATTTCATTTATATTTGGTTGCATAAAGGTTGTTAATAAATAAATGTGTTTGTTTGTGCAAACAAAGTGAAACAGTTGCATCCTGCTGCGTGTGATGGAAGGAAAGGCCAAGCGGAACAGGGCCTCTGAGAACACGTTGGTACCATGTGGCGTACACCGGATCCTCAGCGCCAGTGGGCAGAACCCCAGCAACGTGCCAACCCACAGACAACCCGCCGGAGACGGCAACAGTTGGGGACTGGCGGGTGGGGCGGGAAGTGAGAGAGAGAGAGAGAAGAAAGAAAACGGAGGGAGAAGAGGAAAGCGGAGAGGAAGAACTCTAGCTGCCCGTAAGCTTAACGCAGAGTTGTTTAATACAGTGTTTGCTTTGTGCTTTGTTTTATTCACAAAACTTCCCCTCTCTCTTTCCGCCCTGGTTCTTTTCTCAGTGTTTTTGAGGCACACCCACATACACAACAGATACACACACAAATTTTTCCTAGAGGCCATTGATACTGTTGTCCTAGTTTCCCCTCTCAGCGCTCTGGGATTGCTGAGAGTTGCAGAAGCGCAGCCACCCTTGTGTCAGTGCCATCTGAGTCCTAAACAAACACAGGGCACTGGTGCCAAGCTCTGTTGGAGGCCTCATCTGAAAGAGTTGTTAAAATCTATCCTCAGGGTAGGCCAGAGGAAGAGCAGAAATAAAACCAAACCTTATCAATAAATTATGTTACTGCCTTTTGGGAAGGAAAGAAAATAAAAACTATTTACTTTTTAAATGTTCAATTTTGAGTAAAACTGCAATTTTACAATGTATAACAAGTTGGAAATTGAAACCAAATGCAACATGAATAGATATTAACTACAAAAAAAAACAAGAACTTACCAATCAATACCTCAACACTGAACAATGTTTGATATAGGACAAGAGAAACTTAAGGGCTTGAACACACTGAAGCTAAAGGGTAAACAAACTAGAAGGCAAGAGAAACAAATGAGAACCAATCACAGAACAAAACTAATCTACAGATTTAACCAGATAAATGAACCAATGACAATTCAGAACCAACCCTGAACACAAAATAAGTGTGAACACACAACCAAGTTTCAAAATAAAGACATGAGTTTGTGTTCTAGCCCTAAAAATGTACAAATCATCACTGTAGGAAAATTTAAATGTCATGATGTGGTAAAATGTTACGGTAAAAAATTATATTACAATCAACAAGCAAATACATGAAATTTTATTGCAAAATTATTATAAATGTAAAATGTGTGAATTACCTTGTGATTTGTAGATAAGAACAGTAAAATTTTTGTTATGATTTACTGTAAATAATTGCAATTTTTATTTAAAAATGCTACTTAACTTGTTTTAAAATTTAATAGACAATACATGTACTTTTACTGAAGTATACAGTACAAAAATATAAATTACAATTTAATTTATAGTGAAGATTTATATTACTTTTAAAACGAAAATTCATGTAACATTACAGCACTGTTAAAATTATTTTTTGTAAGTAAAAAATACGGTAATGGAACTGTAAAGACATTCCCAAATGCTCCATGTAATAATGACAAATTACATTTAATTTTATTTTAGTTAAATACTTATTTTTCTCCTTATTGAATTCAGTTTTTATTATAATATTTAGATTACATTTTATGTTATTTTATATCACATTTTTTAGTGTAAATGAAACTGGATTAATGACCCCCTATTGTATTCTTATTTATAGATTTAAGGTTCCAAATCACACACATATTTGACAATTGCAAACTCACAATACAGTAGCCTGCTGGAGGTTCTTTCTTGGATGCCAGCACACCAATATCAGTAATAGCTTCAGTCTGCAGCTCTGCTTTCCCACCAGAGATGTTCTGAAGATCTGCCATGCTTGCTGTGTATGAAACAAATAAAAGTTACATTTACACATACGATTACAATAGTTACAATAGTTTATTTTTTTTAGTAAAACAAAACAGCTCACACATCCCACTAACACAGTACTGGGGATAAATAATGACTAAAATACAGAAATAAAATGTAAAACACTTTGAGCTGTTGACAAGGTGAAAATTTATTATCATCAGAGCATCCATAAAGATTTTATTTTCATATTAAAACAATCTTTTATTGTGTTTCCAAGCTTTTGCTTTTTTGCTTGACGTAACTAGCTGGCAATCAGAGCACAGCTTCTCAAGTACATTATTAAAAAACAGGTTTGGCAGACAAAGACACAATAACACAGACCCACACACATATGCACAGGTGGAATCAAAGACAGAGTGAGAGATAGAAAGATATAAATATATCAAAATAAATTCTCTCATAAAGGCTTTTCAGTACCAGACTGAACTCTCAGTGTCGGTAAACTGAATGATAGTCACTGTGCTAATAGCCGAGCGTATGAGCCTCCTAAAGCCAGAGAAACAATCATGCGGCAGGTCTCGTTTGTACACTAAATAAGCTGCACAGACACAGACAATAATACTGCTGAGGGCCCAATTAGCAGGGTAATTAATTACTGCAAACCTTTTTTCCCCTGTAATGAGCTTCAGATATATGGAGTGGGCTGACATTATGTTCTGAACTGTTTCAGATGAAATGGTTTTAGTGGCGGTTGTATATAAAGATGAGCGATCTTCATTCTCGCATTAAAGAGTGGGAGTAAACTTTTCACTGCGTAAATGCCACCAGCAAATCTCTGGAAATGAGGTAGCGCTTGCAATAGTTATGGCCTCTTCTCTATTTAGTGTTGTCTTGTACATTTATAGTGATGTTAACGCATTAAAGAATGTTGTTCAAAATGATTTCTGTTAGATATGCAAAAGCAGTAGGATATTCATCTAAAACGCTTAATGCATTATGGTGGGAATTTACTAAAATGAATTGAGCAAAAGAATGGCAATGTTATTTATTTGCACTTGCTGTCTGTGTTGTTTTAGAGCATGGTTCACTAAAGGAATTACGCAAATCAGGTAAATATGCAAATGCATTCACTAAATTAAAATAAAGACACCTGAAACAGGTGTTTAAAATGGCAAAAATATGCTTGTCTACATTGCACTATAATTTGCTAATTTACATAGAAAGGATGCATGTTTGCCCTGAAAAAAGAGATATAACCTAATCTAAATGCCTTTTAAAATGAATATTCTATCATCATTTATTCATTCTCATGTCTTCTGTGCAACACAAAAGAAGATAATATGAAAAACGACTTCACACAATGAAAGTCAATGGGGTCCGATTTTGTCTGGACCTCATTTAAGTTTTAAAACATATTATTTTGTATTCCATAGAAGAAAGAATGTCATTCAGGTTTGGAACAACATGAAGGTGAGTAAATATTTATAGAATTTTCATTTTATGGTAAACTATGTTCTTAAGTGCTATATCAGTGCATTTAACGTCTGGTTAAACTGGTAGTTTATTTGTAATATATTGTTTTTGTGTTTAAAATCTGAACACAAAAACATGACGTAACTGCCTAGCTCACCTCTAAGACAAAGAACTAAACAGATAAATGTTGTGGTACACCTTTAAGGCTTTGAATGATAATAGGCCTATGTTAAGACCCAGTGGACCCAACACAAATGACCGGAGACGGAGTAGCAATACAAACATAATTAGGCTCCACCAAGTGAAATCTCTCTAAACAACAAGCCATGGCGATCAGATATTTTCTAGGAAATCTAGATCAATCGTTGTCTATTTTCGTCCCGAGATGCTTCAGCCTAATGTGTACGCATGGATCACCAAGGATTAGTGACTAGCCTATGTGGAGGGTCCTTTGCCCTTTTATTAAATTATGTTTAAAGCAACCTACTGGAGTAAATGACACAGTTATTGCATTCAATCTAAATGTTTACCGAATTTATTGCAATTATGGTTATTAAATCTACAGGATTTACTGAGGCAGCGGAGGGTCTGTGTATAAAAAGTCAGTCGGAGGGACTTATTAAGGAGAACCGAGGATGGCAAATTAGCTTATGGAGGGAGAATGATTTCTTTCTTGTGTTAATTTGTACACTAATCAATGCAGCCTTTTCCTAACTGTGCTGGGCTATTTGATTGTAAAGCAACTTTAATTGAAAAATGGAGGCCAGGCTGTCCAGACTGGGGGCGATTTTCTGTGGCACTAATGATGCACACTCATCTTATAGTGTCTTTATGTTGAAGATGAAAGAGGATGGAGCAGATCAAGCTTGCATTGCAACAGATGAAGGAGAATTAGTAAAAGCAACATACCACATGTTTGAGGACACCATCAAACCATTGCATATGAAAATACTCAGAGAGAAAGAATAAGGATCATTGTCAAATCTAACTACATATCAACATAACATACTTAGGCCAACATGAATTATTAACACAGGACAAATAACAAAAAATAATAAATACTATTTACCAGTACTGTTATTAAAGCGTTTTGACGTATTTTACACAGAGTTGCAGCTATGTGTGAAAAGTGACTGTTTTGATTTAATGTGAACATTTTACATGGCTAGTGTAAATAGTATGACCAGAGCTGTTTAATTAATAAATGAATACATTAAATCAAGATCACTCTATAGCCTATCATAGAAATCATGATCACATGTAAATACATGTAATACTGAGAACCCATGTTGAAACTGACTGGCGTTCTTATTGAGCAACTGGACATTTTTCATTCTGTAGATTCTTCTAAACCTATTGTTTTTCTATAACTGTCTTTAAAAGTATTTGTTCTGTTTATACGCTTTCAAATGATTTAAAATCAATACGTGTCAGTCGTTTTACAAAGTTATGAGCATTTTAAAAATATGTCCAGTTGGTTAAACGATAATTCGAATCAGCGTTTCACTGTCATAACGTAAACACAAGTGTCACTTATTTGCGTCTTTCTTTAATCGCACGCTTTACGCGGAAATACGTCGAAACGTCATCACAGTTGATCAATCTAACGGATTAAACTATGTGAATTAGTTGTTTTTGTTTACCTGAGGGATCCAAACAGCACAGATTGCGTACGCTAATATCACTACTGAGATAACATAACTCAACCTTACACCGTCCTTTTCACTTCCGCAAGTATTACCGATGTGACAAATTATTGACTAGGACTGCTGAGGTAAGGATCAAGAGTGACACCTGTTGTATACTTTTACCTAAAAGGAGAAGCAGATCTTTAGCATATACCGTCCTGAGATGGAAAACTACAAAAAAAAGGTACAAAAAAAACAAAACGTAATAATAATAATAATGTGTGTGTGTGTGTGTGTGTGTGTGTGTGTGTGTAGGCTATTGCTACATATTAAGTAAGTAAGTAGGCTATTGCTACATATTATTATTTGTCCAGCATTTATGCAAATGCTATCTGATGTTGTTTTGATATGATATGAACATGTTTATTTGTATTACGAGATAAAAGCAAGCATAGCACATTTACTTTGCAGTTTGCATGTAAAATGTTGAATGAATTAGTTTATCAGATATAGGCTAATATTGGTAAAATAATAATACAATAACACAGTTTTAGACATTGTCAATACATGAGTAAGTAGTGAGCACTAATAAACAATATGCATTTAGTATCGTTTTTATTTTATTTATTTATTTTTTTCCTTGAGCAGTTAGCCCCTTGTTATTGTTAGCCCTGTTGTAATGAACATGCACATGAACATGCAATGTGTGCAGTATAGAATACTTATACAAAAGTATACTTTACATGTGTTTTCTGGCACTTTAATATCACATCGATTTGGAGCATTTGGATCATTTATGAGGTAATATGGCCTCTATGTACACACACACACACACACACACACACGTTTGTATTTCTATACTTGTGAGGACTTTCATAGGCGTAATGGTTTTTATACTGTACTTACTGTATGTGCTATTGTCCTACACCAACCCTACACCTAAACCTACCCCTTACAGAAACCTTTTTGCATTTTTACATTTTGAGATAAACTTCATTCATTATTTTTAATAATTTATTTGCCTTGTGAGGACCGGCCAAATGTTCTCACAAAGTCAAAAATGTTAGGTTTTACTATCCTTGTGGGGACATCTGGTCCTCACTCTGTGGGTCTTACAAGAACACACACACACACACACACACACACACACACACACACACACACACACACACACACACACACACACACAAGATATTTAAACACTAATCATTAAAATAACACTGTTCTGTCAAGACATACAAATCATTTTCTATGTTTTTATTCCTTAAATTTAGGCAAGAAACATTGAAAATTCCGGAAAGTAAATATTCCACAATACCATCCTTGCATAGTAGAAGATGAATAATCTGTGTACATGAGTAGGGAGGCTCGTATACCCTCGTGAAGCACAGCGAGGTGGAACAGATTACGCCACAGCCAATTGCGTGGCATAAGAATACATCAGTCTGCATCGTCTAATAGCAGCCGCACAGTGGCATAATCCTGATGGATTTGACTCTGTCATTGCCATGAAATAAGTTTCAGAGAAGAGAAAGAACACAGAAACAACAGCAAAAAGCATCTGTTATCAACCCAGTGTTCTTCTGTAGCTAATAATGCACAATAAGATCAAACACACAGGAACTAAACAAGATTTAATGAACATAATAAGGTAATGAGACCTCTTACGCTCATCATCATTCATGGAAAACTGACAATGAATCAATGCCCGTTGCCCAGAGCAGGCGCCTGCCGCTAGTGTACACTACAGACGTGTCAATGAGAGACTAATGGATGCCATCTCAACTGAGACTTGCTGTGTCAGTTTGGCTCGCAACCAAACCGCCCAAAAGCTGGAGAAAGACGCGTGGCAGATAGCGAGAGCGCTACATGTGTTTCATGTCAGAGCGTGTATACAGCACCGAGGCACGTCAGGTCACGCTACAGCAGTGCCACCTGCTAAGTTTCGCTATGCATAGTGTGATATAATGAGCCTTTGTCAATATTTCCAAGCCCGTTGAGATGCTAAAGAAGCATGCAAGTCATCCCGAAACAGTACGGCACTGTACATAGTAAAAGCTATTTCTTTGGTAACCGTACAGCAGCTAACACAGGCTGTCAAGCGATATCTCACGCACTTTCTGCAGTACAAACATCTCCACTAACTCCCCGAGCTGTTCTCCTTCATCCTGCTGTGTTATAGTGTCAGCTGAACTTCTCAATGTCACACCTGACTCTCCTGACAAGGTGGAAAAAAAAGACTACAAGCTTTCCTCTAACACCTCAGCTAGATTTCACAGACAGGCTGAAGTTGATGAAATAAAATGTGGAGTGTGGAGAGATGTTTTCAGAAGGAAGGAGGAACGCGGGGAAGTGGCACACCTGTTAAAGTAATGGTCTAATTATGGAAAAGGTGGTGAAGCACTCAGCGCGAAACAGTCAGCGATCAGCATTCTCACACTAACTGTGAAAGCCGTCAGCCATTATGGGCTGGTTTTAATGCGCGCCCCGACGCATGCTGGGGATTTGTGGGTAAGATGAATGATGCCCGCATGTGTGAACGCATGTGTGTGTGTGTGTGTGAGATGGGGGTGGAGATGGTCCGCTGAGCGATGCAGATGGTACATGGGAGGGGGGATCATTAGATATGAGGGTGCTTTGTTTGCAGCGCTGCAATTCTTACATTCCAATAAACCGCCTCTTCAGGTCCAGTAAATGCCACCCGTACAGTTCCCTTTCACGGCCCTAAACTTCCTACAAAAGAAAGGTACTGGATAAGGAGTTGTAAAATTCATATAATCCTGTTTAAATGTCATGGGGCTCAAGCAAAAAATAAAATGGCATGTTTACATCTATAGACCATATAGATTTCTTCTTCCACATCCAGAAGCCCAAACAAGAGTTTCTGCATCCCCCTCCGAGGAGATGACGCTGACAAGATAAATGAAATTCGCCACTTTCTCCACCTGCTCTCCACCGAAGGTAAGCGGGACTCTTGAGTTTGCGTAACTGATGCGGCCGACTTTGGTCTTCTGTCCACTGATTCGAAGTCCGGCTCTGGCCGTTTGATTTTCTAGGGCCATAGTGAGATTACGTAGGGCAGTTTTGGGCCAGGTCAAAATCATATCAATATCATCGGCAAAGTCGAGATCGGCAAGGAGTATGGAACAGCAGCAGACGAAGTCGATGACAAGAAGGAATAGCATCTGTGGTAAGCACGCAACCTTGTCGTACGCCAGTTTTTATCACTAAGAAATCCATTGCCCCTTCTTCCATCCATATGCAGCAGTGAGAGCCTTGGTACAGGTTGTGAAAGATGTCAATGAATCAAGATGGGATTCCATAAGCCCGGGCTATCTTCCATAGAGTCAAAGGCCTTGACAAAGTTGATAAAGTTCAGTTAAGATCCAGTGTTGGTATTCCATACAAGAGTCTCCATTCCAATATTCCAGCTTGATTACTGATTTGCTGCCCTCAGTCACATAGACAACACATATTATAACATATATATTTACAACCCAAAAATAGGCTGTTTGTATAATGCTGTGGAAAGCACAGAAAAAAAATGAACGAATTTGTATAATGAAATTTTGGTACGTTGCTGGGTCGCCTCGTTTATATATAGAGCGAGAGAGCAGACACATACTTTTGTTATCTTAATCTATCTTAATCTTAATCGTCTACTTTACTGCATGTTTTCCAGC
The DNA here is from genome assembly GCA_036784905.1 of Acrossocheilus fasciatus. Taxonomy (NCBI): domain Eukaryota; kingdom Metazoa; phylum Chordata; class Actinopteri; order Cypriniformes; family Cyprinidae; genus Acrossocheilus; species Acrossocheilus fasciatus. Next base: position 17,881,356 of record CM071945.1, read on the forward strand.
AGCTATTTTCTTAGATGTTCAGGGAATGTTTGATGCTGTCAAGCCTTAAGAAAAGCATTTGAAAAAAAGCTGCAAATGCCTCTCTTCCATACATGTGAGAAAGAAAGGTCATTGCCTGTGTTTTCTAATTTACCAACACTTGTCTGGGGACCTACAGAGATGGAGATTTCTTTGTTACCAGGCAGTGTAATAATATCCTCATCTCGACCTGGGAAATCTACAGAAGCCCTGGTGACCTCCGTCTCCACGCTCAAGCCATTACTTGCGGAAGAGTGAAAAATCCGCCACGCTCGCTTCAAATATGATCCCCTCCTCGCTCCCTTGTCCCCCCTTTTACTAGCAAGCATATGAAAAGGCCCCGTGTCTCTTGAATAGCTTATAATAATGTGTTTTAAGAAGCGCAGCCTTACTGCACCCAGAGGACAGAGCCGAGTGCCTGGATGTAATATCCATGTATTTTCTGCAAGTAATTAAAGGTCAGTTTGGGTTAGGCTACAGTTGCCTGGCTGGAGAGAAGCACTCCTGCTCTCTTTTCCTCTCATCAGCTGTGATGCTTTGCCAAATGTGATTACGTCTTTTTTAAGCCATCTGTTTTCTTGGCACTAGCAATGCATAAGTTAAAAACGTACCCTTATTGCTATTATCGAATACACCATCGCAACTCCGTTGCCTTTAATCAAGCAAGCTATGGTGTTCATTTCAACGCTAATGTAATAATGCTTAAGGAGACTAAACGGTTTGAATGCTGTTGCGAAATGATTCAATTACATTTATCAGGACTCCACTCGAATCAAAATTAATGTGGACTCAACCTGGCATAATATTTCCCGACATCCTCATTGTTTGATCTTAACCTGAGTTAACAAGGTCAGATTTGCGACCCTGACTCCAGCGGAGGCCGCCGATACTCTTTTGCTGATAGATTCAACTGCCAACCTTGCCTCGGTCACACGCACACTGACATCGCACACGCAGAACTCACGTATTCGCACACACATACGCACACTCGCGCTCCAGCGTCTGGCAGGAGGTCTGGCTCGCTTCGACTGGCTGCGCCTCGCTGCCCTTGTGCAGCGGTGTGCCAGTTGTGCCTCCCCCCCATCGCTGCGAATGCCACCATCTGGTGAGCCACGTGGACATCATAATCTCCCCTTAATTACATTAGCGCCGCAATCAGTTACTGCATTACAAGGCCCGGCGAAGAGCTTTTAAATCTTGGAGGAAATCATAAATAATTGCACTAAGTACCCGGCGCCAGATGTGCGTGCCAACTTGGCGGGCATGAGATAAATAGTCGCCCCTGCCGATGACGCTGTTCAATATTGGTGGGTTTTTTTGGACGGTGTCATCCTTTTTTAGCCTTTGCTCTCTTTGCTCTCTCTCTCCCTCCATCATCCCATAGTCCTCTTGGCTCTCCTCTCTGCCGCTGGCATAAGGAATAGCAAGCGCTTATCGTCCATTACGGTTACACTGCTGGACCTGTTGCTGCAGTTTTGCAGAGCAGTGAAGAGTGGTCATCTGGATATGATCAAGTATCATGTTCTTTGGTTGTAAATAAAGTTGTTTGGGGAAAGATCGTATTCATTTGTTTTGAACAAATTTTGGTGTTGTCGTCTGTCATTAATTTGAATTATTACATCAAAAGTGCTTTCATGCATTGGTGCCTTGTCTCGCACCTCATCTGTGTTGGTTTGTGTCATGATCATAAAAAGATGTTTAATGTCTAAATGTTCTGAGGGAGAGGAAATGCCATTGTTAAAGCTGCGATGAAGTGACAGATCTTTTCTTTTTGTGACATACATCTGAGCTTAACATATCATCGAAAAAGAAAATAATGTACAGTGGGGACTTTGTTCTATGCATCATTTGTTGATTGCATTCTGAGATGTGGGTGTTGCACTCAAAAGTGGAGGCAGATGAACATGAGTTTGCAGGGGCTCAAGCAGACTAAATAACTAAAGAAGCCCTGCATATGTCACCACAGAGAAGTCTGTTGTTTACACAGGAAAGTCTTGTTATGGCATTTTGATTAACATTACGAGTAAAAAATCAATAATAAACTATAACACTTTAGTATAGGGAGCAATTCTCACTATCAACTATAGTTGCTTATTAGCATGCCTATTAATAACACATTGGCTGTTTATTAGTACTTATAAAACACATATTCTTCATGACCATAGTCTACATCTCTAATCCCAATACTTAAATTTAGCAACTACCTAACTAACTATTAATAATCAGCAAATTAGTAGTTTATTGAAGCAAAAGTTGTTGTTAATTGTTTGTTAATAGTGAGAATTAGACTTTAAAAAGTGTGACCAAAAAAAAAAAAATATTTCATTCATAATATCTAATGTGAGTGAATGTATGTAATGTAAAATCTATAATATCAACATCTAAAATCATTCAGATAGGGCGAATTTTCATTCCTTGTTGACGTTAAACATTACTAGGCCTCATATACTAATAATTAATATAATCTGCATACTTATACTTATGCAGCAGAAGTTCTCACACAAAATTTCAGATGGATTCACAAAAAGTGCATACATTCGTGAATTTGTTACCTTCATTCTGATCTTGATGATTATGGATTATTGTAAATAACAGTGTAATAATAATGATAACAACAACAATTTTAATTTATGTAGCATCTTTAAACGTGGCTTTCTCACAGCACTGTAGAGTAAAACAGAAAAAAAAACATGGTACAATATCAAAATCAAATGACATAGATTAAAAAAAAGATGAATGCATCAATAAAACAAAACAAATGTAAATTAAAAGCCATTCTAAAATAAAATGTTTTAATTTAAAAATACCTAGGGATTTTTCTTCCCTAATGTCAGCACAATTTTGGGGCATAAGAAGAGCATGTGGCCGCAGCTAGTAATTTGCACAAAATGCACCTATTATTATAGAAATAATATAATAATAATTATTATATTCAAATGTATTAGTGTGTCTGTGTAAGTGTTGCTTCATGTGTAAAATGTCCACAATTCACTAAATACAAATAAAATGCAAACTTAATTTAGAGGTGTAGCACAAAAAGAGGTGCTACAGTGACAAATGGTCAATTATACAGTAAACAATTGTCTTTTCTAATTGCTTTCTTATCTCTCAGTTTGCTAATTGTTTAGAATAACGACAACTATCCAAATTCGTCACTCGTCATTTTTAAGGTCCTCATGAACTATAATGTCTGGCAAGAGGAGGCAGCGCGGAGAATGATTCATTAGACCTGAATCGACTGATTCACAATTAGTCGCTTATTGTGAAAACACAAACGACTGTAGCATTCATCATATTCAAATGAGACAGTAAAATAAATGATGCCTGTGTTTTGGGTGAGGAGCAGACTGCCTTTGGCATTTGTGAGTGGGAAAGAAAGAAAGAAAGAAAGAAAGAAAGAAAGAAAGTCTGTGTGTAGGAGAAAGTGATGTTGACCTGTTCATTTTCATCGCTAAAGCAATATGGCTCTCAATTATGAAACGGATTATAATTCACTGTTCAGCTCTTTTTTCGGCCATGATGACTAAGAAATTAATTCTATACATTTAGCCTAGTGAATGTACAGTGTGTGTGTGTGTGTGTGTGTGTGTGTGTGTGAGACCAGAGGCACTTTACCTCCTCTCATTTGCTTTCATTCCAAGCAGACCCTTGTTAGAACACAAACCAGAGGGGGTTGACGAAGGAGAATTCCAGGTATTGACTAAATATATCTTTTCATTTATCATAATTTCTCCTTCCCACTTTGTCGCAGCTTCACTGTTTAAGGAAGATGGATGACACAAGATGTTGTCTTGCCTTTCAGACTCTTTCTGCTTGGGTAAGTGTGTCCAATGCAGAATTATTTTGCCAGTTTATTACTCTCCAGTAAGCGGCTGTCACTGTGTTCCCACTCGTGTCACTTCCTGTTCAAGCCTGTGTAAGGGCTTATCTGAGTGGCGTCAGCTGTCAGATGGCTTGTCAACCATTGTGGGTCTATAGGAACATAGCTGCAGTGGATCCCAATTGTAAATCAGCATTTAAATGGAGCGCACTTTTAAATATTTGTGTTTTTCTGGTCTCTTGAGCCTCATACATTTAGGCTCTGCGTTTATGAAAATAGACAGTTATTTTTAGCGAACACTGAAATCAATAATTCTCATCTATCAAGACACCGGAGCATGTAGAGGTGGATGTTTAATAGCTTTATGTGGCTGGTGTATTGTAAACTAATATTATTGATTCACAAATGCGGCATGTCCAGGTGCCAGTCATCCAGACGGCAAGATGCCAAAAAAAGTTTAGTTGTTGGAGTTGGATAGCAACCCTTGTGAAGAAGAAGTGCACTTTAGCATACTTTTAAAAAGAGTATTTATTACGGAATTATTATGCTTTAAAAATGTCCTTGTACTTTAAAAGAAAATACTTAAGTGTGAACTGAATGCAATATTTTCAGACATAATTTCATCTCGTTTACAATAAAGGAAAATGTTATTATAGTTTATATTATGGTTGGAATTTAGATTAAAGGGTTACTCCACCCCAAAATGAACATTTTGTCATTAATCACTTACCCCCGTGTCGTTCCAAATCGTTTGTCTCCGGAACACAATTTAAGATATTTTGGATGAACACCGGAGGTTTGTGACTGTCCCATTGACTGCCAAGTAAATAACACTGTCAAGGCCCAGAAAAGTATGATAGACATCGTCAAAATAGTCCATCTGCCATCTACCACTTATATTGAAACCTGTATGTCATGTGTTTAAATATATGTGCAATTGCACATTTGTAAAGATGAAGTTCATTTAAAATATAGCCTATTAATTTTAAAAGTAATATCAAATAACTATAATCAAGTATAAAATGATATATTTTTTTTTTTTTTAGAATTTTAATCAACACATGCAAATAAGTATACTTCTTCAAAGCTTGACAAAAAAACGATTGAAAAATAATGATTTAAAATGTACTTAAACATTTTCACAAAATACTTTTTAAAAGAGAACTGAGAAGTCTCAACTTAAGTAGCCTTTTCTTTCATTAATATTAGATTATTTTCAAGTAATTTTTTTTTTTTGTTTTAACAAGACTTGGAGGAAACAAGTGGACATTCAAGACAATTTAGCGCACTTTTTCACAAATCTAATAAATTTGATAACTCCGATTTGAAACATACAAGTTGCAACTTTGCCAAGTGTGAATGTACGTGGATGTACAGAACATACTACTTCCCCAAACATTAGCATCATCACAGAAGTAAACAGTGGCCCGCTTCATATATCCAATCGGATAGATATCCAATCAAGATGCTGGAAGTGTAAGCCGGCCAATAAATACTTTACACAATTTTCTTTTTACTCTTAAATTATGTATAATATCGAGTCTGAAAACTGCAGTGTTGCCCTTAAATCCCTCCAGTGTCCGCTGTCCTCTTTCGCCCTGTGCCACAAGGGCAGCCATTAATATCACAAGGGGACGATTCCCCTGGTACTGTGACTTATGAGAGGGGGTCTCGCTCGCTACTGTGACACAGACCCTGCTGGAGTGGAGAGTCGTGGAAAACGCTGACTTCCTCATAAACCAGACATGAACCCCAACCATCTGCTCCACCGCTAGTTACCTTCAACTACTGGTCTTAATGCTATCACCTGTAATACTTCATCACAGAGCAGCTCTACAGTCAGCAGTTCACAGCACCCAACTTTTATTTCAACTCCTAGCATTTTTTGAGTGCACCTGTTTCTCTCAGAAGGTCAGGAACTACTGTGGTTAGCATGTGGAAAGTTAAGCAATGTTTAGCATTCAGAGCTTGGATTTTCAGCACACACACAAATTGTTGTTTTAGGTTTTCAAGAAAATACTATTTCAGTCTTTCTATTTAAAAATTTCTTGCTGTTTCTTTGTAATTAATAGTAATTAATTTTGAATACAATTCAAAAGTTTAGGGCTGGCAAGATTTTTTTAATGTTTTTGAAAGTGTCGGTTGCTCACCAAGACGGAGTTTTATATACATATATATACACATATACATATATACATATATATATATATATATATATATATATATATATATATATATATATATATATATATATATATATATATAAATGCCCTTTTTCAATCAAATAATACAAACTGTGTGCAAGCAGAAGTGTTCTAATATATTGCACAATACATAATACACAATACATAGATGTAGATGGAGGAAACCAAAAAATGTGTTTGTACTGTGCTTAATTACCATATGTTTAGGATTGCCACCTCAGAAGTCTTGGTTGAAAACGACCCCATTAACTCAAACTGGCAACTAGTCCAGGATATTTGTCACTGAAAGCTTTACTTTATTGTGTCTCACCTCTGCCAAACTGCAATCTATTACCGAATCAAAAAGCAGTAACATTTGGTAGCCATAAATCTATCAACAAAACAGAGACAAACAAATGCTGAATGAAAACACAATGGCTACAAAAGAAATGCCAGGGGTTTAGTGACTGTTCACCAATAAACTCAAAAGGAAACTTTGCTCTTTTTCTTTTCTTTTTTTTATATAGTACTTTCACCAGGGTTGCCAGGTATTCACAACAAAACCTGCCCAATGGCTACTCAAATCTAGCCCAAAACTAGCCCAATCACGTTTCGAGGGGAGTTCCCCGGTAAAAATCGTGTTCTGGGGGGTAAAATACATGTTATTTTGCAAGGTTCCCCAGGTAAAATTCACATTTTAGGGGCTAAATATCACATTATTGGGGTCGTTTAAACTCTCTGACATGAAAAACAACCCGTGGCAACAGTGTTAAAGTAGCCCAATTCCACGGGAAAAACCGCAGACTTGGCAACACTGACTTTCACATTAAGACTTTTTCTATAATTTTTTTTAAAAAGTATGTCACTATCTTTGTGACAAAATAAATAAATAACTTGAATAACGTATATAAAAATCACGAAATGTACAACAATAGTGGAGCTTTTTTTTTTAAACCAGTATTCTATTATTTTCTATCACAAACTACGATATTATAAAATTCAAAAGTGAGTTTGACCTCACATAGCATGTAATCTTTATCACACACAACAGTAACGATCCCAAATAGTCTGTCCATTAGCATTGCATTTAAACACTAACAATGCCATATAAACTCACACACAAACATTCACGCACATCCGCACAAATCCACCCACTCAGACTATCCGTAACCCCCTTCCCAAACTCGCCCAACATCTTCCCCTCGGCATTGTGTTATTTCCATTATTATTAATATCTGCCAGCTTAATTTTCATCCCTGTCATAACGTGACAGCCTAAATGACTAGAGACAATCGCTTATTGATAACTTTCCCAGCAAACCTGCCACTGGAGCCAGCTGATCGGGCTGCTCTCTCACGCTGCGGGCGTCTCACATGGTTGAGATAATGGGCCACTGCTCCCATGCTGAAACAGATTGAATGTGCAGTCAGTCACTGTCTTACTGAATCATACTCCAGTCTATCAGACAGACAGACTCGGATTATCATTTTACAGAGGTGGGGGGAGAAAGAGAGCAAGGGAGCGGGAGAGAGACAAAGATACCGTGCGTTATGTCATTCAATTTTGTGTTCATCCTGGTTTCACATTTAAGCCCAAGACATCAGACTGAATGTGTTAAGTGAGATTCCGATATTCGATATTCAATTCCGTCTCCAAATTCCTGATTTTTGATGAATGTCTTCCTTTGTCAAGTGCCCCGTCACTCACATCGGTGGAGAAATCTCTATTATGATAGCCGACGTTGCTTGACTACTCTGTCAAAATCAAAGTTAACAGATCGGGTGTCAATAGGACACCATGCATCCGCTCGCTCACTCAGTGTCAAACCTGAGAGCCTGTATGACACATAGACAGACATTTCTACAGCTACACAGGTCCAAAAATGTCAGTCTCAGCAGCAGTTGGTTGGACTGGACCAGTAATGGACCGGTTTTTCGCTAGTGTCAGGACTGAGGTGATGTACCTTCTGCCCTGACAACTTTCACTGAGAGAAAAAAAAAGTGCTGACTTTATTAAAGATAAATAAACTTATAAACAAACAGACCGTTAGACTCGGTCTTCGCTGAAATCCAGGGGGAAGTTTTTGAAAGTTTTACCACACCATAGCGAAAGGTGATTAATAATACATTAGGATTAGAGAACCAGACTGGATGTGAGATTTATGAGAAATATGGGAAAAGAGCACAAAAACAACAAAAGAATACTTTATATTTATATAAATGTATGTATGTATGTAATATGTATATAGTAGCTGGACGTTTGGAGGAAAACAACTGCACTTTACTCCTTGTCAGCCTCTTCGTTATGAAAAAGGAAGTTTTTTTTATTTTTTGAGAGTCGAGAGGAGCTATGAGAGGGAAGTAATTGGCACGGAGGTGTAAAATTCCCTCTCTTCAGTGCCAGCTGTTTAAAATATGGATGGTGTTGTTTGGGTTTGTTGGTTTCTGTTGGATTCTGCTGGGGTGTGCGGCATATTACTCTGACCTTTTTTTTTTCAAAACACTGGAGAAGTAAACAAAACTTTACAATGATGGTTTCTCTTGTGGCCTGAAGAAGTTTTTGAGATCTTTTTTTTTTTTTTTTTTTTTTTTAAGGTTTTGCGAGCTCTGACATGTGGTAGCTGCTCAATGAAGCTCCAGGTTTCCTATAAAATATCCAAAAGCTAACTGAAAAGACTGGGGCTTTTAAACACAGGATAATTCGCAAAACACAGGTGCAGGGAATGAACTAATCAAACAGGGAAGAAACTGGGTCACGGGACACATGGGGAGCAAAAACACACCAAAACAGTCCAGGTGCGTGACATTATATATATATATATATATATATATATATATATATATATATATATATATATATATATATATATTGTATTATATATACACACATATACATATATGTATATAGTGCTGTCAAATGATTAATCGCAATTAATCGCATCCAAAATAAAAGTTTTTCTTTACATAATAAATGTATGTGTATTGTGTGTATTTATTATGTATATATAAATGCACAAGCATACAGTATATATTTTGACAATATTTACATGCATATACATTTATATATTTATATTCTTATATTTTATATTATATATATATATATATATAATATATAAACATAACATATTTTTCATAAATATATACATGTATGTGTTTGTATTTATATATACTTAATGTACACAATATACACACATATATTATGTAAACAAAAACCTTTATTTTGGATGCGATTAATCGCAATTAAATGTTTGACAGCACTAATATATACATATATATGTATATACAAGTGCTGTCAAATATATACAGGTGCATCTCAATAAATTAGAATGTCGTGAAAAAAAGTTAATTTTGTCTTGTAACTTATTTCAAAAAGTGAAACTTTCATATATTTTAGATTCATTACATGTAAAGTAAACTTTAAAAAAAAAATAGTTTTAATTTTATGATTAGAGCTTTCAGCTCATGAAAGTCAAAAATCAGTATCTCAAAATATTACAATATTTACATTTGAGTTTGAATAAATGACCATCCCTACAGTACAAATTCTGGGTATCTCTTGTTCTTTGAAACCACAATAATGGGGAAGACTGCTGACTTGGCAATGATCCAGAAGACGAACATTGATGCCCTCCACAAAGAGGGTAATTCACAGAAGGTCATTATTGAAAGGTGTGGCTGTTTACAGAGTGTTGTATCAAAGCATATTAAATGCAAAGTTGACTGGAAGGAAGAATTTGGGTAGGAAAAGGTGCACAAGCAACAGGGATGACCGCAAGCTTGAGAATACAGTCAAGCAAAGCTTCACAAGGAGTGGATTGAAGCTGGAGTCAAGAGTCACCATGCTCAGACATCTTCAGGAAAAGGGCTACCAAGCCACTTCTGAATCAGAGACAACATCAGAAGCGTCTTACCTGGGCTGCGGAGAAAAAGAACGGGACTGTTGCTCAGTGGTCCAAAGTCCTCTTTTCAGATGAAAGTAAATTTTGCATTTCATTTGGAAAACAAGGTCCCAGAGTCTGGAGGAAGAGTGGAGAGGCACAGAATCCATGTTGCTTGAAGTCCAGTGTGAAGTTTCCACAGTCAGTGATGATTTGGGCTGCCATGTCATCTGCTGGTGTTGGTCCATTGTGTTTTCTGAAGTCCACAGTCAACGCAGCTATCTACCAGGAAATTTTAGTGCACTTCATGCTTCCTTCTACTGACAAGCTTTATGGAGATGCAGATTTCATTTTCCAGCAGGACTTGGCACCTGCCCACACTGCCAAAGGTACCAAAAGCTGGTTCAACGACCATGGTGTTACTGTGCTTGACTGGTCAGCAAACTCGCCTGACCTGAACCCTATAGAGAATCTATGGGGTATTGTCAAGAGGAAGATGAGAGACACCAGACCCAACAATGCAGATGAGCTGAAGGCCGCTATCAAAGAAACCTGGGCTTCCATACCACCTCAGCAGTGCCACAAACTGATCACCTCCATGCCACGCCAAATTGAGGCAGTAATTAAAGTAAAAGGAGCCCCTACCAAGTATTGAGTACATATACAGTAAATTAACATACTTTCCAGAAGACCAACAATTCACTAAAAACGTTTTTTTTTATTGGTCTTATGATGTATTCTAATTTGTTGAGATGTGAATTAGTGGGTTTTTGTGAAATGTGAGCCAAAATCATCACAATTAAAAGAACCAAAGATTTAAACTACTTCAGTCTGTGTGCACTGAATTTATTTAATACACGAGTTTCACAATTTGAGTTGAATTACTGAAATAAATTAACTTTTCCACGACATTCTAATTTATTGAGATGCACCTGTATATATATATATATATATATATAATTTTTTATTTATTTTTTTCTGTATTGAAGAAAAGTTTAAAGAAGTTTTAGACAAAGACATTAATAGTACTTTTTTCTTAATAGCTTCATTTTTCTTTCAACTGATGTTTTGATTTCTTACTAGAATTCAGATTTTTTTTTATTCAAACAAATGTAACATGTTTTCACAAACACACACACACACACACACACACACACACACACTCAGACACAAATATATTTTTGTATGAAAAAAAGTAAAGATTTATACAAAAAAGCAATTTTATTTCTTCGTAACCGTACACACACACACACACACACACACACACACACACACACACACACACACACACACATAAATATATATAGTGCTACTATTATATCAAATTACTTTAGCTTGAATATTTTGGCTATACATGCCCTAATCATATTTGATATCATGGTGAGTGGTATCTGCCCTCGACCCGTGTGACATCACTAAACACTTTTCCTGTGCATTGGCTAGCTCTGTCACACCATTACACTAATCTTCATCTGCTTGATTTGATTCTTTCCTCGACATCCCTTTGTTAAGCCTTGCATAAATGCATAGATAACAAAATTATTAAATTAAAGGGAAGGCCCTTGACGTTGCTCACTGTCGCCTTAAATCATGCATGAACGTGATAATTATCCAGGCAAGGCTAAGAAGGGCCCATCACGACTGTTTTAAATCCAATAAACGTCCTGACCCGATCATTAGAATTGACCATCTATCAGGACCATCGAGTTGCACATTGTCGTTAGCCGCTGCTTATAATCCCTCTTGATCAGCACTAATTACACATAGCGGGAGGGAGTGACCAATATTTTCAGTCTGTAAGCCGCAGGAGGCATATGTGGTTTTGGCTTCAGCTACACAAGATTCTTCAGTTTGGAGATAATGATGCTGAACACATTTTAAAAGTCTTCAGCTTGAAATAAGAAGGTACTCGGTGGTGCTCATATGGTTTCAGGTGACAGCAGCTTGGCAGAATGTCTTTGTTCACAGGGAGGATGGCTTGACTACAGGCAGTTTTTGGTTCTCTCTCGATGTGAAGTAAGAATCTCAGTCGTGATCATTTTGGGTATGAAACAGAGAAGTGAAATTTTTAAAATATTTTTGAAAGCCTACTCAAATTTTTAACTAAATTCTAGCCAGTAATGAATGGAAATTTGTATTCATATTTAATGATATTTAATGAACAGTAAAATTCATAAAATATCAAAACATTTAAAAATTGGTCAGCAACATCAAATATTATTGGTTCTTGCATTTTTATCATAATTATGAGACATACAGTACTTTAAAATGAGAACGTCACATTACGAAATATTTAAAGTCAATAAGAAGAAAATACTGTAGCAAGTGTGAGATATTAAGTCATATTAGACAATATAAATTTGAATGTACACAAACAGAAATTTGATTTTAAAAGTAATGGAGAGGAAGATTGTCAGATTTTGGTCTATTTATCACATGAATTGTAATCTATAGGATTAGATGGTTTGAAGTATAAAACACCTGAGTGATTTGGACTACTTTATGGATGCTTTTTTGTAATTTGGATGCTTTTTTTTCTGTAATAATTCTTGACAGCCCCAGTCTCCATTCACTTTCATTGTATTGATAAAAAGCAGTAGGAAAATTCTGTTAAATATCTCTTTTTGTGTTCTATGTGAATTTAAAACATCATGAGACTAAGTAAATGATAACAGTATTTTAACTTCTTTAAATTGAGAAACTGCTTCTGTGCATTTTCCCCCATAATTTTAATGTATTATTATTATTATTATTATTTTAACTTCTTTTAAAAATTTTATTATGTTTTACAAACTATTTTTTATTATAAGTTTTATAATTATTATGAATTATTATTTTATGTGAATCACTATTTTTGTCATTTATACACACACACACACACACACACACACACACACACACACACAATTTATTAATTATAATTTTTATATAAAATATTGTTAATATATATATATATATATATATATATATATATATATATATATATATATATATATATATATATATATATATATATATATATATATATATATATATATATATATATATAATGAACATAATATTACATAATACAATGAACATAAGATTGATAGCTATCCAAAAAATAAAATGCAATTCAATTTAAAATTTAATTTAAATTAAATTAAATTAAATTAAAATTAAATTAAATAATGACCTGACTGTATAGAGTTCAGAATTGCGTCTTTTCTGACTGTATGATCTAACACGTTCCAGATTTTGAAGACAAACTCAATAGGAAATCATACCTCAAACAACAAATGTCAGGTCAAAGACTATGACAGCTAACCTGTTGATTTAAAAGTAGCTAACACTTGAATGAACCCTGAATATGGAGTTTTTCAGGACCACGTGTGACCCATAGACCTCGATAGACCACCTAATTAACTCCACCAATTAGAATTCTGAAGGCTGGAAGGCTGAATATACAAACAAACTGTGGTTTCCATAATGATTCCTTCAGAGATGGAGGCTGACATTCTATGTTAACAATCCTGCGGGTCTGGCTTTTGCCTCTCTGGCTGGCACCCCCAGGCCTCGCAATGCAAACAACAACAGAAAACAACAGGAACAGCTGCAAGAACAACAACAACAAAGACATGTCCCCATTTACCCTTCAGCTGGATTTGCGAGCTTGCTGCTCCAGTGCCATTAGCATCGGATCCAAGCCATTCTTTTTTATATTTGTGGGTGACAATATTCCACACTGTGCTGGCTCTCGTTAGCCAGAGAGCAAAAGAACCGAGAACAAAAGGGCCGAGATTTGTGCGGAGGATGAGTAGGGCCACCAAACTGGCTGCCGTCACACTGAGAGTTCCCCTGCCAGCACAGGCTGTCCGACCTTGGTTTATTGGCTCTCCATTGGATTTGCGGTCACATTAGATACACCGCCGTTCTGCCGCAAACACCCGGAGGAATGCATGGGTGGCGCACGATGGGATTCCGCACACAATCCGGCTTTCATTTCACGCGAGGGCACAAATCCCTGTTCGTCTCAGCCTTTTTTCCTTCATAATCACATAATAAAAGCTGAAATCATACACAGGCAAAACTTGTTTCATTATGCGACTTTATTTTTATTGATCACCAGAATGTGAAACTCTTAACCTCATTTACTTTGGCCATGCGGTTCGTCTTAAATTGTCCACACATGCGACTCAAACAGATGTCAGATGGGCTTCATTTAACTCACATAGGTCAAGTCGTAGAGGAATGAGAGACTCAGAGTGAGGAAAAAGAGTCAGGTAGGAACGGTGTGAAATAGGAAACAATGGTCACGCCGTGTCTGGGACTTCAGAGAGAAGCCCTCTGAGGCTTTTGGATTGTGAAAATCCACATCTCTCCATTTCTCTTTTCTTCTTCTCTCCACTCTTCCTTAGAAACACTTAGGCAGCACACCATTCTTCTCCAGGCTTTGAGCATTGTTCACGTTCTTTCTGCCTAACGCTTGAAAGCACCCCATTTTTCACTCGGCCACTTCCTCGTGGGACCCCAGCCTAGAGAGCAGCATGCAGAGGATATGTTTTATTGGACTGTTGCTGACAAATAAATCTAAATATGTATTTTGGTCATGTTTGCAGGCAGGCGGTGTCCTTAGGGGGTAGAGGTGGGTGATTATCAGCCATAAATAAAAGTAGCAGGTCATTCACATGTGCATACTCTTAAAAGCAAAGAGTAAGACCGGGAGAGAGAGATAGATTTAAAGAGAGAATGTTCCGTTTGTGTATTCAAAATATAAAATTGCGTACTTTGCCGTATGAGCTCATTATATTGCAAGTTGCGCAGTAAGTAGTGTATTTAAAAAAGCAGTTTTTCAATTTAAAGAAGTTAAGATACTGTTTTCATTTACTTAGTCTCATGATGTTTTAAATTAAATGTTCCTACTGCTTTTTATCAATACAATGAAAGTGAATGGAGACTGGGGCTGTCAAGGATTATTACACAAAAAAAGCATCCATAAAGTAGTCCAAATCACTCAGGTGTTTTATACTTCATACCATCTAATCCTATAGATTACAATTCATAATTCATAAATAGACCAAAATCTGACAATCTTCCTCTCCATTACTTTTAAAATCAAATTTCTGTGTACATTCAAAAATTGGTCAGCAACAACAAATATTATTGGTTCTTGCATTTTTATCATAATTCTGAGACATACAGTACTTTAAAATGAGAACGTCGCATTATGAGATATTTATCTAACCCTAACCCTAACCCTAAGTCAATAAGAAGAAAATACTGTAGCAAGTGTGAGATATTAAGTCATATTAGACAATATAAAGTCACAAATGTTGCATTTGTGAAATATTAAGTCACAGTGTGTCAATTGAAATCACATTGCTAGACAGCACCATGGTTGTGTATATGCAAACTTTTTTTTTTTTTTTTTATCTCAACAGCTCTTGTTCAACATTCATTTTCAACATATGGCAAAGCAGCCTGGACATTCTGCTAAACATCTCCTTTTATGTTTCACAGAAGACAGAAAATGAATTAGGTTTGCAACAACAAAGCTGAGTAAATGGCATAACTTTCATTATTACTCAAACACTTTAATTAGCTATAATCGTTATTTTAATTGGAAGCATTGCATAAATTATACCCCTAAACAGTAGCAGGAGAGTTTAAAACTGTCAAAGACCCCCTTTTCAACACAATTTCCACTACAACATATCATACTTATTTTTACCTGCATCTTTCTCAAACTTAAATGTGTCAATTCAGTGCCATTGAATCACATAGGAAGATATGACCAGGTAGCACTTTATCTTACAGTCCTGTTCCTTATGTACATACTATGTACTTATTAAAGTATTTGCTATAACTAGGTGCTAACCCTGAACCTACCCCTAAACCTAACCCTACCCCCATGCAGTTACCTTATATTACCAGTATTTCTTAGGTAAGTACACTGTAAGTACATGTAAAATAAAGTGCAACCGATGACCAAACCACAGAACAAACGCATCCGGGGGCGAGAACAGGAAACTGGGGCAGGTCATAGCAGTGACAGGCACATATAATATACATACTTGAGTAGATAAAAGTCAGCAGCGTATTGAGACCTGCCAGCCCGACACAAATCAAGCTGTCCATTACAGGAGGCCCTTGCAGGTCACGCTCTTAATGAAATGGTCTGGGCCTGCTGACGGGGCTGAAAGAAAGTCAATGGGAGACGCTGGGCAGCGGCCCGCCTTTGTGATTGACACATCCTGAGCCACCGGCCCATCCGGCGTGTCAGAGAGGAACGGCGGCTTGGCCTTGACTGGACGTCCCCTATCAGCGTGTCACGGGGTGGGGATGGGACTGTAAATTATGGCCGCTTTCTTCGTGAGCTCTAAATGCTAAGTTTGGCCTGATATATGAGGATGGGGATAACAAATGAAGAGCTCCAGCTTGCTCCTTACGTAGTTAAATGTATTAATATACGCTATATGTCATTTCATACACGCGATATCAATCGCGCTTTTCATACGCCACAATTACCGTTGTCTCTCGCGCGTCACGCGTTCACCGGCGCCGCAACACAATTGGCACAAGACGGGAAAAGTCTGCTAAGTTTTCAATCCGAGATGGGCGCTTTGAAGGTAGACAAAACTGCAGGGAATAAAAGCGGGGGCCTTCGGCAAGCTGCACTTCTGAAGGCTGGCGCGCTTCTCCAGCTGCCTAGCTTGACAAGCGAGCTCTTCCACGGCGGCGCTGAATTATATCTGTGTGTCTAATTATGTCTTTTCAACTGCTCACAATGAAAGACTGTGTGCCTTCCACACGCGTGGAGTAGGACAGCGGGTGGAAGTGCCGCCCGGAAAGAACACACTCCCGTGCTTCTGACATAGATACCTGTCTGTGTGTCAACATAGCACATTGCATGACGTCCCAGCACCCTAATGAAAGAGATCTGTGCGAGAAGCTGCCATTCTGTTCTTGTTTATTTTATATATATATATATATATATATATATATATATATATATATATATATATATATATATATATATATTTTTTTTTTTTTTTTTTTTTGTATTTATTTAATACAATAAGAGCAGAGAGCATTCACAACTTAAACACAATTACCTCTCATTTAGTGTGTCTTTGTTAAGATCTCACAGATTTTTCTAGACAAAATAATTTTTAAGGGGCAACATTTGTAGAAAAGTAACAGAATTTAGCACAGTTTTTGGAGTTGCGTAAAACCCCCTATTTAACTTAATAGAAAATGGAGAAAAAAAAAGACTTATTCTCATCTTTTTCCGTCTCCTTTTCCTTCTGACGGAGGCTGGTACATCGCTCCTGCACTAAAGCGGTCACAAGGGGGTAGCATTGACACAGCTCTGTGAGGCTCTCTGGCGAAAGACATGCTGTGGGACAAACTGCCTTTGATGTAATTGAGGTCTCAGACCTTTTACGAGAGCATATATTGGTTTGTACGTGAAAATGTTCAAGGAACAATGGATTTCCATAAGTGGATGTAAAATTGTGTTTGGAACTCACCTCTGCATGCTAACTGCTTCTCTAAACAATAACAAAAAATGGCTGCACGGGCACCGGGTCTCGTAATTTCTTCGGGGCCGTGCTGAGGAAATGAAAGAGACTAAAGCATTAGGATTAAATAGGTGACTAAAAGATTCAGACACACTCGCTTATGTGTGCTGCATCCACGTCGAGTCATCAAAATAAACATGCAGATTTTCATGAAGTCAAACTGTTTAAAGGAGGAGGGGGGAAAACGAGTTTAGGAGCAAAGAAATCTGTCAGTGTTTGCCCAAAAGTATAAATTATTTTAATGGGGAAATTCCTTCACTGAAAGGGGGGAACATGAACATAGATTTTATCCCGGCCACATGGGATGAGCAAAATCAGTCAAAAGAGGTAAACATGTTTTTGGATGGGCATATGTTAACCTCCACAGATCCGAATAAAGCACTGCAAACACATGGTACGATTATTACTTCATTAATGTACTAATTAAGCTTTGCTAATCATTAATCATATTGGAAGTCACCTAATAAGCATTTGCGTCGATTTATCTTATCATCCAAAGCGATACTTTAAAGCAGAGTAACACCGCAGGCTCATAAATAAAGGTTATGCATTTACATATTCAGTTTATCATGAATATTGCATACACTGTACATAAAAATTCAAACACACTCTTTATGAAATATGATCTAGCAGCCAGCGAGAAATGATACACGCTGTCCGTTCACATTACTCAATGTTCCTTATTAACTCCCTTTGTTGATGAATAAAGAATGAAAGATATTTGACCTGGTTTATTAATACAGCCTCCGAAGTCATCCATATTTCTAGTTTTATTGTGTGACAAGCGTAGCGTTTAAATAAATATTTAAGAAATTGTTTATATGTTATCACTTTGCAAATGCATGGCTAATCGGAAATTGAAAAATTGGTTTCATGGAGGAAGTGGGGCACGGTCACATGGTACAACAGTGGTGACCCAATGGAATGCCACCTCACCTTACCTCTGCCAGCTGTGACTTAATTATACTGTCTCTCTCTGTGCTGATTAACTATATTCATTATTAATCTGAGGGGTAACTATAGCAGAGGCACGGAGGGGGAAGATGACACAGACTTGAGAGATGGTGCGTTTCTCCCCAGAGGTAAGTTGACTGACACTCTGTATAATGTAACATGAACAGATATAGTATGTCATGTACAACAGATAACATATCTTTGCACATTTGTGTTGTCATTTTTTTTTTTTTTTTCAGGAAAAGAGAATTATTCTCAAAGCTTATTTTGTAATATATTATAGCCATTTTTAATGCTATTTTAACAGTGTCTTTATGTTTAGCTTTATTTAAATAATATAATATATATTAAGAAATACAATTTAATAACATTTTAAATCTATAAATAAAAAATAAATAAATAAATCATTTTGCAATCTATAAATTTGATTTATTTACAAATTTCATTTAATTTGAAATCAGAAAACAACAACAATAATAATAATAACAATATTTCAAAGAAAATAAAAATACATTGTTAAAATATTTGTAAAAAAAATCATATTGACTATATCATGCTTTATATATACATTTATACTTCATATATTTAAAAACTTAATTTAGCCATCAATTTTATTCAAATTTTCTAGTGCCAAAACCACAGAGTGAAATGAAAAAAGCTTCTCTTTAGCTTCTCTTGTAATTGTAGCCATTTTTCAGAATTGCATTATTATTATTATTATTATTATTATTAATGCTATTTTAACAGTGTATTTATGTTTAGCCCTATACAATGATAAAACAATATAGACCTATATATATATATATATATATATATATATATATATATATATATATATATATATATATATAAAACATGTAAAAATGTAATAAATAAAAATTGTATTTAAATATAAAATATTTACAATTTATGAACTCAATTCATTTAGAAATTTTATTTAATTTCGAAATTAGCAATTTGTGAATTAGTTTCACATTTCCAGTGCCAAAACCACAATATCACTGTTCCACGATGCATCTGTCCTGAGTGAAATAGGAAAAGCTTCTGTTTAGATAATCTCCACAGCTTAAGCCAAGAAAGAGTGTGTGATCTCCAAATGTATTCAGCAGGGGGAGAGAAAATGACCTGGGTTTGGTGGAGAGGAACTAATCTGTGCAGGCCTGACACAGGACAGGAGAGGCCTCTTACAGTTATTATGATGTGTCGCCTCAAGTTAGAAGAGAGCAGGGCATGATGGCCGGAGAGGAAGCCGTGTGTGTGTGGGGAAATACTAGAGGTCAGGGCAGGGAATGAGGGAACGACGCCACAGGCACCTGCAGTCTGGCTGATTTCTAACCAAGGGGAGCTGGAGAGGAAGTGTAATCCAGGGACTGGGCTTTTTATATCAAGACCAGACCTTTATACAACCAGAGCTGGCAACTACAACATATTATTTAATACAAAGGTAAAAATGACACAACACCAACAACAAAGTTAACAACAACACCAGCAGCAAAAATATAAATTAATTAATTAATTAATTAATACAACAAGAACAACAACAACAACTACTACTACTACTACTACTAATAATAATTTTATAGTAAATAAAGTGGATAATAAAATACAAAAAATCCCAAAAATGATGTATAGACAAACAGATAGATAGATGTGTGCAGATAGATAGACAGTGTAATCACAAAAACAAGAAAACAAACAAACAGACAATAAATAAATACAATTATAAAATACAATATATATATCAAACACACACACACACACACACACACACTTTTTCCTTATGTTTACTTTAAATTGTTTAATTGCTTTATTTATTATTTTTAATTGACTATGAAATGATGAAATGATTATAACGAGAAGCCCATACTGTGTTTTTTTTTTTTTTTTTTTAACTGTACGCTTGCATAGCACTTCCATCACTGTCTCTCAACTGTCTGTTTGCTTTGTCAAACAGCGTTACAGTTGCTCTGTCTAACAGACAACTCAGATAAGCTCTCATGGTCAACACCCGCAATCCATTCTTCAGACACTTGATTTAAGACACTTGATTTGAGAAACTCAGCAAAACATAAACACAGTCTCACTCATGCTCTCTCTCTCGCCGTCCCTCACTTCCTGTGACACCCATCCATATCATTCCGCTACGCACATTTTGGCATACGGAGCCAAAACGTCAAAAGCGAGGACGTCACGCTTTGACAGAAACTAGCCCGGACACAATACCCTGCGCAAGCACAATCATCTAATGCTGTGAGCCGCGCTTTTACGGCCTTGTTAAGTGAAGTCTCTCTGGAGGCAGGGCAGATGACACACGCGTGTGTGATCTAACAGAGAGCAGGACCAATGGCAGAGCTGCTGGGGGAGGTAGGGATGGGCCTGCGTGCTGTCACAGGGCGTTTGTTGACCTTTGAGTGAATGGTGCTCAGAGGAGGCTAAATGACAGGATGAGTGGAGACTCTTGTGAGTGGGCGGTACTCTGCTGTAAACACTACTACAATGAATTGAGCTTTTATAAGTCATGATATTTGATGCTTTATGGGGGTTTGTATTTTTAAAGCTATGATTTATTATAGCAATGAAAATACGGAGTCAAATTGTTGGCAAAAAATAAAACTTAATGATAACCCTTAACAAGTGAAATGAATATGTCACCATGATCTGTTATGCATTTTATAATATAGGCCTAATAGTGTTTGTTTGTTTGTTTGTTTATTTATTTATTTATTTTTATGTGATGATTCATTATAATGTGACATTTAAATATTACTGTTGTACTGGGATTGTATTTAGGATTATTTAATTTGTATATACAGTATATATATATATATATATATAGAGAGAGAGAGAGAGAGAGAGATAGAGAGAGAGAGAGTGGTGTGAAAAAGTTTTTGCCCCTTTTTGTTTTTTTAAATTTTGCATATTTGTCACACTTGAATGATTCAGATCATCAAACTAATTTTAATATTGCACAAAGATAACCTGATTAAATACAAAATGCAGTTTTGAAATAATGATTTAATTTATTAAGGGAAAAAAGCTGTACAAACCTGCCTGGCCCTGTGTGAAAAAGTAATTACCCCCTAAATCTAATAAATGGTTGTGGCATCCTTTGCAGCAACAACTGCAATCAAGCTGGGGCTGGGGGTGGGGTTAGGATGAAAGAATGGATGAAACGCATTTGTTCGTGCCTCGAATCGTGCTCATGGAAAGTGCTCAAGAAACAGTATCTCTTCCGCGACTCGGTACGCTTTCAACTTTCAACTATGTTTTTTTTTTGTCTCGAGCAAGAGACTTTATGCCATTAACGTTGCATGATTTGACTGATTTTTACGTAGAGAGAGAGTGACAGCGCACCGCATTAAAAGAAATGATTCATGGTTTCATAACCGCTGGCCAAATTCAAAAACGAAAGTAAAATTAAAACATTTTTGAGAGCAAGGGGGCCCCCTGGTGTTTCGGGGGCCCTACGCAGCTTGCATATTCTGTGTATAGGGATGATCGGCTCTGGTTGGTATGATGTTCTTTTTATGAAATGCTGTGTTGGTTTTATGCCAGATGTAACAGGACACACACCTTCCAAAAAGTTCAACTTTTGTCTCATCAGTCCACTGAATGTTTGCCTTAATACAAGTCTTGGGGATAATCAAGATAATTTTGGCAAATGTGAGACGAGCCTATGTGTTCTTTTTGGTCAGCAATGGCTTTTGCCTTGGAACTCTCCCACGGATACCGTTTTTGCCCAGTCTCTTTCTTATTGTTGAATCATGAACACTGACCTTAATTGAAGCAAGTAAGGCCTGCATTTCTTTAAATGTTGTTCTGGGTTCTTTTATGACCTCCTGGATGAGTCATCTTTGTGCTCTTGGAGTAATTTTGGTAGGCCGGCCACTCCTGGGAAGGTTCACCACTGTTCCAAGTTTTCTCCATTTGTGGATAATGGCTCTGACTGTGGTTCGCTGGAGTCCCAAAGCCTTAGAAATGGCTTTATAACTCTTTCCAGACTGATACATTTCAACTATTTTGTTTTTCATCTGTTCTTGAATTTCTTTGGATCACAGAATGATGTGTTGCTCTTTAAACATGCTTCACTTTGTCAAACAGGTTCTATTAAAGTGATTTCTTGATCACAGGTCTGCCAGTAATCAGGCCTGGGTTTGGCTAGTGAAATTTAACTCAGCTTTCTAAAATAATGTGGTTAATCACAGTTCTTTCATGATTTAAAAGGAGGGGGGCAATTAATTTTTTCACGTAGGGCCAGGTAGGTTTGGACAGCTTTTTTCCCTTAATAAATGAAATCATCATTTAAAAACTGCATTTTGTATTTACTTGCATTATCTTTGTGTAATATTAAACTTTGCTTGATGATCTGAATCTTTTAAGTGTGACAAATATGCAAAAAAAGAAAGAAAAAAAAAACAGGAAGGGTGCAAAAACATTTTCACGGCACTGTATATATATATATATATATATGTATGTATGTATATTAACATTATATTTAATTACAAAAATGACAGTAAAGACATTTACAATGCTACAAAAGATTTATCTTTAAAATCTGTTTAAAAATATTATTTATTTATTTATTTTATTGTTTTCAACATTGGTAATAATAAGAGAAGTTTCTTCAGCAGCAAATCAGCATATTAGAATGAATTCTGAAGGATCATGAGACACCGAAGACTAGAGTAGTGGCTGCTGAAAAATTCAACTTTGCGCAGAAATAAATTAAAATATATTATAATTTGAAACAGTTATTTTAAATAGCAATACTATATCGCATTATTATTATTATTATTGCTATTATTTTATTTTTATTTTTTGATGTATTTTTGATAAAATAAACCAAGCCTTGGTGAGCATAAGTCTATAACAGTGTTTATATCTACATGAATCTTTATAAAATATAGACTCGAGCAATTTATAATATATTTTTAAATATTTATATCTCTTACTCAAGGGAATCAGTCTATGAATATGTTACATATAGTTTCTGAATAGTAAGCTAAGTTAAAAAAGAAGAAAAAAATAAACTTTAAAGAATCTTTTACTAAAACCTAAAGTCAAGAAAAGGAAGCAGTGACAGATCTTTTCTTCAGTATTGTGATGTACACCCAAGAAGTGGATACCAGAGAGAAGTCTGTAATTTTCCTGGAAATTTCAGTTATATTTTCATTAAAGATTATGAGGTCAAAACATATGAAAAAATACCACAATATGGTCTATTAATAAGATCTATAACATGCATTTAGAAAACAGACAGGCTGAATTTTCATTTCAT
Source organism: Acrossocheilus fasciatus (assembly GCA_036784905.1). Classification (NCBI taxonomy): domain Eukaryota; kingdom Metazoa; phylum Chordata; class Actinopteri; order Cypriniformes; family Cyprinidae; genus Acrossocheilus; species Acrossocheilus fasciatus. Next base: position 17,905,048 of record CM071945.1, read on the forward strand.
GCCAACTTCAATAAATATTCTGTATTAATATTCCAGTGTGATCACTATTCTCTTAAACTGTGTCATATCCATTCAGCGGTTGTGTGCACAGAAGTCATCCTTGCACAGGTGTCTCATGGGACACCCCCTGTTCTGTGAGTGTCAAGGTGTGAGTACTTAAGCAGTCAGAGAGTGGGACAGTGTGGCCTATTTGCTGCTTACTCTCCCACTGAATACAGAGAGAGAGGAGAGGAAAGGTGCTCTGACATTATTGAGTATAACCCTGCCTCTACCTCCTCCCAAAAATGATGATTGATTACCCCATTACAGCCCTGCATTACCCCTACAACTAAACTCTCTTTTCGTTCATGTTCTGTGCTGCACTACAGCTCAGTGAGGCGCTGTAAGGTCCAGATGTGATGGGGGGGGGGGGGGGCGTTTCGTAAGGGCTGTTTTTCACCGGACTATGTGTGGTATCCTAAAGAAATAAAATCCATAAATGTCACTTTTTTTTTTAACATTTTGCTATGGAAAAAAAAAATCTATAAAATTATATTAGAGAAAATAAATAATAATAATAATATATATATATATATATATATATATATATATATATATATATATATATTAATAGACACTATAGTTTTTATATTTTCATTTTAGTGATTTTTTTTATATTTTCATTTTAGTGATTTTTTTTGTTGTCATTTTGTTTCATTTTTATTTGCCTTTTTAAACATTTTTATTACTATTATTATTTAAAAAAATGTATGTATAGTTTTTTAATTAATATTTTGTTATTTTGTAATATTAATAACTATCTAGCTATGTTTTGAAGGAAAATGAGAAATTTTGCCTTGACTAGCTGAAATAGGATAAGTTTAAGTTTTATATATTATCATTTTAAATATTTTTTTTACATTACTATAACAACCCTGGATGTTACTAATGTCAGAAAAAAAAGTGTCACTAAATAGTGTTAAACTGCGGTTCGCATTCAACTAAGTCTAAATAGCCAGCCATATTGTTGCCTTGAGATATTCACTTGCTCATGGCTATAGTCAGTCTAGTTAGTGTCATAACACAGCTGAATGTCCAAAGCATCACAGTTAGTGCCCAGACATATTTCAGTCTTCCCTAAATGTTTGGTTTTCTATGTGTCCCTGTTTTATAATGCAAAACAAAAGAAAATGAGGTTAGAATTCCCATCTCTTCCGTTACGCATACTGTTTAACACACTTAGCATACCGAGATCTAAGCTCTTCCTTAGAGGGTGCTGATTCTTCCTGTTTTCCTCCCAAGTCTGCGCGCAGGTCCCCAGGGCCTGGCGGGAAAGTGCAGGTAGAGACGGATGGTGCTCCTGCTTGGCCTGGTAAAGATGGGAGGTGTGGCCCCCACAGTGGGGACACATGCACTGAGCTGCTCACTAGGGAGCACAACCGGGCCCCTACACCTGCACGAACATCCATCTCTGTAACCCAAAGAGATTAATGGAGAGGAAGCCCTCCGAAAACACATAGCAACCAGAATTCGCAGGGCACGAGCAAAAGGTGCTTTACAGTGTGAATCACTTTTTAAAGACAAACTCTCTCAGGTGTCCTCTGTTGGCAAGATGTGCAACCTTCACCGGCAGTTTAAAAGGGACATAACCCTACCTGTTGTTGATTTTAAACTCATTAACCTTTAATGTTTGATATAATACCTGAATAACACTTTACAGTATTTCCAAATTCATAATCTATCTAGAAAAGTATTCTTTGCTTCACCTTCTGTACAAGGTCTGTGATAGAAAACCCAGTTTTGGACCTTTATTTTATCAAAATGATGTGATCTTTGGATTGCCCTTTGTCTTGGAGGAAAAATGAATTCTCATTTGCATTAGCGCGTCTAAATGTCAAGCTCAGATATTTTGTTAGACATTAGTGAAGCTGGCAGCCACAGGAGCAGGATAATTGCACACAGCCTTCTGCAGGGATTTACATAATTTCAGACAGCAATTAAAGAATCCTTGGGAATTTTATTCCTGGCCTGCGTCTCACTCTCTCCGTGTCTCTCTATTTCTCTCTCTCTCTCTCTCTCTCTTTCAGTTTCTTGCTCTCTGATCTCCCGCCCCCCAGCACCTACACTAGTACAAAAGGAGCATTCGTTTACATTAAGCTCCATGCTTCGTGCTGTTCATTTGCATGAAATTAAAGGTTTTCATGATCTTGAACAGCAGGGTAACATTTAGAATGCTGTTTTAAAGCTTTCACCTTGGAATAATAAAATGCCTCTCTCTTTCTCCACTCTCCCTCCCTCTTCGTCTCAGGCTGAAGGGAGCTGCTTGTTTCCTCTACGCGGTAACCTTTCACACTTCTCAATAGTCATTTGCAATATTGCACTTTGAATTAGGAGTGAGAAAACTTTCATTTACATGCGCAAGACCCAATGCGAAATAGTCTTTATCTTGTGTCACCATCAATATTGTGTGTTAGTATTAGTAGTGAATATCAATTCACAAACCTACATTGGCCATTATAGTTTATTTGTAAAGGGAATTTTCAAAAGGATCCAGCCCTGCATTTGAATATGTGTATTTCTCTACTATATACGGTGGTATGCAAAAGGCAAACAAATGGATAGTTCAAAAATGCAGTATTAATGATACAAATTCTAACTGTTCTAATTGGTTAAATTCTAATTGTTTAGGACTTTGGTAAAAGAACATACAGGTCAAAGGTCAACGCAATACCTAAAGAACGCACTTCATCGGCTGTCAAGAACAAAGTACTTCATTGAAATTATCTAGGTTGGGCAAAATTCTGAGCTAAAAGTTCAAAATTCAGAAAGAATTGTCTCTCTTTCAATTTATGAGTGAATAAGTTGAACTGGATTGAAGGTACGTTCACACGACAATGTTTTCAACTAAAAATGGAAAACTTTTTTTGTTTTGGCTGTTCATTTACATGGCAACAGCATTGTGGGGTCCTGAAAGTGTTAACTTTTGAAAATGGGTTTCAAAGTGCACATTTAAAAAAAAAAAAAACAATACTGCTATCATCTCCATGTAAAATGCAAAAACACGAATTGTGTAAGCACGTGTGCAGTTGCATAGTGTTTTTTACATGCATATAATATTGTTTTCATAATACAGCATTTTATTTGTTTTCGTGGATCCATGCGAAACTTAATAAACTTTTTTTTTTTTTTGGTACATTGTTGTTGTGTAAACGTAAACATTTAAATTTGAACTGCAAATTCGACGTCCTTACTACCTTAAAACATATCTAATTTTAAAAAGTAAGAAGTAATTAATTAAAAAAAAAAATTCTCAATTCAGTTTTGGACAGAATCCCTGTTGTTCATTAATCCTGCATAGACGAATCCAACAAATATTGTATTTTCAACCAAAAAAATCTACTGCCAGTCCAAGCACTCGTCACAGCTGAAGCACTGAATAAATTTGTCTGAAACAGTCCACCATTCAGTGAATAAGCCCAGCTGAATATTTATACAGCAAAGACCTTGTGTGTAAATAACAGGGCTGAGGTGTCAAAAAAGCAGGCACACAATTTGAATAGATAATGTTATAATATTATAATCTCAGCGACCCTACTGGCACAGATAAAAACATCAGGGAGAGATGTGTTCTGGTGTGAAGATACTGCCTGCCTAACTAATGCTCTCCAGAGCAGTGCTTTAATTAAGTCCCTATAGGTTCCAGTCTAGCTGATTAAAATAAGCACTTGTGGAGGCTCTCCTCTCACAAAGCCTTCTTCCACTAACTGTTTTCCCCCCTTTTCTCAGGACCAAGGGTTAAGAAGTACCGCTGTTGGGCAGACATTGAAAAATCACGCTGAGATTTTCACGGAGGGGCGAGACGGTGCTGTTTCTTTGAATATAATCACATTTAAAGGTACTTTGGATATCTTGCTTCTTATTGGACACCCTGGGAAATTACCGCTTACCAGTGTGGTGGGATTGGTCGTTGTGCGAAAACCCACCGGACTTAAATTACAACACTGGTGCTTGTGAAATTGCCCGACTATTGTTGGTGTGAAAAAGATGACACATTTGTTAAGCTTCATTGAGCAGAGGGATTACTTATATTGAAGCTTTCTTTGAAAAGGAGATTCCAACAAACACACACTTTACATACCACATTTCCTCGCTTCCTTAAGGCATCACAGGGCATTTTTTGCACGCGCATGAGCTTTGCCTGTGAAATAAATTGTGACAGTAACTCAATATGAAGTGAAATAGCTGAGAAAGCCCTGAGTTCACTTGCGCTGACAGTGCTGTTTAATTCCATCTCGTGCCGGCCCTGACATTTCTGCTGCCACTAAATATTAAACATGTATACCCCTTTCATTTGCATCCGGTAATGAGTATGAAGACAGCACCCAACTGGTCAAGCCTATGCTATCACACTGGCTCCCATCAAGTCACGTGCCACAGAGATAGAGGGAAAGCGAGAGAGAGAGAGAGACAGAGACAGAGACAGAGATTTTTTTTTTTTCCATGACCTCTGGGTTGACATTTTGCCTGTTTTTTGCACACATGTCTCCCCTAAAGCTTGAAGATACACACTGCTCTGTGTCCAAAACCCCTTCCTCTGGTGTTTTGGAACAGCAGTATGTACTGTATGCCAGGAGAGGTAGAGTTAAACACATTTGCTCCAAATGCCAGCCGATCTTGATAATGCTATATATATTCATGATCTGGCAGCCATGAAAGAGCAGAAGCCAAAATACGCTTAGTAATTCCTCGTGTTTGCGTCAGTTCTGGGGCTATCAATCTGCAGATAAAATTTCATATATTAGCAGTTATGCAGAGGAGCATCTGAGGTCATGACTGAAACAGTCTGGCATTAACGCTGGTTGTTATGAAAGTGATCAAAAATGTATGATATCATGTGCAGTTTGGGAATTACATTTAAAATAGTGAACAACGGAAATGCTGCTTCAGAAAAAGGCTGAATGCAATATGTATCTGAGTCTCTGATGATCAGCACTGAAGTTTTTATTTTTTATTTTTTGGGGGGGATTTTTAACAGAAAAAGAATGTAAAAATACCACCACATTTATGGTAAAAAAATAAAAAAAATAAAATAAATAAAAATAGCATATTTAAAAAGTTATTTTGAACTTTTAAAAGGTATTTTGAAAATTACAGGTCATTTTGCTGTAAGATATTACATTATAATACAAATTTGAATACATTTATAATACATTATATCTCTATACGTTACATACACACATACATACATGAAATATGAAATTAAAACATTAAACATTATACAATTTTATATTTAAAAATGTTATCATAATGAGAGCTACCAATATTTTATCTTAAATTACCACTAATTAATATATATATATATATATATATATATATATATATATATATATATATATATATATATATATATATATATATATATATATATATTTTTTTTTTTTTTTTAATTTTTTAATCATAATTTGTTTGTGTATGTGTGTAAATACAGAGGTGAAGGTAAATACAGGTAAATAAAATTAAGTAAATAAAATCTAAAGCATCACAAGCAAAAATAGTATTATGCAGTATGATTTCACCTTAAATTATTTTATCTTAAATTATTTTTTATCATAATTTGTGTGTGTGTGTGTGTGTGTGTGTGTGTGTGTGTGTGTGCAAAAATAGAAAGAAGTCTGTCATATTATGAAGTATGATTTGCTAAATGCTGTTTTAAAGCACTCGAGTGCCTTTTTAGTTAATGTATTTACAGAACACGAGGAAATATCACAGCATGACTTAAAAAATAATAAAGAGCAGTTTAAATGAACTCCCATTTTTCATCATCAAATTTAACGAATTTTGTCTTTGTCTGCTGTGAGCTAAAACAATATCATTTGTTTACTTTTGCTATGTTTCATGTGAAACACACAAAAAAGGCACATGTCTACAAGAAAGACGAAAGAAAAGGAAAAGATAAAAAAAAAGCCTAAAAATCATGCCATTTTCTCTTCTCTTTGACAAAATCTCCAGACAGCACAGGAATATAATGACTTTCAAAAGGAATCATCTGTCTCAGGGCTCTGTGAAGAAACTTTACAAATTAATTTCACTTGTGAGGCACTTGGCAGGATGTTTCTTTTCTTTTTTATATGCTTAACTTAGAACGTAGCATTGTGCGTATCATTCTCCCTCACCGACGCTGGATGTCGAGAGATTTTGAAGACCTTTCAGAAGAATTGTATCGCTTTAATAAAATGAATCAGATGTGTCAGGTTATCAAACTATGATCAAATGCAGAGCTGACTGTTGAAAAGACACAGGAGCACATCAAAGCATTGGGATACCGAAAAACCAGAAGAGGAAGAGATAGGGGATATTGAAAAGTGTCGGTGGTGAGGTTCGAGTGTGTGTGTGTGTGTGTGGGGGGGTATTTCTTTTAGTTTCCAGCGTCATTCACATTGTTTTCCAAGATACACACAAACAGCTGCAGCAGCATCAAATCCAGTCCACTTCCCAAGAGTCCAGTGTGATGATTCGTCCTGAAGTTGGCTGATGTTAGCTTGTCATGTCTGCGTCAAGTGTGCTTATTGCCTTGAGTCGAAACAACAGGATGTCGCTCAGGTACTTAGTCACAGGTTTGCTTTTAGCTGCCTCAGATTCTCTGTCACATACAGTTGCCTGTCAAGAGGTAGGGAGCATGAAGTAGCCTTGCAACAAAACCATCACAACACTGTCATCAAAACGCTTAGCTAAAGACTATTTTCTTTGTGGTTCTTGAGTTTTATTCTCTAGATACTGCTTATCAGGCCTATTACAATATAATATTGTGAAATACAATAAAGCTGCCTCACCTTAATCCCTCTCAAACAATGCTAACAGGCATGCTAAGTGTTAGCAAGAAAATACTAACAGTTAACTTCCATTACTCTGAATAAAAAATGTATTTACTTCCAAAATCACCTTACCCTGTTTCATTATCTGGTTTGCTATACCTTTTTCGATTTTAAACAAAAAGTTCACTATTTATTTCTTTTCCTCAGTGCGCAGAGCTTGACTTCCATCTCAGGCTTTTTGTTAACTCATTTCTCTTCCATATTTTTCTTGTCTGAAGCCTGGCAATAGTCCTCTATTATTTTAATACGCACTTGGTTTTAATACATTATTGATCTTTAGGTTGAACTAAAGGGCACTGCATTAGGATCGTGATTCTGAGGCTTTCTGCCGCATGACATTCATGTACTTGTGAAAAATTATACCAATTATGAAATCAACCAGCAGCTGCCTCAAAAAGCAATCAATTGTCACATTGAAAAGCGTTTTGTTCCATTGCTATCAATAGCTTTTTGGTTACACAGAGGGTGTGAGAGTGGGGGTGTGAGGTGTTTAACGACCTACGAATGCTCGTTTTTCTTGAGCTTTCTTGTGGCTTTCGTTTTTTTTTTGTTTTTTTTTTGGTGGTGGTGGGGTGGGGGGGCTGGTTCATTTCAATCTGAATTGTGCACAATAGGATTCGTATGTTTCCTAAACAAAACATATGGAAGCATGGTGCATTGTGTCCTATTGATCTCCTCAGTGTTCTCAACCATTTTCTTCCTTCATGTCTCATATCTATGATGGCAATTAAGGGAACGCAGGAGAGGTGTGTTTGTCACTCCTGGGGAGCCTGTCTCACCACGACACATGGACAATTAGCCTGAAAGTCTCTGCTGTTGCAAATGAAACATTCCTTTGAAAACAAGAGGTTGTACCTCCTTCCTGCAAAGAGCTGAAAATATATACAATACTGATCAAAAGTTTGAGGTCTGTAAGATTTTTTAATGTTTTTGAAAGAAGTCTCTTATGCTAAACAAAATAACATTTATTATTATATTAACACAGTTTAAAATGACTGCTTAATTGTAATATATTTTAATGTATATATTAAAATACATGTAATATATATTAATATGTTAAATGTTGAAAACAGTTGTGCTACTTGATAGGCCATGATAGGCCTACATTTTTTTAAAATTATTTATTTATTTTTATTCAGGCCTCAAAAGAACGGCATTTATTTGAAATGGAAAGTATGACTCATTTAATGCATACATTAATGCAAGTATTAATTTATTTAAAGGAAGAAAAAATAAAAGGGGGGGGGGGGACTGTACTGACCCCAAGCTTTTTAAATGGTACTAGGATTTTTTTAAATGTAAATTATATTGTCCATCATGACAAATTTTGGTGTGTCAGTTAAAAGATTATCATGGAAGTAAATTGTCATAACATCATACAAACATCATCATAATTGTAAGTTGCACAATTATATTTCTACACTTATATTTCTAGACTGTCAATAAAGAATAACAAAAAGACTTATCAAAACTCATTTAGATGGTTTATGAAATATAAATGGTTTATGAGCGACCAAAACAAAAGTGTGACCAAACTACATTTCCCATCATCCTCTGTAGCAGGACAACAAATGATACTTTAGCTGTGTGTTGTATTATTATAATACAACACACAGCTAAAGTATCATTTAAATACCACAAGGTGCGTCTTTTGCTCTTCACTATGTTCTGTTATTGCAAAAAATCTTCCTGACCTTGTCAGAAAGTTGAAAATAAGAGAGAAAAAATCTAATTGCCCAGAACATTTTATTCTGACCACAATCATTTGGACGTGCATTGTTACATTTTCCAAACTAAAAAGTACTTGAATGTAGTATAATTACTATGGAGTCACAGGAAATGATAACTGTGACTTAAGGTGACCAAACGTGCCACTCCGGGGACACGTCCTGCCCAGGAATTCTAATTACCTAAAATAACCAGGTTGGTCACACTTTATATCAGGTGGCTTTAACTACTATGTACTTACATCAAAAAATAAGTACAATGTACGTATTGGGTTCATATTGCAAAACACTTTTGCTGCTATTGAGGGGGGATACGGGTAAGGTTAGGGACAGGTTTGGTGGTCTGGGTAGGTTTAAGTGTGGGTTAAGGTGTAAGGGATGGGTCAACAGTGTAATTATAAATGTAATTACAGAAATTAATTACAGATGTAATTACATATAGGTATTTTTAAAAATATAAGTACAATGTAAAAACATGTATGTACACAATATGTGCATTGTACCAAATGATTAATTTAAATGTAAGTACATAGTATTTAAGGAAACCTAATATAAAGTGGGACCACCAGGTTTTGTCTGTTTGTGCTGCACAGATCGATCGTTGTACGACATCAAAGTAATGCAAGAGCTATTCGAAAGCATCAGGAGCTCTGCTCTCTATAGCTCTCGCGGTACTTTGATGTCATACAGTGATCGATCTGCGCAGCGCCAACATCCAAAACCTGGTTATTTTAGGCAATTTAGAAATCCTGGGCCGAACCTGTCCCCAGGAAGTGACACGTCACCTTACCTTACTGTGACTGGCTGAAGGCACCACAAGAAAGCACACAGTCCAATACCTTGAGTTGTGACGTCTAAGGCAGCAGTCAGGGAAAAATACAAAACCATTTTACACTTTTAATAGATCTATAAAAAAAGAACTATTCACTTGTAAAACATTTACTATGTCAAAACAGTCATCTCTAGAGTTGGGTACTGGTACCTATGTAACCGGTACGTACTTGGACCGAATCAGAACGCAGATTTCAGTGCCTCATTTCGGTGCCACTTAAATGCCTAAACGGACGATTGAAATATTTGTCATCTGGTTCTGTGAAACAGATGTTAAAGGAACACTCCACTTTTTTTGGAAATAGGCTCATTCTCCAACTCCCCCAGAGTTAATAAGTTGAGTTTTACCGTTTTTGAATCCATTCAGCCGATCTCCGGATCTAGCGAGAGCACTTTTAGCATAGCTTAGCATAGATCATTGAATCCGATTAGACCAGTAGCATCGCGTTCAAAAACGATCAAAGAGTTTCGATATTTGTCCTATTTAAAACTTGACTCTTCTGTAGTTATATCGTGTACTAAGATCGGCGGAAAATGAAAAGTTGCTGATATGATTAGGAACTACTCTCATTCCGGCGTAATAATCAAGGAACTTTGCTGCCGTAACATGGCCGCAGCAGGCGTAGTGATATTACGCAGCGCCTGAAAGTAGTCCCCGGTAGCCAACCCTAGACATCTCCCTGTACCAGTGATTAGAAACACAGCTCTTTATTGCATTAGTACATACAATTGTTAGCCAATCTGTGCTCATGTTTTACATATATATATATATATATATATATATATATATATACACACATATATATATACCCACCTGGGGTGTCACTGCCGATTCACTCTTTTGGAGCATTGTCGCCACCTACTGAACTGGTCCAACAAGGACCATATTTCTAATATGGGTGATGCATCTATATTAAATCCTGTGTGGATGTGGACCAATCAGAACTCATGCTTCTCCTGTTTCAAAAGTAGGTTTTTATTTTCTCAGTGATTAATTGCCAGTAAAATATAAAAAAAAACACTACACAAAAGAAATAAACATTTGTAGCCTAATCTAGTCTTCATTCTCAGAACTTCACATGCTATAATCACCGTCTCATTCCTCAGTGTATAATATCTGTTTATTGGTCACTAGCTACTAAAAGCATTACTCTGACTCACTCATGCACCCTTTTGCTTGACTTCACCTCAGAAACCGTAACGGAGTGAGATTCAACACAGCAAGCCTCCCGTGTGATTATTCAGAAAAAGGGTATTATCTGCATCCTCACAGAAAGAGTGGATTTACTTATTTACATTTCACAAAGCCTCAGGTAACAGGAAGAGCAGAGAGAAAGGGCAGGCTCCACGCTCCTGTGGAATAGTAATGTGGTCGAAATGCTCATGAGGTCAAGTGTAAACCGTGGCTTCGACAATGGCACACTGTCTGCATCTCCAGCCCAACAACACTCAATCATGCAGCCCTCTCATGCAGAGAGACTTTATCTCAAAGCCTGGGAGCTCTGCTTATGTTTACAAAAGAAGTTATTGCAAGAGGATGACACTCAAGAATCAGGTGACAGAGATACAATCAAACAACAATAGAAGCTTAAACCTGATCGAAGATGTGACCTCCTGATCATGTTTCCTTTTCGTCTTCGCATCATTTCCTGTCCCTCTTCACTATCTTTTGCTGCATTCTGATTTGCAGGGTTCTGATACAATGTTTGCTGATCTATAGGTGAGGTACTGTATGTCTGCATAACATCCATTTAATTGGGTTGCCCTGCAATCTCATCAAGCACTGACAACAAAATTATCAGCTTTAGGTTTTATGACATTTAGGGTGGTAAAATTTCAGACGATACTGAGAAAAAAACAAACAAACAAACTGAGAAATAATAATAATAATAATAATAATAATTATTATTATTATTATTTTAAAGCTGCAGTCCGTAACTTTATTTGGTTAAAAATGATCCAAAATCAATATTTGATTTTACCAGCCAGTGTTCAAACTATTGCCTTACTTTAGCCCGATTCACAACGGTTAGTTTATAATAATGTTTTCTACTTTGATTGGTACGGGTAGGTTTTCGTGGAAAATTCAAGCATGGCACTACGCCATTACGTCACTTCTGTAAACATAAAGAAGTTGTCCCGGCTAGTAGGCTACATTGTATGTGAGGATCCTGCAGCTGGCGGATCGTTTAGCCTTTTCTCACAGCAGCTAGAATAATTAAATGTATCATTTTGATGGTGGATTGTAATCCAGAAAGGATTATGTGTTTATGAAACACATGTGAATGAAATTAAATTATATTCCAGTTTTAAATGTGCTTCTGATTACAGATAGCCTGGGATTACACAAGATTCGTATTATAAAGAGAACCAGTTCGAAGGGAGAATAGTTTGCTTTTTCATATTTCTTAAAGGAACACTCCACTTTTTTTGGAAATAGGCTCATTCTCCAACTCCCACAGAGTTAATAAGTTGAGTTTTACCTTTTTTGAATCCATTCAGCTGATCTCCGGATCTGGCGATTGCACTTTTAGCATAGCTTAGCATAGATCATTGAATCCTATTAGACCAGTAGCATCGCGTTCAAAAACGATCAAGAGCCCGGCTACCGGGCACTACTTTCAGGCGCTGCGTAATATCACTACGCCTGCCGCGGCCATGTTACGGCAGCAAAGTTCCTTGATTATTACGCTGGAATGAGAGTAGTTCCTAATCATATCAGCCTAGAAAATCGCAACTTTTCATTTTCCGCCGATCTTAGTACATGATATAACTACAGAAGAGTCAAGTTTTAAATAGGAAAACGATCGAAACCCTTTGATCGTTTTTGAACGCGATGCTACTGGTCTAATAGGATTCAATGATCTATGCTAAGCTATGCTAAAAGTGCAATCGCCAGATCCGGAGATCAGCTGAATGGATTCAAAAAAGGTAAAACTCAACTTATTAACTCTGTGGGAGTTGGAGAATGAGCCTATTTCCAAAAAAAGTGGAGTGTTCCTTTAATATGAAATTCGAATGGTATGACAATTAGAGATTAGACTACAGAAATTGAAATCTACCTGCTAATACAAACTATACTCATAGTCATGCAATGCTGATGTTGTTAACATTAACAATTTGAGAATAAAGTATAACAATAATAATAATAATTTGCACGGTTTGATGTGATATGAGCTAACAGATCTTTAGATTAAATCACCATTGGTAGCATGATTTATTGTAATGCTTTTTTCCTCAGTTGGTCAGACTTGTTACTTACTTGTTCAGTGAAAATTCTTAGAATCTGTAAGTACAGTATCCTCACCGCACTGGCACAGCTCCAGCGTGGATGAATCTAATGTTTTGAGATTCATCCACGCTGGAGCTGTGCCAGAGTACAACTCTACGCACAGAAGATAATTTCGCAAGTAACTGCAATTCCAGGTTTTCAAACAGAGATGGCGACGAAGAGGCAAAACGTATGAACTGCACCTTTAATCCAATAACTGTTTTAATGTTATAGCTGATAAAATAATACAATAAATATGTTATCGCAGTGCCCTACCTACTGTTAAAATACATTATTATTTTTATTGAAATTAATTAAAAATAAAGCACTAAAATCAATCAGGTTAATTGCATTTAAAAGTCAATTTGGACATTAAAACATATAAACAATCCTATTAATGTAGAGTTTTTCACAAAGATTTGCATTTAACATTGTTATTAAATTATTAGTGTTTTTGAAGATTCACATCCAGTGGTAGATGCCAGCAAAGGTAATAAAAATAGGGGAGATTACATAATTAAATATGCACAAATAAATATCCAATATCATCCTAAACTTGGGGGGGGGGGGGGGGGGGTTCTGTAACATTGGCAAATATCTAGATAGATAGATATGGCAAAACACAAAATTTTAAGCAATATATCAGTCATATTTATTCTAGCAGCATGTAATTTGCTAAAAATCAATTCTGAAAAATTGTCAGGCCAAAATATAGAACAACAACCAACAACCACAACTCATCAAACTTGCAAATGAAACAGCAGTGTGTATCTGGGGAATGGAAGGAGTGGCACAACATCCTGTGTGTGTGTGTGTGTAGTGTGAAAGAAGAATAAATGAAGTGAAGGAACGGTAATACAGTGTGTTCCACTGGAGACTGACAAGCCTGCCGTCTACCCTGAAGCAGCTGAGCTGGCATTAAACAGACAAGATGGGTGCGGAGTGAAGCGCTCATTCAGTTACGGGCGGCGGGAATAATGAAGGGACGGCTCGGCGGAGCAGAGCGGGGGGTGAGGATGAGGATGGCCCAGCCATCCAACTGGAGAATTTAATTTCGCGCAGGGGGTCTCTCCTCAACCATGCGCTCACATGCAGACGGCTACCTGTGCTGGGGACCTGCTGTACTCTTGAGGCATTATGGATCAGTGTTTCCTGGTTTAGTGAGTGGATGAGAGGGAATGGATGGAGAAGAGTCTCTTGGGTGTTTGTCAAGTATGTTTAGTTTCCTGAGGAGTATCTTAACACACTGACACATTCACACTGGCCAAACAAATGCACTAAATATCTAATTGCAATAGTTGTTGGTTTTTGTTGCATCACAGTGAAAATGACAGTTGTATTTCCTAATACCGTTGAGATTTTTCAGTTGTTAGGGTCATTATAATCATGGTAATGATTATATTATAGGGTCATGGTAATTTCTACTTTTTATCTAATTAATCAACGTTTTATAAACTCATAAGAAAAATCTGAATTGTGAGATATAAACTCACAATTACATTTTACTTGTGCTACGTGGTCACGAAATGGTCATGAAATATTATTGTTTGCACGCGTTTTTAAGCATTGTGTTTTAAAAACAAGTGATTTTAAGCCACTGAAATGCAATCAGCAGCAAAGGAGAACTCATTTCGCTATATGCGCACACTGTCAGCGATTCTGTTTCTGAGCATTATTATTGCTGCTTTATAGGCCTTGAATGGTTAAATAAATTTGTAAATGCCCGTCTTTGCAAGTATCCTCAAAAACACAGTCGGTCTTAAGTGAGAGCAAACAGCTGAGATAGAAAATGCATGTGTAACAGTATATTGGATCTGGGCAGCTCTTAAAGTGACAGCAGTCTAATATTCCTGCTGTCTGTCAGTCATGTTAATCAAGCAACAAAACAGAGAAAATCTCTCATTGCTAATTTATATTTAATTTACACAGTTAAGAATAAGCATTGTAATATTAAAATATACATATATTAAAATAACAAAAATCACTATATTGTGGAATATATTGTTACCGCAAAATAAAATGACTTATATTGTGATATAAGATTTTTTTTTTTTTTTGGGGGGGGGGGGGGGGGGGTATATCTATCTATAACAATAAAAATAGGTTTAAATGGGTTGAATTTTTTAAATAAATATCTTTATATTACATTAATTAATTTATTTATTATAATTTTATTGCATATTTTAATACTGTATTTTTGTTACATACAGCAGAAAATAGAACTCATTAAAAATGCATCTCAACACATATTGATTCTGTATAAACCAAAACAAAAAAAGTGGTAAAGTTGGAGTTTTGATTAGTTTTCTGAAAATATTTATATTTTAGATTGAAATTTGAACCTAGGTCCCCTTGTATATTAAATGAAAACTGTACAGAGCTACACATACTAATATGTATGTATCTCATATCTTACATCTTACCTAAGGCACCAAGTGAGTCAAGACTGCAAGTGGTTAAAAGAAGAAGAAGAAGAAAAAAAAGGTTCAAGACATTATACTGCTTGACTTCAAAACTTTACAGTTGCTGAAAAAATGCTAGAAGCTGTATCAAAGAATGGTACAATTTAAAAAAAAATGGTATCAGTTGGTACTTATACCTTCTTCAAATTGGTATCAGTCAGAAGAATATTAGAACATGATCATTTTCATCTTCTTTTAGGTCGCATTTGACTTGCAATTCATTAACACAACATAGGACACTTTCTTTCAGAGACGCATGGACTAACATATACTCACTAGAATAAGATCAAACCAAGAACTCCAGTCAAAAGCACACATCATTATGGGATGTTAATCACGGTTTCATCTTCGGCCCAGTTTCTCTCCATGAGTTTAAGATGATGATAACTATCTCATCATAGACATTCCCTTATCTGATCAGAGCGCTATGAAGGGTTATTCATTCAATTAGGGATGAGCCATTGAGATAAGAAGCAGATGCTGGGTGTCAGGAATTAGGAGCGATAGCTGTAGACTGCATCTGCAAAGGCTGTCGTCGCATGTTGGCATCTCATATACATGAACGAGTTTTACACACACACACACACACACACACACACACACACACACACACACACACACACACACACACACAAAACAAAAACAAAAACACACTCTTGGGCATTCAAGGGTTTTTGGCTCAGGGGGACAGCTGTGGCCCCTACATGTGCGTGCACACACACACTCTCTGTGGTTCTGGGTCTGCGGTTTAGTGGACCTGCCAAGGGTTCAGGTCCTTTAAGTGGAAGTAATTGGGGAAGAACACGCTCCATTAAAAACAACTATTTAATACAATAATCATTCAATTAAAAAGCCCTTGTAGCAGCTGCCACAGCTCATTTGTGTCAACCGCATATTTTATTTGCAGAAAGTGGCACAGATTTACCATCACTTTTAAATGAAATATATCTTGAACAACAGTTTTCATTGCTCATCGTTTCACAAAACCTGAAATACTTGACAATAACATCACATTTAAAGAAAATGATCAGTTTATGTAATTCACAGTCAGTGATGGGAATAACAGCGTTTTAAACAGCATTTAAATAAACAGCGTTACTAACGGCGTTATTTTTTTCAGTAACAAGTAATTACAGTAACGAATTACTGTTTCCCCCGTTACAACGCCGTTACCGTTACTGACAATAAAATGCGGCATTACTATAATTTATTATAATATTATTATAATTTTATTTTTCAGTTCATCTGAATGGATGCGAAGTGTAGGCTACCTGTATTTGACGTACTGTAATCTCTAGTGTGAAGACGCAGGACTCGTCGTGACATAACATGCAGAATTGACGCGCTACATGTAAACGATATTCTTTGTTGTATTTTCCTGTCAAAATAACGGAGTTCCTTTGGAGTTCTTCAGCTTTTTCTCTGGTAGTGGGTGGAACTAATGCGCAAACGACAATCTCATTGGCTGGTGCTCACCTATTATCATCCCTGTTTTGATTTCAGCAAATCAATTCGAGCGAACACAGACAACGTGATTAATATTCATGAACCCAGCAGCTCATTAATTGTTAGTCCGTTTTATATTGTTATTAGTAGTAGAATTCGTAGTAGTTTTGTTATCGTATCACCCCCCCCCCCCCCCGCTTTTTTTTTATAGAAACACTAAATGACAAACACTAAATAAGCACCACCACCAGTCCTAAGTTTAGTCAACATGACAAATATGCATTCATACTTGATTATTCTACTTACTAAAGTTCTATCATCATATAATGCTAAATTATCAAAATATCATATTATAATGCTTGACTGACTGATGCAAGTGTCAGTAGATAAATAGTGTAGATTAATGTACAATGTTTTATACTAATATTTTTTAGCGTCCATTTCATTAATTTAATGTATTTAATATTGGGGGCATCCAACTTATTTGACATTTGAATATTTTTTTAAAATAATAGTTTTTAACGCAATAGTTACTTTCCCTGGTAATTAGTTACTTTTATAATGATACAACTTAGTTACTAACTCAGTTACTATTTGTGAGAAGTAACTAGTAACTATAACTAATTACTTTTTTAAAGTAACTTGCCCAACACTGTTCACAGCACTCTAAAAGTGAAATAATTAACAGTTTTCGGATTACAGTCAGCTGATGTAGACTCATAAGTACTGTAAGTGTTTGTGGTTACCTGTCAGGCATTTTAGCATCTATGTGTACTTTAATACAGGGGTTTTCAATCTGGCCACTAAACTCATAATAGTAGTCTGTGGTTCTATGAAGAACTTTTAACATCCATTCATTGCACAAAAAGTACTTTATAGTGAAAAAAAAAAATGCTGTGATTTTTGCTTATAGGATTCAGAGTTATTGACTAATTTGATGAGATTCCATGCTGTAACATGTTCCTGAACATGACGCTTGGTATTCGTGGAATTTCTCCTGTAACAAACCAACCAACCAACCAACCTGTGTGTCTCTGTCTGACACCTTGTGCAGTGGCAGATGTGTCTGTGTGCCTGTGGACATGCCAGCTCACTGCAACACTTTACAGGAAGCAACCCGGTCAACTTCCTATGGCATTTAAAACTGATGGGCCCTCGCAGATCACACTGTGTTAATATGGTGCATGTGTATGTGTAACATGCATAGCATTGCACTTCTTATAACCTATTATTTGTAATACATTAAGCATGCAGTCGAATGATTATTTACTTATTTTTATTTTTTTAATTTGAAAATATATATTAAAGTGCAGTGTATTCATGGGATAGCAAAGCTACATTTTTAGAAGCCATTACTCCAGTCTTCAGTGTCACATGATCCTTCATAATCCATCAAAATAATCTGATTTGGTGATCAAAAACATGTCTAATTAATGTTGAAAGCAGTTGTGCTGCTTAATATTTTTGTAGAAACCCTAACACTTTTTTTTTTTTAAACATTCTTTTGTGGTGTTAAAAAAACTATTACTAATATAATATTTAATATGAATTTGGGGAAGGCCTA
Organism: Acrossocheilus fasciatus; assembly: GCA_036784905.1. NCBI lineage: Eukaryota > Metazoa > Chordata > Actinopteri > Cypriniformes > Cyprinidae > Acrossocheilus > Acrossocheilus fasciatus. Next base: position 17,923,200 of record CM071945.1, read on the forward strand.
TTTGTTTGACAGGGAACTGAACTTTGCACAGATATTACCCACTTTAGCTTTAATGTGAGATATTTTCATATACAGTACATTTTGATAATATTGTGTTACAAATATCTGAAATACCCAATAGGGCTTATAGACTGAACGAGATAAGGCTGGATGAGAGTAGAGAGTTTTCTATGGCAAAGTTCAATACTTCAAAGGGCAAAGAAGAGCAGACAATTTGCAGAAACCACATGGCATTTGCCAAGGTTAACATTGACAGCATATTAATCACCATCTAGGTAAATGAAAAAGTATAATCCACATTAAAGAGCTTCACATTTACTGTACACTTAAGTGGCTCATTGTAAAATCTTATCGTGAGGATGATTTTAATCAGATATTAAATATCGCCGGTGTCTTACAAAGATCACTCATCTCTCTGGTGGCGCTTTAGAGAAGGCCCGGTTAATTAAGGAAGTGCGGTCTCATCGGGCTCCTCCGCGCTTCAACAACAGATGTCTTTTTATGGCTGCATCCCAGTGAAAGGTAGCACAGAGCTCTTGGGCAACACTTAAACTCTGAATCAATCAAATCCTATTGAGAAGCTAGGAGCTGTGAGAACATATTTGTAAATAACACAAAACTTAATTTTGTATATGAAGAGTTCAGATGCAAAAGCTTCTAAGTGCCATTTGAAATTTTCTTTCAGGCTCAGGCTCCTATGTGTAAATTCACTTTAATGGCAATGAATAGGTTCTTTGAGTGAAATAACTGAACATAAACATAGGATCCTCAGAAAAATGGTAATTTTAGAAGACAATTTCTAACAGCACTTAGCATCTGACCTCTTCAAAAAAAAAAAAAAAACTTCATTAAAAAAAGGAGGTCTAAATGAACGTATAAATGTAATACACAAAGTTATAGAGTATCAATACTTCAATTTTAGGTGTATTTTTCAAGATGGTCTGGGAGTTTCTGAAAGCCCAAAAAGACTACGAGGGTTAAGTTCACAGTCATGCTTTTTCATGTACAAATTCATCCCCCGTCCCTGGTGAGACGTTCAGTTTTAAGACGGTTTACTACTCTGTGTTCTCATTCTCTGAACGCAGACCGGCTTACATTGTGTTCTGCCTGCCTCAGCAAAGAAGCTCATTACTTCCCTCCTTTTGTTTTATTATGTTCAGCAAATTAATAAATGGGGAGAGTGCTGGAAAAAAAAAAACAGATATGAAAATGTATACTTTGCATTATTAAAAAGGCACAGCCTCCAAAGGTTACACAGGGCTATTGTGGCACTACAGTGTGTGAAATGTAATTAAGGGGAGGGTGGAAGAGGGGCGCAGATAAAACCTCTGTGGCTGGTACCACCTCCCTCTTGTCATCTTTTTCTTTTTTTTTCTTTCTTGTGCGTTCCCTCCTGAAACTTATTCTCTCTGAACTAATTTTGCATGACATATTGCGTTTCTGCATCAGCTATCATGAGGCTACCTGTGAATTAAACAGGGCCTTGATATACAGGCAAATGCGTGGATTACATTTCAGACGTGCAGATACTTCATACTCCCGCCGTGATTTATTAATTCCAGCAAAACAAAACTCACAACATCGCTTACAATTGCATTTGTCTGAGACCAGGCACAAGCAAATGGAGGATGGAAGAGTTATAGGGATGCTTTGGAAAATGGGAAGGCTGGGAAGATGGATACATGGACAGCTTCCGAGCCGACGGTGAATCCGTATATAGGTGGATGAAGTCAGTCATGTGTCCTTGAATACACTACATCTTGATATAAGTGTTTCATAGCTCATAAATTTATGAGTTAATAAAGGACTTTTGTTTATTGCCTTTCTTTACATGATGATAAAATTAGCTGTAAAATATTTCTTCCCATAGAAGCTGGACCATGCTGAGCAGAGAATGGTTTATTTATTAGTGATGATGTTATTTTGAAATTAAGCAAATGTTTGTCTTATAAACTTTTAAATATATTTAACGTTTACACATATTCTGAATATGTTATATTTTAAACATAATAAAATATATTAAATTATATAATATATATATATATATATATATATATATATATATATATATATATATATATATATATATATATATATATATATTCTACAGCACAATGATAGTGTGGCAAATTCATCAAATATTGTCATACTTATAAAAAAAAGATTACAGTACGGTTAGTTTAGTTTAGAGTGGTGGCATCCTGTTGCTTAAGAATGCTGGCCACAAACTAAAGGGGTTTTTGCACTGACAGTGATTAAATTGCTGGGGTCGCCAAGTCGCTGTACTGGTTGCTAGTGGGGGCTAACTGCAGGATCCAACTGTATTGTGAGCTCTAATATCTGCGCTCCCATTAGAAGTTGCCAAAGGTGTTGATGGAGATTTGCATAAAGATGAATTCTGTTCAACTTTGTCGCATTGCCAATGGTCTCAAAATAAATGACTTTTGGTCTTTTTTTTTTTTTTTTTCCGCTGTAAATCGTTGCCGGTGTAAACGCCCCTTAAGGGTGGAGATCAATCCCAAGATGCTAAGTAGTAGGGTTTGGCCAATAACTGACAATTTAGTAGGATTACAGTCCCGCCCTCATCACACACCTTCAAACTACTGAGCTGTATGTTAAATTAATTCATTCCAGCTGTCATTATTCAGGCTTACAGATTGAAATTTTTAGATTTACAAATGTCTAGACGCATCAATCTTGATATAAAGTTTGACATCTCCTACTAGTATGAGTACAGAGAAAGACAAACATACATGTGAAATACTAAATTTACAGATTAAGTAAAGTAAAAAGTGTACAGATTAAGAATTAAAGTTGAAATCAAATAAGTTTATATCTGCAAATGTTACTTCAAACTTCCATCAAAAGTTTTCACTTACAGATTGCTAGTAATTATTTGTGAAATTACAAAGTATAAAGACTGATATAAAATGTTTAGGTAAAAATGTAACTTTACAGATTACAAAGTAATAATATTTATATCTTTGAAAAACCACTTTTTATAGTGAAGTAGCGAATTTCTTCCCTTTATATGTTTTCTCTTTTAGGTAGGGAAATCTGATAATTATAAACACATTGCCAGTAATCAACAAATAGAGATTTTATTTTGTTGAATTCTACACTATTTTTAAACACAAAAAAGTAATTTTAAGAAAAAAAAAAAACATATAGCACTTTAAAAAACATGCAGTCAAAAACAGATAATTTTCCTAACATGTATCCTAAATGGATCTAGACATGGCTGATCTGAGAGCAGGCTCTAAAATCATGCAAGGGATGATGGGTACTGACATTCTGCAGAAATCGGTGGATATTTTTGCAGAGACTTACTCCTTTTAATAACATATAAATGAGCATGTAAAACTTAAATAAAACTGTTATGAAACTATAAAGACTGTATGCTCATCATTTAAATAACTCAAAGAGAATAGTGATACCAATCAGAACAATCAATTCGCCACCTCAACATGATTTAGCATCTTTTTTTTCCAAATGGATTTCTCTTTCAGCCTCATTAAGTTTAATCAAACACAAAAAGGTTTTCAACATTGTCCTCACGCTCTATCATTTCAGAGTAACTCAAGAGTCAAGACGCTTAGCATGGTGGCTAAAACAAAATTTCCCTCATGCCGGCGTGCCCATCTCTCCATTATAGTAAGCGAAGCCCCCTACATTCGCTTGATAAACCTTCCCTTCCCCTTAATGACACTACCTGGTACAAAAGCCAGTGATAATGGACACCAACCGGGCCAAAAGTTGAGCAAAAAGAGGAATGATTAAGGAACCTTATTAAAAGCATCCTTGTGGAGTGGGGGACACGTGATGGAGAACACATTAAGGGACCTGATCCTTTTCAAAGCGACACCGCGCTTTCCCCCGAACATCGGTGGAGGAAGACGAAGAGGAAGAAAAAACCTGATTAGGCTGACAAGCACTGAGTGATACTGCAAACCTGTTAATAACATGAAAATTAGAAGGGGCTCATGCAAAGAAAAGAGATTAATTTAGCTGGAGTCCATCTTCGCGGCAAATTGCGAAGTTGTGAATATGTTCGCAGATAATGAGCCTTCCTACTTGTCAGCTCACTTGTCATTTTCTGTAATTAATGTTAAGGAAGACTCCTTCCTGATGGTTGGTATTACTCATGTACCGGGGAAAATTTCTTCGGAGAAATAATTTACATTTATTATCATCAGTCTGTTTGTGTGGTTTATTTCACGGCGGAGTAATTTATTGCAGCACCGTTTCGAGCTCCTTGATTAGTCACTCGTCAGACTGAGATGTAATTTTTTTTTTTTCTCCCCTTCTGATGTCTAGGCTGAGGGAAATGAAAGTGTTGTGCCATCACATGGGTGCCTGGGCGGCAATGGCACCTCACGGCTGCCTATTGCCATGTCTCTTTTTAAAAACACAAATCACGGTAGGGCTTCAGTGAAAAGGCTGATGATTACAAGACTTTCTAGAACATTTCTCCTCTATTTTCTTCTTGGATGCCAAACTTATCCATTATTTTACTGTCTTTCTTTACATTTCACCTCTCGGATATACATGCACACACTTCCAGAGAGGAATATTATTATTTATACCCCCCAGTTTTCACTAATTCAGTCATCTTCCTACAACATGCTCAGTTTGATGTACAGTATAATAGCATTCACTCTTAATGAAACAATGCTTTGAAGAGCTACAGCTCCCCAACTGATCATCAGTATGCTGCTTAATATTTTTTTTCTTTGCACTGCCAGACAAGATTGACTGCTCGGTACAGAAATATGCACAGCAATAAAAAAAAAAAATATATAGCTCTGTGTGTAAACAAGCTATTATTTTCAGGAACCAAGAGTAAACATGACCTTGACCAGCTCTTTCTTTTGTTTAGAAGTTTTTTATTTATTTATTTTTTCTAGCCAAGTCTATTTCATAATTTCAAATAGCCTAATAGGTACTGTTTTGTGTTCATTCGGGAACAATCTAGTTAAACTAGTTTTTTGCTCACTTTGACATAACAATATATTAGCCTATAACATCACTATAATCCTATTTCGGCATCCATCTTATTTTAAGAGGCTTCGGTCTCAGCCACTTCCAGATTTTGCTGTTCAAAATAATCTGTTAAACTGCTTGATTTTGCAAACTGTTATTTTGTTATCATTTTAATTTATACCGTAGTCATAAACGCACTGGTTTGTAGCACAAATAGTTTTGGCAGCGGCTATTTACACTAAGTGCTAATAGCATATTTTCTTAGCGAGAGTGCAAATAGCAATAGATGTTATTTCACTGTAAAAAGTGATAAATTGACATAACTTAAAAACATTGAGGAAACCCATTGCCTTAAAATTTGTAAGTAAATGATAATTAAAAAAAATAAGTTAAGTGAATTGTCAAGTTCACTTAACATTTTTTTATTATTATTATTATTTACTTAATCATTTTAGCCTAATTATTCCTTTAATGTTAACCTGTTTAATCACAAATTTTCCCCAGACATGAAATTATCCAAATTAAGTGTCATTAGTAACCCTTTGAAATAATCAGTAATTATTTTTTGATTATTATTATTATTATTTTTTTTTTTTTTTTTAAGTGTGTGAAAAATTGTGCTTTATGGTCGGTCCAGCTATTTTAAACTTATTTTAAAATTATGCATAAAAAACCTTATTTAACATTGATAGGAACACTGAGATAAAATTAAAAAAAAAATACAATTATCAATGTATTTCACAATTGTTACTTTTTTGTAAAATATAACATCAAATTTTTATATTAGTGCTACCAGTATTACAAGATCAATATTGAACATTTTTTGTAATATTTAAATTTTTAATTAAGTGCAATATTTTGTCATTGCAACATTTTAGTCGAATTTTCACAAACAACTGTAACTGGATTTATTGTAAACCTAAATTCACTGTTATCACACCGGTCACTATTGTGACCATCAACATGTTTACTTTCTATGACCACACTCAACAAAACTAAATATATGTGAATTCATATATTAATACTAGACACCTTAAAGATAATGTGTACCAAAAAATCTTTGTCATATCTTTGTTAACATACTTTACTAGCCTTTTGTTTTGGAGCTTTGATGCAGTTATCACCTTCTCAGGGTGCAAACAGGAAATAAACTGCTCTGGTCATGTGACAATCTGCACTAATCATGTGAAACTGCACATATTTAATTGAGACACTTTATTTTTTCGTATTTGCAGGAAGTGCACTAAAACATCAGTCAGTAAGGTTTTTAGAGCTTTATAAATTAAAACCTTTTTTACAGTCACTATTGTGACCAGTGGGATTAATTCATAAAACACCAAACACAAAGAGAAAAATCACTCACTACTCTTGACTGAAAAACTTTAATATAGTTGCTTTAATAGGAATCAATCTATATAGTTTTTTTATTTTTATATTTGTTCATTCAGTTTCTTGAATGCTCCTGCTAAATACACCTATTGTAGCCTACCTGAAAATAAACCACTGTTTATTTTATTTGTATATTATGTGTATTTGCAATGTTTGCTCTCATTTTTTAATAACAAAGATAAAATAATGACAATGATTTTTATCTTCACCCACTTTGGCCTAAATATATGTAATGCTCAAACAAATTGCAAAATATAAATTTTTTGCCGTATCGCCCACCCCTAGCCGAGGGGGGCTAACCCATACAATCACCCCCAACATTTTTACATTTACATTTAAATTTTTTACACTTTTTTTGAGTGTAATTAAATTGTGGTAGTTTTACTTTTACTTGAGTAAAATAAAACTAAAGTATTCAACTTCGCTACATTTATTTTTCACCAAAAGTACAAAAAAAAGGCGCCGCTGGAGAAACAGTACCGCGAGAGCCATTCGAAATCATAAGGATCCGTCTGCTCTCTTCGCTCTCGCGGTACTTTGATGTCATACACTGACCCTTCTGCGCAGCGCCGCTAAAGTCGAACGCGCCTAGAGCGAGCTGGCATTTGACTGGCACTTTTCAAACTCCTGGGGTGGAACCCTGCGCTTCAGCCAATAACAGAGTGGTCTGACTCGGGTAAAAAACCTATCAAAACTTCCAGTTCAGCTGCGGGGGCGGGGCGTTCAAACCGCGCTTTGCTTTGACTGTCAATCACCGGCGTTGTCGTTCTGAATCAGCATTACGTTTCAAAATTTTAGTGAATGTGTGAGCTATGCTCTGATTTTAAATTGTAATTTTGTCAGCTCCTGAAATGAGTGAGACCGTCGCTGCACACAGCAGTATAAGTAAATCGAAACTCGAAGGACGCAGTTATTGCATGGATGGAGCAAGAACAATGTAAGTGTCTAAAATACATGCACACAGTTTAGTTGAATGGTAAAAATCGCCCTCTTTAACAGTGCAGTGAAATGTGTGAAGCTAAAATAACCTAACAACAACACTGAAATAAGAGATGTTTACGTGCACCTGGCTGATAGATCAACCATGATTTATCTGTCAATCAGAAGCATTTTAAATCACTTTTTTTCTGTGCATGTGGTTTGGATGTGTGAGCACATGGGTGAAGAAACAAGATCTTCTATGTATGACCGGACAATTTATTCATATCCAAAACGAGTTGATGTGAACATTATGGAGCGCTGAACCCTCTCATGCAGTGTATGTTTCATTCATACTGGAAGCCGGAGGGCGCTCTTGCACAGAAAGTCCAAAACAACCTAGTAGAATAATTTATAACGTGCAGGAAATCCCTAATATGGACAAAGGCATCCAGCTATTGCTGTAGCTAAAGAAATGTAATTTCAGGTCATTTCCAGGTAATAAATATAGTATATGAATAATGTAGTGCTGATTGACATAGCATTTATTACAGTATATAAACTATTCTGCCTTATTATGTGTTTGCATAAACCAATCCTAAATTAGGAAATTATATTAGGAAAATACATTTAAAAAAATTATAGAATACAAATGCTTGGTAATCGTCCAGCTGTGTATTTGATTTCTTAGCCAATTAAAAGACATAAGAAAAAATAAAGCCTGTCAGTTAGACAAAAGTCAAAAGTTTTTTTTTTTTTTTTACATTTCTGTCCCCCTCATTTTTGAAATGATGGCTATGCCCCTGTGTGCGCAGTACAGAAAACAGAGCACGATTCTTCTTGTGCTTGAATGGTTTAAAGCACAAAGGAATCGATAAGAGGAATCGAAATTAAAATTTTATAACAAGTAGACGATTCCTGAACTTAAGCATCGTATTCCAGAACTGGAATAGATTTTGGTTTCCCAAGCATAGGTATGGGTTAACATGTTAAATAAAATGCTTCTTTTTTTTTTGTCCTACCGAAAATGTGTCTGGAGTCTACCTTTGTTATTATAACATAATACACTTTTAATGTGATTTTAAACTATTCAAGTCAAGAAGACTCACGGGCTGTTTTCTCTGCTGCACACACATCTTTGTGTAAGTGTTCTTTAGCCTGTTGATTTTCATTCATAGTATTCAGCTAATTATGAAATATTTTGCAATAAGATGATATCTAAGATTTATTTATTTATTTATTTTACCTTATGAGAATCGAAATTAGGAATTGACAAGAACTGAATCATTAAAATTCAAACGATGCCCAACCATACCCATACCCCACATTATTTTTTACTGGCACCTTTCTATTCACACGGTTTTAGCCCCTTTCTTTTCTTTTAAACATTCGCTTACCCTTCTTTGCTCTTGCCCTTCTTAAAAACAACAACATAATCTTATATATGAATGTACTTTTCAAAATTGGTTATAAAACAAGTGCTCCTGGCAACAGGGATATGTAGTATGTTTGCTTAATAGCATCAAACGTGACAATTTATGAGACTAATATCATGTTTTGCTCCAAAATCACTATATAACGTCAGTCGTTTTTGAAACAGTTAGCTTCCGTGGTTCCATGTAGCTTCTTATCACAGTGAGACAGAAAATATTTTTTATAAAATTCTGTACTGTGATACAAGCTATGTCAATTAGCATTGCATTGCAATTGTGTGTTTATTGTCTTCCACGTTTCATCAGTCAAAGCATCTCTATCTGGATGTTATTCAGCTGTAGTGATATTTGATGCATTTGTCCTTAAGGTCTCATTTCCTGGGTCTCACTTGTGAAACAGACATCACAGTACAGGGGTGTTAGGGTTAGAGTTAACCCTGCTTCATAATGCTCACATAATGTCATTTTGGGTAAAAATAGAAAAATAATCCTAAAGTACTCTTACTTGAGTCATATTATTTTTCAGTACTTTTACTTGTACTCAAGTAAATTATTCCTTAAGTAGCAATACTTTTACTTAAGTACAATTTCTTAGTACTCTTTCCACCACTGTTCATTTATTCACTGTCCTATTTATTACTAATGTCTCATTTCAGGTATATTTTGGCTCTAGTTTTGTATTTATTCCAGTTTATATGAAATCCTTTGCACTGAACGTTAAAAATAAGTTTGAAAAAGTTGTCGGGAGCGCGGTGGTGCTGACGTTGAAGGCGAGCGACTGTGGTGCTGTAGTTCGTTTATAGCCTGATTTTAGCTTTTTAGTTCTGGCGCTTTTAATTTTCGTCAAAATTCGTCAAAGTTATGAAGATTATCTTGATGGAAAAAATGTGTAAGTTTCATGACCTATGATTGAACACAGAGCTTATTTTTTGCAATAATCCAAAAGCCTATGGTAAAATCCTATTGGCTTTTTGTTGAGGGAACCATTTTCATGCTAACACTCGATCTGCCTACAAAGTGAAGTCATAGTTCCCCCACTCTATTTGCACTTAGTGTAAAGACACTCCGAATAGTTTTACTGTTTACTGTTACCTACAGCGATTAATGAATCAAACACATCTCGCACATTCACAGAAAATACCTTACTTCCTTGTTGCAAGATAAGGTGGATATAACAGCAGGTAATCCTAATAATATAAAAATAATATTAACTTACTTTTTAGACACAACATTGCCATTACTTTGTGCACTTTTGCTGCGCCAACAAAAACAACTCCAAACCAAGTCATGACAGAATGTTTCGCGCCGCTGAGCAACACAGTGGAATTTGTGAATGAATTGGTGTTTGTGAACGATTCGGTTGAGTTAAAATTTCAACTCATAAGGGCACTCATGAATCAATCAGTGTTTTGAATTAATCTTTTTAATGAATGAGTCAATGATTCACTCAAAAGGACAGTCACTTGTCGCCACCTACTGGCGTAATGATGCAACATTCAGTATTACATTTATAGCCCTAATGCAGCATAGTTACCAATATTATCAATCCATAAGCAACTTTTTCATCAAAACAGCATGGACCCATTTGAAACATTCTTCTTTCTCCCTCTTTAATCCTATGGCTGATATTAAGAGGTCATTTGTACAGGGAGAAATGTTTCAATTCTCCTGTGTTTTTTACACAGCTACAGAAATGAAATGAGGGCCTCCACTCTGCCACAACCATAACTCAAGCAATATTCATCTGAGACATATATTCAAATCAGCCTCGGCTTGGGCTCTCTGCTTTGCTTTAGCTTTGTGTTGGGAAATTTATAAGCCTACTTCTTAAATGTATTATTCATCAGGGTGCGTAAATAATGCATGCTTGGTTCCATAGTAAATTAACCCTTTACCTTACCTAAGCTATCAGAGTGATTGTTTTGAAAGCCAATTATGTCATTTAATTCATGCTGTAATTAATACCGTAATTAGCTTAAATACTCAGCAACCCAGTGCCACTGCTAAGCTGTCTTAATTAAACAGATTGAAAGGTTTATATGTCTGTTTTTCCTCACAATCAGATCATCTCAGCTGCAACGAGGGACACAGACAATCTGAAATCCACAAACAAGCACTGAGAAAAATGTAATGTGAAGATTTCTTTGAGGATTCTATTTTTTCCCTCCGTCACTTTATAAACAAGCACCCAAAAGTTCAAACTGGAAATAAAACAATTAGCTGATTCATCAAAATAAGCTCATATTCAAATCAGGCTCTCAAATGCTTTCGTGATTCACGCTTAAAGATCCGAAACACAATGGCCTGGAGCAGCCGTATCTCAGCTGCTCTAAGTAAATGTGGAGGACCCATGTAGGGAAGTGCATTCTTGTGTTTTATTGTTCTGAGACTGCAGGGAGGCAAGTGGACAGCTAATCCAGGGCTGGAGAGTTTTTATCCCTGCTCTATCTGACAGTGATAGAAAGTGTTTTCCCCAAAGTAGAAAAATAGTCGGAGGTAGATGAAATAGTGAAGTGGTCAGTGAATACTGAGGAAAAATTCAGGCCCACCAGCACATTACACTGCTGAGCGGAGAGTAAAGGGTAGTTTCGCGAACAGCAAAGGCGCCATAGCGAAATTTTGCGAGTAGAGAAGGTCCATTGTCCATTATCAATAGTGTCACGATGCATGAATCACTGCTTACTCTGAGGCCACTTCCAAACGAACCGGCTTTAATGCAAATTTGTATGTTCATTGGTTAACGAACATGAATCCAATGTAAAATTTTTGTGTGGGGAAATGGTTAATGAAATTCCAGATTGCTCAAATTTCTTTAGAGATAACTGCGTTTCACCCACAGAAATTCTCATAAAGGTATATGTCACCTTAAGACGACATATATTTTTTGAGTTTCCTCATCTCTGATGGTGCTAAAGTGATGAACGGCGAATATGGTGAGGTTTTCGAAGACAAAAACTGATCTGTATTTCCTTTAGCAGGGCTTCTCTCTATGGTGTTGACACAATGTGTGGCCCTCCATGAGCGGGTTAACTGTATTTGGTTTGCAGTGATTTTATCAATGTCGTTAGAACATTCATTGAACTAAGTGAGAAATCCATCAAATGGTGACAGCACACTTTAGACTAATGGCTGTTAGGCGATAATAATTTTTAATACGATTTTTATTTCACTTAATTTCATCTCCTCTAAGCTAAGGTCCCATGTCAGAGGTTTCAGTATGGGGGAGATACGTTGATGCGTTATAGATGAGCTCACCTGCTGTCGAAGAGCAGAACGTGAGAAACACTGATGTTGATTTTTCTTTCACCTTGTCACTCTCTTCACAATACATACAATTCTTCTGAATCTCATTTTGCTTTCATATTGTGGAATATTTCCTCTGAACTTGATTATTTGTGTGATTATACTGTATTTTTCCTCCCGGCGGTATTGCTCCCAGTTAATGTCAGTGTTGTTCTTGACTGAAGGGTTATAGGGATAGTTCACCCAAAAATGAAAATTCTGTCATCATTTACTCACTCCCGTGTCATTCCAAACCTGAATGATTTTCTCTGTTCTGTAGGACTCAAAAGGAGATATTTTTATATAATGTGCTGACTGCTCTTTTCCGTGCAACTACAATAAATAGCTTTCATGCTTCAAAAAGGACACAAATGCATCATAAAGGAATTATAAAAGCGGTCCATAAGATGCAACCTTTTAAATTATTATTATTATGCTATAGGCTATTAAAGGCTCGTTCACAATATAATGCAAAATTATATTAGCATATACACCAATGGATGATAATATTGTTTATTATAGGCAGATGTGTTTAAGATATGATATTCTGCAAATATATCTTGAAAAGTTAGGTGAATTCTAATTGACTCTTAATGATTTTATCATTCATCAGCAATAAATTATAGCTCTGAAAGTTATTACAAATATATCATTTTTATGTTTCATTATTGTTAGCTGTGGTGTGGATTTCGCTATTCTCATACATTTAGAATGATTATTAAGACTTTATAGTTATCATCCTTGTTGTGAATGGGCATTATACATTAAATGAAAGCTTTTGAAGAGTAAACAAACCAAAATTTTCCCACATTATCAGCTGAATATATGCACCAGCTCTAAGTGACAATTTCATGAGATTTCAATTGACTGCGTTCAATGTATGAATGAATCAGTCAAATATTTTCAGTGAATCAGTCGATCCATCTATCAAAACTCTGTCTGAATGATTCATTTGTATTCACTGGATATATTCGTTTCTTAAGATCTTAGTCAATAAATACATTTTGGTCTGTTCATCACACAAAGCTGCACTGTAAAAAATGACCGTGATTTTAACAGTAAAAAACTGTGAAAATGCTACAGTAAAAACATGTTAAATGGTTAACGGTAAGTTCCTGTAAAATTTACAGAGAAAAAAACGTAAACTGACGTTCCCAGAATTCCCTGCGTTGCATTTCAAATTTTGTTTGAATTTGATGTTTTTTCTTTGAAATAATTATGTTTCTTCTTTGTTTTTTCTTATCAGTTATGTTTATTAGGGTTGTATGTTACATCTAATGTTGTTAAATGAATGTTTATTGCAAATTTCAGTTTAATGAGTCTCACCATGATGGTGTTTAGTGCTTGTGTGAATGACACTGTGCACCTTAAAAGCTGCTTGTGATGGGCTTTGGTTCATCATGTGACTTTCTCATCATCACCTGCATTTGGTGTTTATCAGTGTATTTCAAAGGTACAAAACAGATTTCAGTACTTCAATAGGTTTGTATATTAACATTATATCAGATAATGAAATTACGGTATTAAACTGTAAATTTAAGTTAAAACCGTGAAACCTAAAATGTCGTTACCGTATTTCTTACGGTAGAATTCCGGCAACCACAGCTGCTGTTTTTTTACCGTAAATTTTACGGATTTTTACGGATTTTTTTACAGTGTATGGCTTCAGAAGACTTGACAAACAAGTAAACCACTTTTATGATTCTAAGATACTAAGAAAAGTGGTTTGGAATTACATGAGGGTTAGTAAATGAGTTTTGGGTGAACTATTCCTTTAAATATTATTGTATTAAATGAATGCATTAAGAATCTTTTCAAATATATATTTATGCTTCTGAGGTGTTTTGAGCCATAAAGCCTCACCTCTGAGCGCTCTGGGGGACTTCCGAGTTATGTGGGCATCCTCATCTGTTGTGCAGACATTTAGGAGCCCTCATCTTTGAACAATCTTCATCTTACAGCAACCTCTCCACACAATATCCCTTAGTAATTGTAGATGATCATTCCTTTTGTGCTCTGATGATTATTCCAAATGTATTTTTTGGTACAGAAAATGAGAATTACCATTAAAACGTAATGTAGCTGTTTTTAATGGAGCTTTCTAGTTTCATTCCCCCTGCATCAGTAAATAGATGATGGATCCGATTAATCTGATTTCTCCCACTGCCAGGAATATATTGAACACTGTTTTCAGTTCAAAGGGGATTCATTTTGATTACAATGAAATGCAATTTTGTAATAGTTTAAATGTAACCGTGGCCCCACTACTCTATAATTATTCCGAGTTTGATGCAGTTTTGGTACCAAACTAATTTTATACTTGCCTTCAGAAATTTCCCCATCTCTACTCTCACAGCCCGTATCTCCAGAAACAATCTATCGCCCAGCAGAAATTGCCTGAAACATAAAGAAACAAGTGGAACGGAAATTCATTTCGCGCAACAGGATTATCGGCCCCTGTGCCTCTTATCTCCTCCTGCCTGTTTATAAGAAGAAAAAGGAAAGAAAGATAATTTCACAATTAATGGCAAAAGATCCTGGACTCTCGCTCAGCAGCCATTAGACGAAACGTTTTGGAGAAATACTTCTCCATATTTCTTGACTTTAGGTTTCAATTGTCTTGACCCTGGCTGTATTAATGGATAGGCTAATAGCCAGTGAGAATACTTAATTTATGCCAGGGTGAATTAAGAAGAGGTAATGGATTTTGCTTCTTAAAAAAAAAAAAAAGGCCAGAGCGAGGCTTTTTCCATGGTGCTTATCAAGGAAATCAAATTATCATATTATCTCTCTGAGTGGCTCTTTTGAAGCCATTTTTCACATTATCTTTGGAGAATAGTTTTGACACTCCTAACACGAGGCTGGCTTTATTGTGGCTTGCTAGAACATCCAGTAACAAAAGACAGTAATGATTTTCTAACTTTGAATGAGTGGATTGGCATTTACTATCACGCCAGGGACCATGAAGGCAAATAACTTGGATGACAAAGATCCTATTAAAAGTCTTAGATTGGAATCGTGTAATAAGAAGTCTGAAGTTTTGTGTAGAGAAATTAAATATTCTATTCAAAAGCTTCTTATGTATCCCTCAATTTACACACACAATGAAGTCAGAGGGACTCTTTGCATAAGCTCAGGTGAGTGTATATACACACACACACACACACACACACACACACACACACACACACACACACACACACACACACACACACGCATGCACACGTTGTGTTTCCATGTTCTATGGGTTCATTCCATAGGCGTAATAGTTTTTATACTGTACAAACTGTATGTGCTATTGCCCTACATTACACCAACCCTACACCTAAACCTACCCCTTACAGGAAACTTTGTGCATTTTTAGATTTTCAAAAAAACTTCATATTTATAAGCTTGTTTCCTCATTGGGACCTAAAAATTCAAAATTTACTGGTATTACTATCCTTGTGGAGACATTTGATCCCCATAATGTGATGAATACCAGGTATACACACACGCACACACACGCACACACACACACACCCACACACACACACACACACACACACACACACACACATAGTCAGACACTATTACACTTTTCAGTGGGACTTGTTTTTGTCAGAAGTTTATAACAACATACATTTTCAGTTGAGTAAATGATGATGGCAAAAGGCAGCAGTTATTGCAAGGGATGTAGGGAGAAAAGATGACAATAATATACAATAATCCATTCCAATTTAACAGCTTCCTTTCTCATATTCCAGCAGTCTTTTTTTCTGGACCAGGTAGCTGCACAAGCTTGGCGGGTGACAGTGTAATGAGAAATATGATAATTTCCAAGCGCATTAATTTCATGTCCTGTGGGTTTTGCAAGATCACTTGTTATTCTCAACAAATTAAATCACCATTTTCCCTAGTATCACCCAGTGTACTCCTATATATTCTGGCGCTAAATTAATTGTGTATATACATTTTTACTGCATGTTATGTTCAGTGGGGCCCAAAAGTCTGAGGTCAGATAAATAAAAAAAAAAGAGGATTTTTTTTCTTTTCTTTTAAACCTGGAAATGTTTTTAGGATTTAGAAAAAAAAAATGTTATGACATAGAATAACAACAACAACAAAAAAAGTATAATACAAAGATACAAAAATATTAAGCAGCATAACTTTGTTCAACATTGATAATATTAATAAATGTTTCTTGAGCAGCAAGTCTGCATATTAGAATGATTTCTGAAGGGTCATGTGACCCTGAAGACTAGAGTAATGCCTGCTGAAAATTCAGCTTTGCATCACAGAAATAAATTATATTTTAAAACATATTCAAATAGAAAACAGTTATTTGAAACTGATATAATATTTGATATAAAAAATATTGATATAAATGATATAAAAAGTATTACTGTTTTATTGGTCTTTTTAATCAAATAAATGCAGACTTGGTGGGCATAAGAAACTTCTTTCAAAAAGATTTTAAAAAATCTCATCGGCCCCAAATTTTGAATCAGTAATTTACACATGGTAGGATGTTCTTCCACGAATGCACTAGAAGCTCTTTCGATCATCTCAAATCATGCTAGAAAACATGATCATCTGGTTTCACACAAACTTGTTAAGTTCATGTTGCTAGCGTTGCTAGGAATTTAGGCAAAATAGTCATAGCAAATTATGCTGATTATATCATTTGTAAAGAAAAATGTTCTATTAAGCTATAAAAATGCTAAATAGTACCACTTTCACTAGTGGACTCAGACTTTTGGACCTTAATATATTATAAAAGTATGTGTTTAGTAATAAGATTTTGCATTATTTGAAACATATTCCATATTGTTAGAGTTGCTGTAAGCCATTGTTTCTAAGCATTAGTCCACATTTGCAACCTTGCCTTTACATCATCCCTTGGCCTCCTCTTCTTGATGAAGACACATTCCCTCACTACATGTTGTTGTTATTATTATTATTATTATTATTCCTAGCAGAGGAAACAGATTCGCCATCACCCGATGGCTACACACCCGGGGGTTTGCCAATCGGTGTCAGGAGTGAACTTGAGGCCCCCCTTCTGTCAAACTGCAGTGTAAGGTTGGCAGTTATTTGGGCTTTGTTTGTAATCTTTCCCGGCGCTTTGTCGGGGGGGTGCGTGCTGATATTAGAGCGAGTGCACAAAAGCCCCTCGAGTGGTGTCACGCACAATTAATGTCCCCAGGTAGCGACTCCATTAGCCGTATGAACTCCGGCCGCGCCAGGGAATACTAATGGCTGAGGTGCCGGGGGGCATTAGAGGAGAAAGTGCCCCCCCACCCAATATGCCAGTCCCCCATCACCCACCCAATTCACTTCACCCTTCAACCTGACTAGGACATGTTCCTCCATCTCACTTTAGATCATTGCAACCCAGCCCCCGTCACCCAGTGCCACACGCTGAAGCACTTTTCTTCACCACCCGATCACTAAGGAATATAGTTCAAAGGAGACAGAACTTTGGCCTTGATGGCCTTAATGGCAGACGTTCTAGTACATATTTGTGGGTTGGAGGCACGTTGAAGGTTTTTTCCTGATGAGTCCCATTAAAAAATAAAATAATAAATATATAATTTTTTTTTAAATTTTTTTTTTAGAAATATTATTACAATTTAAAATCACTGTTTTTTATGAATTATATTTTAAGTAATGTATTTTAAAATGTAATTTATTCCTGTGATGGCAAACTGAATTTTCAGCATCCATTACTCCAGTCTTCCATGTCACATGATCCTTCAGAACTGTTTTTAACTATTTGTAGAAATATATTTGTAAATGTATCTGAAAATATATGACTTTTTTTTTTCTTCTTTATGGGATAAAGTTTCAAAATGCAAGGCACAGTATACATTTATTCACGTTGCTGGTGTCAAAAATGTACATAAGCAGCATCATTATGGGAGTCTTGCCTGTAGCCTGATCTTAATGACATTGTAGTTTGCACCTCACACAAAAAGCCATGCGACGAATGATTCCACAATCCATTTATCCATCTGCTGATTTCTCCCTCTGTGAAAAGAGGGCCACCTTCAGCGTGATCAATGTCAGTTTTCTTTTCGCTACCTCTCTTCAAATCCCACATGGTCACATGACCTTGGACACTGATAATCGCCATCACGACCTTGCCTGTGTTGCCATGTCCACCGGTTGAGCTGAACTAACAGGCTGCCTGCTGAACTTACCCCCGGGGCTAACACACACATACACACACACTTACCCCACATTCTCACACAATCCCTGCTGCAGTATGGCTGATTGTAGGGAGGCTGTTAGCCTTTGTTTTTGTAGTCAATTTGTAGTTTTATTGTAAAGAAAATTGTAGTTTATGGAAGATGAAGAGTCATATATATAAATTATAATGTATGTGTGTGTGTGTATATATATATATATATATATATATATATATATGTATGTATATGTATGTATATACTGTATACAGTGTAATCAGTAATTAATGTTATAATATAAATGAATAAAGAAAAATAGTAAAGCTTGAAATAATTGGTATCAGTCATTTTTTAGATATATTTTATGAAAGTGTCCTTGGTAAGTATTACCTAGTTTTTTAAATTTTCATTTTTCATAAAATTTTCATTCAGAAACTGCTACTAAATTTAACAAATAATTACAAGGAAGTGACACATTGAATTAAGTGTGGCATTTTGAAGTAGAGAGAATAAAATAATCTAATCCAATAATGTGTTTTATTTACAGTTTTGTAAAATCTTTTTTACAGTGTATTTTTGTAAGAAACATTAAGTTGTCATGTGAAAAACTGAATACACAACAACAACAAAAAGTTAAAAACCCTTTCTTCTGCTCAAAATTCAATTCAAAACACCAATGATCTTACACAAATTATAATTGCATATTTTTAGAGTTTATGTTTGTGTCAAAGTGTTTTTGGCTCTTCTGGCATGCTTCCTAATTTGACATTTATCTTCTTTGTTGGTCACAGCAGCTCAAGATCACTCTCTGACTGAATATGAATGGAACGCACATCATAAGACCATTTTTCAAAGTCTACTTTCTAGTAAATTATGGAATTCTAATAAGTAAATATGAGAAACAGCCAATATTTCTCTAAACGTCCACATTTAAATTTCTAATAGATATTATTTATTGAAGAATCAACACTGATGAAACCGCTCCCATTAACATGAATAAAGCTGCTGACACTGGAAGTTTTTTGAATGGTGTCAGATTTTTAGGTATACAGTGGGGAAAATAATTATTTGATCCCCTGCTGATATTGTAAGTTTGCCCACTTAAAAAAAGGAAGAAGGGTTTTTATGGTAAGTTTATTTTAACTTACAGAGACAGAATATCAAACTAAAAATCCAGAAAAAAAGCAGCATACAAATGTTTAAAAAAAGATTTACATTTTAGTAAGTTAAAGTATTTGATCCCCAAGCAAAACATGATTTAGTACTTGGTACAGAAACCCTTGTTGGCGAGCACAGAGGTAAGACATTTATTGTAGCTGGTCACCAGGTTTGCACACATCTCAGGAAGGATTTTGGTTCACTCCTCTTTACAGATCCTCTCTAAATCATTAAGGTTTCTTGGCTGTCTCTTGGAAACTCGAAGTTTCAGCTCCCTCCACAGATTTTCTATAGGATTGAGGTCTGGAGACTGGCCAGGCCACTTCATGACCTTAATGTGCTTCTTCTTGAGCCACTCCTTTGTTGCCTTGGTGGTATGTTTCGGGTCACTGTCATGCTGGAAGACCCATCCACGACCCATCTTCAGTGTTCTGGCTGAGGTTCTCATCTAATATTTTACGGTACATGGCCCCGTTCATTTGCCCCTCAATGTGGTAAAGTCATCCTGTACCCTTAGCAGAAAAACAGCCTCAAAGCATGATGTTTCCACCTCCATGCTTGACTGTAGGGATGGTGTTCTTGGGGTGATAGTCAGCATTTCTCTTCCTCCAAACACGACGAGTCGAGTTGATGCCAAAGAGCTCAATTTTGGTCTCATCTGACCACAGCACATTCTCCCAAGCCTTCTCTGAATCATTTAGATGTTTATTGGCAAACTTCAGACAGGCCTGTACATGTGACTTCTTGAGCAGAGGGACTTTGCGGGCACTGCAGGATTTCAATCCATTGCGTCGCAGTCTTACCAATGTTTTGCTTGGTGACTGTGGTCCCAACTGCCTTGAGATCATTAATAAGCTCCTCCCGTATAGTTCGGGGCTGATCGCTCACCTTTCTCATGATCATCCTTACCCCATGAGGCAAGATCTTGCACAGAGCTCCAGACCAAGGCCGACTGATGGTTGTTTTGCATTTCTTCTATTTCCGAATAATCGCACCAACAGTTGTCTCCTTCTCACCAAGCTTCTTGCTGATGGTCTTGTAGCCCATTCCAGCCCTGCGCAGGTCTACAATCTTGTCCCTGATGTCCTTTGACCGCTCTTTGGTCTTGCCCGTGGTAGTGGAGAGGTTGGAATGGAAGATACAGATTCTATGGACAGAAGCCTTTTATACACCCAGCGAGCTGAAATTAGGAGTATCTTCTTAAAGTGACAGGACTAATCTGTGTTCCACATGTGCACATAACCAATCTGTGGGAGCCAAAATTCCTGCTGGTTGATAGGGGATCAAATACTTATATGACTTACTAAAATGTAAATCTTTTTTTAACATTTGTATGCTGCTTTTTTCTAAATTTTTTGTTTGATATTCTGTCTCTATGAGTTAAAATAAACCTACCATAAAAATGATAAACCCTTCTTTTTTAAGTGGGCAAACTTACAAAATCAGCAGGGATCAAATAATTATTTTCACCACTGTATCAGCATCTCTATATTTTGACACATTTATGTTGCTACTCTGTCTATACCGTCATGCCACCCAACCTCCAGGACCTGCTGTACAGACTCAGCAAGCCATGAACGCTTTGTGAAAAATGCTCTTCCTGGCCAGAATGCATGAGTGCAGACCCGAGGTAGCCTGTACGCAAACCCTGCCTTTATCACATTACCAATTACGCATTATAAATAGAGCACGGCTCGCTTTGTTTCCAAGGCTTACTCCATCACGCCATGCAGTCATCACTCAATCTGAAGCCCACACGGCGTCAACCTGCCCTACTTGCACGCAGTCACTCAGCGTTTCCCCCTCCTGAAAAGACGCATGCTTCATTATACTTGGCAGTAATGGCACCAACATTTGACACTCTTTGTTTGGGCTTAAGAAATCCCCGACTGGCCAGAGAGAAAGCTGTTCACAAAAGCGATCAGACCTGATTTCTGCCAAGTCATGCTGTAAATACCTGCTGTTTAGCTGTGAAGAGGAAAGGGCCTCGTTTTGGCAAGACAGCACAATTTATTCTTTAGTAATTCGACATCAACATCATGATTTTGGCACTTGGAGAGTCAGCAAATTAATGTCAACTAAAACTTTCTTATAAATATGTGTTTATTTTTATGGCCCCATGATATCAAAATAAGAGTTTTCTCAATACATATATTTTAAAATGTAATTTATTCCTGTGATGGCAATTTTAAGCAGTTTTAAAGGAGTTTTCAGTGTCCCGTGAAAACACATTTATATATACATATATAAATTTATATATACATATATATATATATATATATATATATATATATATATATATATATATATATATATATATATATATATATATATATATATATATATATATATATATATATATATATATATATAACACAGGCAAATAGTGATTCCATAAAACCAGTCTGAATGTTAACAGATCATAGCACTTTATTATGTTTATAGATTTCACTTATGGATCCACAAATAAAATCCACCTTTTGCTGTTCCCTCATCAGCACAGCTCTGAGTTCTTCATATATTTTAAGTGTATTTTTACCTCATGTAAGAGGAGATTACACTGATCTAACCGTGGAGAAGCAGCAGTAGTTTTCAGGAGAGTTATAGCTGTTGGTGAAATTAGACGTGCTTAGAGCCCTCCGGGCTGCTGGGAATAAGAGACTGCTTTAAATGGAGGGTGGATTCATATCCCTAACTCACCCTCGGTGAATAAATCTTCACGAATTTCCTACGTAAACATTGGGTACACTTTGTTTCCGTTGTCTTTGTGCTCTGTCTGGTAGTATGTCTTCTGGAAGGCCTGTGTGTTGTCATGTTGCCCTTCTTTCTTTACTGTTTTTCAGGGAGAATTATTTTAAGGCCTGCGTTCATTAACGATGAATTATCACGCCGATGCTACCAAATGCTTTTAAAGCTAGTGAAAGTTAGAGCAAAAAACTCCAGCAACAACTAAAAAGGTTGGTTGTATTATACAGCTTGGATTATCACTACTTACCCACAATCCTTAGCAAATGTGGCAGCCGTTAAAAAGCTTGAATCGTGTGTCCTTGGTTCAATACGGGGCTGTCAGGTGAAAAATGAGATACTACATGGCATTAGCCGATCTCAAAACGCTCTCTCTCACCGTGTCCATCCACCAGACAATATAAACATAGTATTAAGTGCATATCGGAGGAAATTATGCTTGAATCTCGAGCAAGAGGCCTGCTTTTTTTGGCCTGGGCTCAGTCGCTGCACAGATGGCACCTGGGCAAACAGTATTGTTTGTTGTGTTTGATGAGTTGGACAGCTTCAATTTGATCTAGAGATGTGAACTTAATGGGGCTGGTTTGCCAAAAGAGAGGCTTCATTTAAAAACTACTGCACTGGGAAATAACCCTGTGTTTGGAAAGGCCCTGTCAGATGCTTTCATTGGAGACGGCCAGGAGATATGGCATCTCTTTAAACTATTGCGTTACACATCTGCTCTGGCCCTCTGCTGAGCAGATAGCATTTCACTCCTGAGATGTTTGATTTTATTAGTGTCTTAAGAATGAGCCAAACAAGTGTTCCTATTGATTTGCACATTAAATATATTAGTAATAAAACAACATCCTGCAGCTAAGTGATAGTAAAATCAATAGTAATTGGTGGCAAAATATTATGAGTGCTTGGTCTGCATTCTTATTGTCTCTCTATATAACTGACCACTAAAATCGGGAGATGTTTGCACTATAAATGTGATAACTATTGATGTCGGATACATAAATGAGAGGAATTCACACAGCTACAAACTTTAGACACTTGGTTCAACTTTGAAGAGTGTTTAAATGTAAGATCACTGAAGACACTACGTACAGTAACCAAGACGAGGGGACAGATGACAGAAGTGTTGTTACAATACAGGGCACATTCATCGTTTCAGCATCTGTAAATCAGAGGCTCTTTGTGCTATTTGTCTCAAACCTTGATATAATATTTGCATGTTTATCTGCAGCTAAATGAAGTGGTTTTGATATCTACAACTTAATAGGGTGAATTGTGACACCATTTGAAGACACAGGCATGTTAAATGACAAATTTTAATGTCAAATTTATTATATGCATTTAAACAATTTTAATGCATGATTAAAACTATAAACTAGTATTAAAATAATAATATGGCATGTTTGGTTTTGATATGTACAACTTACTAGGGTGTTTTATAACACCAGCTGAAGACAAAAGCTTGTTAAATGTTAAATTTATTGTGGTAATCACTTTTTTGTTCAATAAAAGCATTTTAGTTAAACATGAATCTAATAATAATAATGATTAATTAATGATCATGATTATGATTATTATGATTATAATTATTATTAATGTTGAAATGTTTTTAATGAACAAAAATTATTTTAATAGTATTTAAAATATC
The DNA here is from genome assembly GCA_036784905.1 of Acrossocheilus fasciatus. Classification (NCBI taxonomy): domain Eukaryota; kingdom Metazoa; phylum Chordata; class Actinopteri; order Cypriniformes; family Cyprinidae; genus Acrossocheilus; species Acrossocheilus fasciatus. Next base: position 17,946,926 of record CM071945.1, read on the forward strand.
ATTTGTCCATTAAATTCAAAGATAAACCTATAATAATGATAATAATAATAATAAATAATAAGTGGTTTTAATGTCCATGGTGTGTTGTAACACCAGCTTAAGACAACAACATGTTCAATTTTAAAATTATAGTGGTAATCAAATTTGATTGTCAATTAAGACTATAATTTTATTTAATTCTTTTTTTTTAAGTTGTTGCTATTATTAGTAGTAGCAGTAGTAGTACTGTTGTAGTTGTTTATTATTACTAACCCTAACTGTAACACTCCCTTTCAATGCGTTGTTTGTGTGTACGGACTGCTATTCTTTGAATCCGAGGAAAGAATATGTTTTTCCCTGTAGTTTACAGCTCAGATAATGAAAACACATCGCATCCCAAACAGTTATGATCGGGCAGTTGAGGATAATTGCGTGGTTAGCCTCTCCATCTGTTCTTTCCTACAGCTTTTTACTGCTAGAGATCAGGGCCAGTCAAGCTTCATGCACACACACGCTCAATATTTCTGAGTACAATACATCAGGGTCCTGTTCACTCATAATCACAAATCACTAATCAGCATAACACATTACCTATAGCCCCCGCATTCCACACCACAGATCATTTCAAAGGTTATTATTTAGTTTATGATTCGATAATGACCTCAGCTGTTCGGCACCGTCAGCAGTGCAGGGTTCTTGCATAAGCAAAATGAACGGGTTATTGCATCACATGTTGCGCGCCGTATGCTAACAAGAGACCATGAGAGATCTGAAATTCCATCTCCAATTCTCTCCGGGTGCCCAGGGGGCGATGGAGGAGTGAGCACTCTGCCATCCTGGAGGCCAACAGTGCTTTATAACCCTCCTCACTGAGGACCAGTCGCTACACACCCTACTCATTAGGCATCAGGGCCCGATCTGCAAGCGAAGCCGGGGAGAGAGGCCTCACCCGGGGCCCAGCCGCTGCCACACCTGCAGCCCCACTCATGGAGCTCATACAGAAATCACAGGCATGAACGATGAGACGCTCGCCTTCAAACTCCAGGGACAAAAGAGCCACTCTCAGCCAACATGTCATTTAAATAATGCAGAGCTGGAAGGAAAAGGCACGAAGAAGCAAGTTTTGGAGCCAGAATGGATATACCTCAGGGTGAGAGCTTTGCAAACATATCTGTTGTCGTTCAGCCAGCATCGAATCAGCTCAGTGGGTTGGTTTTAATCATGATTTAATCACAAATTAGGGGGATGGATTTGTGGCGTAGCGGTTAAGGCACATGAGCCATGGGGATCAGTGCAAGTTTATAAAGCAGTTTTACTTCCATTGTATGACTTACTTTCGTCAATAGGTTTATATATATATATATATATATATATATATTAGCGCACAGTGTATATATATATGTACACACACACACACATATACAGTACTTACATACTGGTTGTTGTATTTCATTTAATTTTTTTCCTTTTTTTTGAAGATCATGGGGCTGAAATGTTGCTCTCTCTCTTTATATCTCTCTCTATATATTTCTATATATCTATATACAGTAATCTATATATATATATATATATATATATATATATATAAAAATTAGGGGTGTCAACGTTAGTGTTGCGTTAACTTATGCGATTAATAAAAAAAAACGCATTAATATTTTTTTTAACGCAAATTAATTGTTTGATAAGGTTTGACCCCAACTTCTTCCCTTCATCGCAGCGTGGAAGGTCTATCATTGTGTGATGAGGGTACAGCGAATTAGTACACACAATTGGGCTACTTTGAAAATACAGTCGTGGGAAAAAATTACAGAGTCGTGGGTTGCGTTTTTTTGGGATACTTTTATAATGTACCACGGCCGCCCAAAGTAGACAAATAGAAATTAAAATAGATCCTTTTACTACTGTGTATTATACTTGGAATGTATCCCTGGCAACTTAAGAACTGAGAGAGGCGGTTGTAACATCACAAACAACGTGAGTTTCAGCCACAGCATACGTTAAGGCTTTTACACAGCAGAAATAAACATGACAACAGCCACTATAGATTATATAAAATAATAAACACACGATTACGATAGAATATTTGTATGTGATTTTCTTGAAGTGAATGTGTACATCTGAAATGCTAATTTGTGCAGCGATATAAAAGGCTATAAATTTCACGTGATCCACATGTGATCGTAAAAAGAAGTGATTACAAACACTCGATGGTGGTTTGAAGTGAGTTCTGAGTAAAAGTGTACTATTAATCTTATAAATTGTCTTATGAAGCATGTTAGCTCTACTATATCTGCAGAACAGGTCCAATTCATTTCAATGCATTTTGTCATAATACTTCACATAAGGTCGCAAGAAATGTTTTGTTGTATTTATTTAGAAATACTTTTTGGATAATAGTTGGGTAAATGTATACTGGGATTGAAGCGGCGTGGCTTGGTAAACGTTTTATTGCCAGTATAAAGGCTGATAATGGCTGAATAAAAACAAATGAAAACAAATCGATGACAGCACTAATATATATATATAGGGTAGAGTGAGGGAAAATGGAATACTGTTTTTCCTAAAATAACCACAAGATAGAGTCAAGATCAATTTTTATTGTAACTATGGACTACGTTGACAAGAGTGATGTAGAAGTTTTCACCACGAAGCTTACACTGGTGATGTACTGGAGAAAAAAAGGATTTCACGGTTTCACTTTATTTTGATGGTCCCTTTAACACATTCTATTGACTATAAGTAACATTGCACCTACATTTCTACTAACTCTCATTAGATTGTTAGTAGTGTATTAGTTGACTGGTAGGGTTTGGGTTAGATTAAGTTGACACGTTCTTGCAATTTTACTTATAGTCAGTTCATAGTCAGAATATCTGTTGGGAGACCAACACAATAAGAAGTGAGTAGATATGAAACAGACTGTCTACTAATACTCTTATGAGAGTTTGTTGACATGTAGTTGCAACATTACTTAGTGTCAACAGAATGTTCAAAAGGGACCATCAAAATAAAGTGTTACCGATTTCACAATAAATTATCTAATTTTCAGCGGTAATAAAAAAAAAAGTGTTTTAAAGCTTGTTGTTTTGTAGAACATCACAGTTATATAGATAGGGAGTTCATGTTATTTAATAAAAATAATTATATTTTCAGAATGACAATTTTTTTTCTCAAACATAGTGTCTGGGGTAAAATGCCCCCAGGGGCCATTGGCAATTACTGTAGTTGTTCTGTTCTGAACATCAAGTACTTTGTTTTTCCATCAGATGTATTCTAAATAGTTAGTTGAATAAAACATATTTGGACTTTATATTTAAAAATTACCTCAAGTTAGCATCAGCTAACTTTTTTTTTTTTTTTTTTTTTTTTTGTTCAAATAGATTATTAAAATGTTTAAAGCAAATTGCTTTATCAGACTGGGGGGCATTTTACCTTAACCATGGGGGCGTTTTGCCCCATAGGTGGGGTAAAATGCCCCCTTGGCACGAATTAAATTTTTGTTAAAAATCTATTAACATGAAAACTCTGGACATTTTTCATACTTGGTTTATAATTTATGTCATTGTTACTAAAATTATGATAACTTTTCTGAACACATTTAACTGTTGTTTCACTGAAAAAAAAAAAATGACACAATCCTTAAGGGGGTGTTTTCCCCCACTTTACCATATATATATATATATATATATATATATATATATATATATATATATATATATATATATATATATATATATTAATAGATAGGGGAAAAAATTATTTAATGATAAAAGATCTGACCCCAAAAATGCAGTGTTGTGCCAACTGACAAGCTTTTGAAATGTCTCAGTATCCTTCAGCTAAACGGCTTTCACGGATATGAAGTTTCTCTGACAGTTTGACATCATCGTCCGGACTATACAAGCTTTCATGTTCAGCGTATCTGTATCATTGAAAGACATGATCCGTCCACGTGTACTTATATCTAAACCCGCGAAGGACAGCGGAGCTCCCCCTCTCTGGACTGACAGGAGAGGCTATGAGAAACAACATTTACTCAGCTCCTTCCAAGCCCCTTTCAGAAACAAACATCCCTGGTGCTATTTGCACCCCTGCGCTGGTGTTGATCGAGACAGATACATCAGCGGCTAGAGCAGGCTAAATTTTGATGGATGTCAGTGGTGTAGCTGCCGGATCCGCCAATGAGACGGGATGGGTGACATTTACTTACAGAAGGCGATCTCCGCCAAGGCTTCAGTGTTATGTAAATAGCACACCTGTCTGCCCATGGACATGGCTGGCTTATGGAAAAATCTGCCTTTCATTTGAAATATCGGCACGCCGCTTTGTACCATCTGTGGTATTATTTGTTCAGCCGACTGAGAAGAAAAGGACTTCCAATATGAATATGTTGAGTGACAATTTTCCACGGATTTTCACGTTCGATATGAAATCCAGATATCGTCCTGTCACTGTTTATTTATTCACTCGATGTTTTATCATACATATCCGCTTAAGGGCAGGAAGCACTAAACACAGAGGACTAACCGCTAACCGCAGCCGTGATGGTTATACATAAAACTCATATTTATTTATTAGCATTTTGTGTCTTCTTGACATCCCCTCTGCCTGTGTAAAAGCTTGAGATGGATACAAAACTGCTATCAGGCCTTGCACAGTTGAGATGGTTCATTTCCATTGTATTTCACTAAATATTAACTAGATAAAGCATTATACTTTACAGCAGGGGTGCTGCTGTTGTGAAAATACATTTAAAGCACGTTTCATCAGCTTTTGTTCACTTTCATTTTATTTTGATTGTATAGACAATTGACTTGTATACTGTATATACAAGTATATTGTAATGCATTGTATACAATGGATACTTTTGGGTTCCACAGAAGAAAGTCATACATGTTTGGAAAGGCATGAGGGTGAAGAGAGGATTTTTTGAATGAATGATCACTTTAAATAAGAGAAGTTAGCTTTAACCAACCTTTAAGTTTAGCTAAATTTATCAAGTGCACGACTGTTTGAAATGTGTTTTTCAAAGAAATCTCTTTTGCTCACCAAAGCTGCATTTTCTTGATCACAAATGCAGTAAATATTGTATAATATTATAATTTAACACAACTGTGTTGTGTAAACAATTGTGCTACCTAATATTTGTGTGAAAACTGATATATTTTATGAATAGAAAGCTTTTGTATTTGCTTGTAATATAAATCTTTTGAAACATAAATATATTCACTGTCACTGTTGATCAGTAGAATGCATTCTTGCTACATAAAAATGTGTACAAATTTACACATATGGAACAGTAAATCAGTTCAAATGACAAAACAACACAGATACAAATCATTAGTTTAATGGATTTACAATGTAAGCCTCATAAATTATGTAAATACATTAATAAGCTACTATATGATTAGCTAAAAATGTGGCACTCACTTTTATATAGCATGTAACAAGGGTTATTTCTCCTACCCTCTATCCACCTGAAAAAGGTTGCAGACCTCTGGCCTGTCATCCCTTTCTTTAACACATTGCCTCTAGCTCTCACTAACCTCTAGCCAGACAGTCCAGTCACATTGGGCAGTCACTTCAAGTGCAATCCTCTGTTAGGTGTTTCTCTCTCTCTCTGTACTTTAGTCTCTTCTCCACCACTCCAAGGTTTTTTTTTTTTTTTTTTTTTTTCTTCCTCCTAAAGGAATGGTGAAAAATGAAAAAGGACAGGGTTGGAAAAAACGAGGTGATGGATGGTGGGGCCATCCATTTCTGAAAGCATGGTCTTCTCAGGCAAGCCAGGCAGTGAAATTTACATTATTAATCTTGTGTAATAATCTACGGCAGAGAGAGAGGAAGAGACAGCGATGAGAAAGAGAGGCAAAGGGAGAGACGTGAGTGTGTGTTTGTGTGCATGTGCTTGTTAGGGTTGCCACATTTCCCATATAAAATAGAGTCCCAGATTTTAATTAATAGAATTGCGTTCTGTATTAATTTAATAAAGGACACAGTTTATCTTGTATCTAACAGATAAAAAAGCTTAGAACACTTTAAGCATTTGACTTTTACAAGTGTCATCAATCAATCAATCAAGCACTAAATATTAAACATTTTAATTAATTAAAATTAATATATTAAAGGTATTCACCCAAAAATGAAAATTTTAACATGTATGACTTGATTTCTTCTGTTGAACACTGTTGGTAACCAAATAGTTTTGATGTCTATTGACTTGAATGAATGAATAAATAAATAAAACAAAAATAATATAATATAATAATAATTTTATAATAATAGAAAGTAAATACTAATATAACATCATATAATATATAAATATTAAATACACAGGTTTGGAATTACATTAAAAAACACAAAGAAATGTAAGTTAATATGTCCATTATGGTGTGGCACTTTAGTATGACATTAAAATTAATTTATTTACGTGACAACAAAATTGTTTGCCATAATCAGATTGCATTGCACTTAATTCATCCAAGTCGTGTCTGTTTTAATACACATACAGTTCATAGCTGCAGATATGCAGAAACTTGTTTCTGTTTCCTGTGTGGTCAGTTGTCACCTGCCACCAATAGTTTACATAAATCTCAAATGGCATATACAGAAAAGTATCTTGTTTTCCTCAGCTATATTTGGCAACCCAAGTGTTTGTTTGTGTCCGTTTGGACAAGTGTGTATATACAGTAATATATGCATGAATGTTTTTGAGTGTGGCATACAGGTGAATGGTGTGGACTTGTTAATTGCCCTTAGTTAAATACAGCCCACTTGCATCTCTCTAATTAGTTTTGTGTCACCATTGTTTTTTTTGTTTTGTTTTTTTTAGCAGGAATATGTAGCGGAAGGCAGACAAAACAGAATCCACCACGCTCCAACAACAATGAAATATTCATATTGTTTTTTTTCCCCCTCTTGCTGCCACTCCTGTCCTTCCTTAGTATCTCTTTCTATTCCTCTCATCTTCCTGCACTGCTTCCCTCACTCTTTCTTATTCTGTGATATATTTAAATGTTAATAACCATTCATTCTTGACACCCTATCTGCTGAGCCCCGAGTTTAACAGGAAATCTATTTAATCTGAAGAATCTCATTACATGATCATGGCAGCAGCCAAAGGCATGAAGGTGCTCGTGAGAGAGAGAGAGAGAGAGAGAGAGAGAGAGAGAGAGAGAGAGGAGGATGGAAAAGGCAAAAGAGAGAGGGGGAGATGGAAAAATGAGTGCAATTCTTTAATTTAATCCATAGCTGTGCATGGAGAAACAGAGAGATAGCAAGGAAGCCCCTTCTTCTCCAGCTCCATTTGACTAGATAATGATTAAATGTTTTCTATTGTGCCACAGCTGGTAGGTTTTATCATTCTGAGAGAGGGTGAGAGAATGAGTGAATTGATAGAATAAAAGAGAGAGAGAGAACAAAAATACACCCCCAATGCTTTTGACTGTCTTCCAAATATTAACTCCTTTTAAGGCCATTAAAAGATTGTCTCTGATTTAGCAAAATGTCGGCTGGAAACATTAGCAACAGCCTGTTCTAGTGAACAAACCCCCCGAATCCCACCCTCCCCTCCTGCCCCTATTATCTCATTCACCCAGCACTATTTAATTTCATTTCCATGAATATGCAATGAATTTAATTTTGAGCACTATTTTCATCTGCTCCTGTAATCACAAAAAATGCCAGTGTAATTAGTTTCTAATTACTTGCTTTAATTGTTGTAGTAATCATTTTAATTACCCAAATGCACAGACATTATATGCTAAAAAGGAAATGATCTGCGTGCACCTCCTACCTTGTCCCTCTTTCTCCTCGAGTTTGATATCTCGATTTTGACGTGGGCCAAGCGCGCATTGAAATACGGCGCGGACGAGGGCTCGTGTTTGTGGACGTCAGATAAAGCGTGAGAGAATAGAGAGAAAACAAAATAACACTGGCGAGGAAAGCTGGCCCGTCGTACGGCATGGCATCCCAGCAATCTGCCGAGCGGAAATTTGCATGCCCCGGAAAAGCTATTAAGTTAAAATATACAGTTATTGTACCTTTCTGGGCCTAGCGCCATACAAATGCTTATTGCATGTGCTTATAGCTGGGGCCTAGCAGATGGTAAATCATGAAATTTTATGAAATTATTACACTGGCGAGGTGTTTTGAAAAGGAACAGCTGTGAGAGAGATGGGACATTATAAACACTCACAGGTGTTCCGTCTCTAGCCTCCGCCAGCCCTGACATCAAAAAATTAAATTATAAACAAACCAGCAAATGTTGTAATCTCCTTTGCAGACACACTACTTACAGGGGGAAATTGCTTAAACTAAGCAAAGAATTAAATTTTCATTTGCATAAAATATTTACGGAGGCGAAGAAATTTCATCGCGGGGCTCTCCTCGGTGCTCGGCTGCCAAGTTTTGGGGGGAAAATTGCGGGAGCGCTAGTCGCAGCAGGCTAATGCTAACATGGAGGGAGCTCCATTAGGGACAGCGCTAATGGGTACTTCACCCAAGCACATATGGGCGAGAACACCTAATAAGAGCTGGCTGGCCGCTGCCAAACTCTGCTGCGAGCTTGTGTTTCTCATTAAGATTTTATTCCTACCTTAGTATTTAATTAGCCACTTCTGCACGGGGACTGCAGGAGATGGCTTGGGAGTGCTAGCCTGCTAGCGTTTTGGAAATTCAGACGTAGACGCTCTTGTATAGCACTGCTCTTCGGGTTCTGGCACACTTCTTGTGGCCTGGCTGGACTTCTCGGCGTGAGGGCTTCACAACTGTGGTAACTTTGGCACCCTGACTGTTGTGTCATTGTTTTGTCCTGAAGACCTGGTGTTCTTGCGATAGCACTATGAATTGGCATGGTGATCCTAGCGTATAGTTTATGGCCCCATAGGCTGAATGAAAGAAGCGCTGTAATTGGCAGGCAGGATATAATGATTGTAAAACTAGGCCTATTCAAATAATTTCATAAAATACACTCATAACAATTAAAGTGTAGAGCTTTTTTCCCCTTCTTCATATCCTGAGATGCCATTATCAGCATTAGCAAATTGGCAAATATAGAAGCACCTGAAGTAACTGTACACAGCTTGGTTTGCAGTTTAACAGCAATCACATGATGGACATTAGACTTTTTAAAAGTTTACAACAAGTGATATTTTACTACTTTACAAACCAGTCACATTCTATGTTTTCATGACTGTACACATTAAAAAAAAAAAAAAAACACTTTATAAAATCATAGGGCAGGGAAAGGACATGCAGGTATGAGTGCAGAAATATATATGAATACTTACAATATTGGCATTGTATCAATAGGATCGAAATTAAAAAAAGAAAAGACATGCTTATAGTTTTTAAAATTATTTTTAAGGGAATGCTCATTTTGATAGAAGCATTGGTATCAGTGATATTGACCTTAGTACATTTACACTTTAATGTAAGGTGTCCTTGTTACAGTGTAATTATGTATTTAAGTACTAAATAATATTAATTAACTACAAGTACTTACTATATGGTTAGGATTAGGGTTCAGTTTAGGAGTACTTGCATGTAATTATGCATAATTAATTTTTATTATAGTAAGTATATGTAAAGTGTAACAAGGACACCTTAAAATAAAGTGTTTAGTACCGTTTAGTACCCTTAGTACTAGTAAAATGTCAAATATTTTAAACACTGTCTGTATGTTGTTTCCACATTAATTTATTAATTTGGAAATTAAGTGTAACAGTAAATGTATTTATTTTTTTATTTTTTTATTTATTTTAAATGTAAGGCAAGATTAATTGCAATTACAGAAATGTGGGTGATTTTATTATTATTATTTTTTTTATTATTTTATTTTTTTTATTGATAGGCAGCCCTATAAATGATTAAAAAACCTGACAATAAAAGAAAAGTGAATTTTTAATGTTATGTGTGATGTTAACTGAGAACGATTACGGAAATATGTGTGAATACTTTTTTTTTTTTTTTGGATCTACTACCCTATAATATCATAAAAACCTGACAATTGAAAAAAAAATGCATTTAAATCATCTGGTTTAAATATGAACGTACATAGACCACCAATAAGTGTGCTGATCAGGTTTTGCTTAAACCATTTTGACCTTTCCTTGCTAAATGATTTATTCACATTGTGAGTTTATTAGGCATAATCTGTTTAAGAATATGCATATATACACACATTTAGAGAGTTAAAAACACTGATATTCATTGCAGCCAAGGGCAGGTCACGCTGTCTAGAAGTCATGTGAGAGAGCAGGGATAGACTGAACTGTGATATTCTGACAATATTTCAGTGTTGCCAAATGCAAAAAGACATTTGCTGATCTGAAAGTAATATCTAATGCACTGCCATGGGCTAAGATTGACTTTGTGCTCAACCCTGCGTTGACCGCTTTCACACAGCTTGTGCTCTCATTGATATGATCTGAAATACACTTAGCAAAGTATTGAAAGTAATCCTGACAACAAACCAAACCAAAAATTTGCATCTTAACATATTCAAGTCTCATTTAGTAAGTATTTGCACTCTTCGTGAGTACAATAAAGGCGATAAACACCTACTGTAATGTGATGTGTAGCCAAATGTCAAATACAATGTATGCATCATGATAACTTTGTTTTTTACATCCTGCTGTTTTCCAAATTATAATGTCCTTTCATGGCTAAGTATTTATCGTCTATGACAGGATATGCTGGTAAAGTATTCAAATGAGATGCTTGTTTTTCCATAGTTTTGTGAGTGGGCCAACGCGCAGTAGGCACAGAGGCTGCGCTGCAAGGGATTCTGGGAGAGTCATGCATATTCAAATCCACTGCTGGACACGGTCGCCCTAAATAGGCGAGAAGCGTGCAGTACTTAGGGCGTGATTTGTGTATGTGCGCGTGTGTGTTTGTGTATGAGCGTTTGTGAGTCTGTGTTTTGCTTGTAATATCTTGTACCCCTGGCACGCATTGTACTCTTCCCCTCGCAGGCACAATTTTCACATAAGCTCCAGGCTGCTTTCACCCCTGTCTTGCCATAAGCAAGACAGATGCAGTGAAAGTGAAGCAGTGCATGAAATCAAAGAGTCTCTGATTAAACACCAAGGGCCTGGAGACAGTCTGGAAAGGCTGCCCTCCAACCGGCACTACCTGAGATGTTAAAAAAAGGGGGTGTAGGAAGAGGGAGGACACAATCTCCCCCACTGAAGTACGCAAAATGACCCTTTCAATAACAGGAATTCACTGATTTTTTGGGGGGTACATACCAAATAAGTCAAAATCAGTCAACACAAAGAACAATAAATAAAGACCCTCTACCAGAAGTGTATTCATTTTAAGTAGTCATATCACTGCTGATTTTCCTCACAGCAATTTCTTCATGTAATAAACTAACTATAATATATTAGTATCATGGAAATATTTCATTCAAATTTTTGATTAAACAAACGTCCAGTGTTGTTGTTGTTTTAATAATAGAAAAAAAGCCTAAATTTTACCACTTTGAATACTTTCAAAAAAATAATTGGGCTTGCGATGCCAGATTTGATGTTTTAATGTATTTAGTATATTTCACGGATTCATACTTAAAAGTGATCTTTGCTTTAGCAAATCAGTATATTATGATATCAATGGAAAGCAATATGGTAGAGTGAACATGTTTCATATTTAAGGTTTATTTAGTATTCGTTTCGGTAATGCTTTACAATAAGGTTGCATTGTTAACATTAACTAACTATATTAGTTAACATGAACAATATTTATATAACATTTATTAATCTTAGTTAATATTAAGTTCAAAACTTACTAATACATTATTAAAATATAAAGTTGTATCTGTTACAACATGAACCAAAATTTTCATTAACATTAACAAAGATTAACAAATATATTGTTCATTGTTAGTTAATGTCAATTAATGCATGAACTAATGTTAACAAATGAAACCTTATTGTAAAGTATTACCTTGTTGTTGTTGTTTTATTCAGTAGCTAATGTTAGTAGCTTTATTATTATTTATTACTACTACTACTACTTTGTCAAGAAAAGGGTTTCTTTTCTCCACACATAAAGACTATTTATTTATTCATTTTAATGGGGCTTTGGCATCATGTTGGTTCGTTTGCAATTTGATCATATACACATTTAAGCCAAACGTCCAAATCAATACCACATTAGAACTGTACGCTCCCCTCGCTTGAACAGAAGCGAATGGTTTATTGGCAAACTAATCACAGAGGTTGTTAATACTAGTCGCTTCTACATATCAGCAGACCGCATGACTTGTATCTAAATGTAACTGAATTTAATGTTTCAGTGGAATTTGACTGACTTACCTCTTTAGGATGACAGCAACACCGCAATCATAGTATATTAGTAGATGGTGTTCTCTTTGTGATTGTTGAGAGGCTGCAGGTCTCCATAGATCTCCTCACGTCATGTTGATGATACTGAGGCTGTGTTACTAGATCTTAAGCATTATGTAAAGGTCATATCAATGAGTCACTGACACAGTAGCTAGCTTCATATTAGCAGTGCTAATAGGCTAAGTAGCTTTGTAAATCTCTCTGCTGTTCATAATAAGTATAAGGTCAATTACTTGACATTAAAATGTTTTAAACATAAAGATCTTAATGTTTTTGACATGTAAAACAATGTGAAATGACATAAAAAATAATGATTCCTAGGTAGCTGGTAAGTGATTTAGTGTTTGTTTTGAAGAATCTAGCTTCTGATTTTTTTTTTTTTTTTTTTTTTTTTGTTGAATGCAGTTTCTCTTCCCTTATGGATTTCCTCAAGTATTTTTGGAATCCAAAGATGTATGACAACTATTTGTTGCCGGAGAGGAGGACCATTACATCCTCTCAACTCTTCATGATGGAGGTGAAATCAATTTAGCTATGTTTCAGCATTAGCATTTTGTTGAAAAGCCTGCTGCTTTCTGACAGTCACAGTGACCTAGTTTTATATAGCATGTTAACAAATTTCAAACACCCCACATATATCCCATGACCACCTTTTTCAGGGTTTTCTTATTTTATTTTATTTTATTTTTGGGGTGTTTGAAACTGTTAACGTGCTACATAAGACTAGGCTACTGTCACATGACTGTCAAAAAGCAGCAGGCATTTAAACAAAATGCTAATGCTAAAACATAGCTAAATTGATTTCACCTCCATGTATAACTCATGAAGGGTTAAGAGGATGTGATCTTCCTCCTTGCTGGCAACAAATGATGAATCTAATAAAACATCACATATGGTTAATCCACATTGAGAGGGCTGTGAACACACTTGCTGCTTGTTTATGGTGCTCGTAGCTTCTGTAACTGAACTATGTTTCGCTAGAAAAATCTCATTATAACTTCTAATGACAAATTCAGCCTTTCCAATTACACCCTTCCGGTCGCATGCTATCTTAGTGGAAAAACTGAGGTTAGTGTGTAGGACCTACTATAAACTATAATCGGATTAGCTAGTCCTCGATGAAGGTACTGTTAGTGATAAACTGTGCAGTGGGAGAAGATCACAGCTGATACACTACACACATCCAGAGATTTCTTAAATTACAAACATGGTCTGGACAATGATCCACAAGATGGAAGTGAGTGCGGCGATTCATATTTTGGTGTCTGAGTAATTAAAGTAGATTTCTGACCCTGGACGCTGTCTCGTAAAGGTATTTTAAATGGAGAGAAAGGCAAAAGTGTCTGATAGGGTTCTCAACAGGAGAGGATGCTGAATATAGTAATTAAATGTGCCGGCAAATAGCACCAAACTCATCAACGAGAGCGTTTTTAATGAAATAACACTCTAAATGAACACTGGGAGAAAATAAAAAGTGAGCAATGGCTTTTCGGTGTACTCTGAAATTTTAATTGCCTGTCTGGAGAATATTAGATAAAGCTTGATTAGAAATAAATTGGAAATCTCCGCTGAATGCATCTGCTGATGGGAGTATTATTAAAGCAGACTGCTGTAGAGGACCGGCCCAAAATAAATAAATAAATGAAAAGTGAATCTGGAACTGATTGATTGAACACCAGCCCGTTTTGCCTAGTAGAGATTAAAAAACTTTGATAGACATGAAGGGACTTTTTTTTTTTTTCTTGGGTATTCTTAATGATGAACCTTGCCTTTGTTTATTTATTAGTTTGAATGTTTGTTTTGGATATGGATAACCAGTTTGGTAACTGTCTGTCAGACATGACACGGCAAAGCAGCAGGCGATAAAAGCTATCCATCTTTTAGCTGCATATCTGGCAAACGCTAGTGTGCTATTTTGAATTCAGCCCAATTTTCTGTCTCAACCAGTTGCAGCAGTGATGAGCAACACTGCATTTTATCGCTTGTATGGTTAATATTTCTGTAGCGTTTTTGTTGGGCAGCTCTCCCCAAACCGGAAATTTATTGAACTAAAATCGTGATGCTCATGTTTTTTTTAAACATCAAACCTGGAATGGAAGAGATTGACTGCAGAAGTTTGGAAACATTGGATATTATAAGACAAATCCCTCAAGATGCCATCCGAAGAATCATAACAGGAGCCATGAAAATACAAGGTATATGTTCATAAAGTGTATCCATTCTGCTTGTTTCTATTCCATGCCAGATTCATTTAAAACTTAATTTCCGTCCAATGGACAATGATAAATGCTTCCATGTAGTAACAAACAAATGTTTAGTGTTTCGTTTGAGATGATACTATTGTTCCAAATGGCAGAATACATTATGTATAGTGTAAGTGCACAATGTGGCATCACTTGGGATGCATCTTTATGCTCACACACAGTTCTGATTGGCTAAAAATTTTGTTTTCAGTGTCAATGGTCATATTGTTCCTGGTTAGGATACGATGTAAAGGAAAAGTCTGTATTTACATAACACTAAGTGGGTCTGTACATTCATGATGAGGTCAAAGTGACAAAGAGTTCAAGCAATTAAAAGACACAGACCTTAAAAAGTATCTAGAATAACATGAAGAGCCTCGTTCTCTCTTCCTTCTCATTACATATGTCTTGCTCATGTATAAGTGCGACCTTTGACTTTTCCCCCTGATTTATTTCCCGTGTCTGTCGTCATCATTGGTTCCTAGCTGCCGTTAGCACCCAATTAAACTTAAAGGTCTGTGAGAAGAATCCGACTGAAAAATTATTTGAGCCCCCTAATTATATAATTTCCACCTCTGCCTCACATAAATTTCATCTGCGTTTTTAATGGCCTTTAGTACTTGTTCAGCAACTTATAAATTTCAGTGATCCTTGGAAAAAGGAGTGAGGAGATGTGCTTTGTAGACGAATCCCGCCGTTGCGGAGACTCTGTAATGCTTCCTGCTGACCTTTGGGCGGTAAAGCAGATTTACTAGGCAGTCAACAGCGTTTTCCACTGCGGGCACGTACAGCCACTCTCGCCAAGAGTATGTGAAATCATTCACAGTATGTGAAATCATTTTAGTATGAAGTAATGCAAACTATTCCAAAGGTATGCCAGTTATGCTTGTTTCAGAATAGAACGTATGATATTATATGAAAATACTGATTAAATAAAATATGAATTATAAACCCAATTAAGCAGCGTGATCTAATTGGTATTCATTGGTATCTGTACATAACGAGTACATTTACGCTTTGCTGAATATACATACAAATTGACAGCATTTAAAATGTAAAAATATTTACAAATTTACAGCTTTATAAAAACATAAAATATGAATTAATACATATTATATTCATTTGAAAAATGTTTATTTTTAAAAAAAAAAATTGGAATACATTTAAAATAAATACAATTTCAGTCTTTGTGTTTAATTCAGTGTGTTACTTGCACTTTCTATGTAATTAATTTTTACATTTTCCAGCAATTTATGAGTACAAATTGTTTCTACTCCATTTTTTTTCAGTGTTCCCTAAAACTAACCACTTCTCAAAAAATGTTAAAAACTTGAAAGGCAGATATGTACATACTAACCATTTTAGATACAATATTATAAACATGTTTTGAATTTAATTGAATTTAATTTTAATTTACTCTCACTTATTAAATACAAGAAATCAACCTATTAATTACAACAATTCAATGTTCTATTAACATAAAGGGATTTGTAAACAATTTGTAAGTTGGCCATATGTTAAATGCTTATGTTTTTTTATAGTATATTTTTCAGTGTCTTTGCAAGGATTTTCGAACATTCCTTTAGTGAGTCTATTGCTAAAACAATTCAGACAGTGTGTGCAAATAAACAATGTCATCAGGGGCTGCAATTAATTTTTAAAATACAGAATTTTCCCTGAATCTTTTTTCTCTCTCTCTCTCTTTCTCTGTGTCAATTTGTAAAATGGACTTGATAGATCAAAACAACCCCCCCCCACACACACACACACACACACAAACAAACTCACCTTTCTAGAAATGACCGGTCTGTTTATGCCTGTAATTGGCTCGGCTTGATGTTTTCAATACAAGGAGGAACAAAAGGCCGTTTTGGTGAAATAAGTAGCCTGGGATAACAGTAGCCATCAGGGTGACAGGCAGGGCAGGAGGTCAGCAGACTGCAGAGCATGTTCAGTGGGGCGCTGGGTAATAGAGGACACTGGGGACACTCCAGCCCAGTCGGCCATGAGAGAGAGAGAGTCTGTGTTTTAATAAGACAGACACACACTGAGGTATCAGCACAAAAAAAAATATGAGAAAAAAGAAACAATTTAAAAATGAAATCAATTACTAACAGCCATGAATTTCATGTTTGTGTCCAGATGGTTGTTAAGGGGTCAATCAATTTTTACACATCTGGTAATTTGTTTAAAACTTAAAATTTTGTATACAATTACATGAATATATATTTAATGATTGTCATTTCTTGAACATAGCATTATTTTAGATATTTTTAAGCATATATATGTCATAATGAAGAAAGCAAAAAATAATTAAATTATTGAAATGAAAATCTTTTAGTAGTAGTTTGTCATATTACTTTTATTATTATTTCTATTTTTTTTAAAAGTAAAGCAGCTTTATAATATAATATAATACAATACAATATACTATAATAATAATGAAAATTACAGTAATATACATTTCAACAAATTGCCAAAATTAAACCATGCAGTGCAACCAATATACATAAATGTGGCAAAAAACAAACAAACAATCAAACAAATTAATTAATAATATAAAATAAAATAAACAGGGGTCTTAGAACAAAATGCTTTTAAGCTGACTACTATTCACTTGATGAAAATATTGCGATATTTATATATTTTGAAATATAAGAACTTTTTAACCGTTCCTATTCTATTTAACATTTAACTGAATCAAAATATAGTTTTCAAAGTAATTATAAATAAAACGGTACCAAATCAGAAACACCATCTCGCACGCCTTTTCTTCATGTGTATAACTTACAGTTCGAATCAGGTAAATGCGATTGTATTGTTGGTGTGATATAGTTGAGAGTGAGATATAGTTATTGTGTGTCTCAATGTTTTTCCTTTTCCCTTTTCCTCCATTTTGATAACATTGATTAGACGAGGAGAAAAAGGAGAGATAGAGAAAGAGAGAGAGGTGAAGATGCCGACATTCTATCACGGCAGACACATATTGACTGGCAGTCTGAAACTAGTCACTCACTCATCAGGGCTGGCTGGCCTGATTGAGTTGCCAGGAGCGCGTAAATGAGGCCTCCATCCACTGCGCTTTGAAATGAACTGCAATCTTTTTCGGGCCTTGTTGTTTGGGCAGCTGAGAGAAGGAAAACGACAGAGGGGAAAGAAAGTGAGGGGGATGGAAATAGATTTAAAACCCTAGAGGATGGAAGAGAATAAGTTTATTGAAAGAAAAGGGTGAGAGAAGAAATAGGTGTGCAATAATGAGCAACGCTGAAATGGCCGAGCTGTTATGTTTTGGGTTGTTGGTGTGAATGGTTTCTTGATGACTGGGACAAAGGAAACTACTAACTGGAAAAATATTATGTATGAAAGCAGAATTTTGGATGAGTCTGAGGTATTCACTTATGTTTGGGTATCTATCTCTTCCATTTTCTCACAAAATCAGTTTTTCCTTGCCTGTCACTTAATGTCAGATTCATAATGTGTCATATTTATTTTAAAACTGACAAATCTAGCATTCACTTCAAAGAATGAATGAACTGAAACTACAGGAGGCTTTCAAACTGATTTTCAGCTCCATCTATTTATTTTCTGGTACAGTCAGACATGAGAAAATCTCATGATTAAATAATGATATTTTGCATACATATATTAAATGCAGTTGCCATCTTTCTTCTGTCGGGACATAGTAGTGATGATTATTTTAACAACATATTTATATATTTTAAGATTATTTTTAATTTGCAGTATATGAAGTAGTTATGGTTCGAAGTGGTTTTAAGGATTGTGAGGGATAATGTAATGTCATAATTTTGCTCAAATAAAGTAATAAATACACTTTTATATTAAGAACATTAATAATCCATTTTATTTTCTACTTTTACTACAAAATATAATATATCTTGGACACCAATAGTGTTTTCATAATAGTGATTAGATCACAATAAAATCAAACAGTTATTTGCATACAACCATTAGACAGAAAGAAAACACTTTGGATGTTTATTTTTTTATGTGTATTTCGCCCCTTCGGTTTTCTTTTCCTCTTTCCTGGCTGTTAGCCAGCCATAAACGAGTCACCATAATCTGCTTTCTCTCAGGTCCTGGACTGAGCCCTTACATTTTACCTTCTACAACCTCACTAACACTGGCCCAGACCTCAGTTAGTGCAGCTAACAGGGGTGGACAAAGGTTAGTTTTAAGCGTTTACCTAAAGCTTCTGTGTGTGTGTGTGTGTGTGTGTGTGTGTGTGTGTGTGTGTGTGCGTCTTTCTCTCTTCCTCTAAATTTTAGTGTAGTTTATTTGCTAGACACTTGCTATATCATACGATTTGCCCATTACATGATATTGCATATGATTTGCCCATTTCACATATACTTGTTGGTAAGATTTTTTAAATGTGTTTAAAAGAAGTCTCTTATGCCCACCAAGGCTGCATTTATTTGATCAAAAATACAGTAAAATATTAATACTGTGAGATTTTATTATTTATTACAATTTATTACAGTTATCCATTTTAATATATTTGATGTTTAATTTAAATGGAACTCTTGGAAGATTTTAGCATGGTGATGGATATGACAATGTTAATGTATTTGGTCTTGGTGGAATAGATCTGCTATGCTGTTGAATTGCTGCTGCTGTTGGTTATTGCTGTTGTTGTAGATTATTGCTGCTGCAAAGCAAGTACAGGAAATTGCTACTGCCAATATATATGCCGATACTGTACTGTGAGTTTTTAAGACATACTGCTGCTCCAAAAATAGCATATAAAATAACCTGTAGCAGATCTACACAGGTGGAGCTGGGGAAGGTGGAGGGTTTCAGAGGAACTCTGAACGCATGGTGCAAACTGCTCTAGTCAATGCTAACCAGCTATTTAAAGGAATGGTTGACTTTTTTTTTTTTTTTTCTAGGCTTGATTGTGTTTATGTATTAATGCTTAAATAAACTTTTTAAATTTGTCACTTAATTTACCTTTATTCTACATTCTTTATTCTGCTCTGTCCCTTCTCCTATAAACTGGCTGAGCCCCTCCCTCAGAAATACACAATGGGCTCAGACTGGTTAGCTGGCCCAGTGTGTTGTGATTCGCTAAACCGCCTAGTGCACTTGCAGAAACGTCGTGCCCCTCACCTCAGAATGTGCTCTGGTTGTATTATGAACAATGGCGTCGTCAATATTGCTTATCAATTTGAGCCCCAATGAGACGCAGAGAATATTAGTGAAAAGGATCATGCAGAACCTGTGCAAGCACACGGCTATTAATGGTATGTTTTTTTGTTTGTTGTAGTCTCATACTTTTAGATATGTTGTTATTTGTAAATGCTACTGCTTATGTTAGCTTTTAATATACAGTTTTAAAGCTTTAATACAGCACAGCAACCAAGTGTGCATCCACATTTAATGCTTCTCATAGCTATGTGAAAAATATCTGTCTGTCTATATACATTGGGCCTCATTCATGAAACTCGCGTAAATATATGAGTATATTCTGAGTAATTTGCATGTAAAACAGACCTTCCCGAAAACTCTCCTCCGGATTCACAAATGCTTCGTAAATGTCCAATTTGATAGTTAAACGTGTGTGTTAATGAATTCCAATCATTCGTAAACAAGGCACTCGTGCACACCCCCCCTATGAATTATAGCTTTGCAAATTGTGTGTCCAGGAACTCAGTGGAATATTCTGGTCTACTTTCTAAGGTTTGGCTCCAGTATATTGCATAAATGCAAAAAAAGACTGATAGGCTATATGCCTAACAATAAATATTCAATAACGTGTGTCTACCAAACGCTTTGGTTGCTATGATTAGGAATATCCACGGCGGCAACATATTACTAGTATCTTATTTTTAAGAATTTTACTAAATATAAAAAAGCAGTAACTGGTACTATTGACTTCTCCACTGTTGTATGCTCCACAGCTGCAAAAAAAAAAAGAAAAAAAGATAGAGAACAAGGGCAAATTAACTTGTAATTATTATGTTATTGCATCAAAATTCAGTGTCATCAGTTTGCCAAAAAGAACACCGAAAGTTTTACACACCATTTACAGCTGGTAGGGAGCAGGTGTACATTTCTTTCGTACCAACTAACATTTTGAAAATACTATCGTTTTCATGAATTTGAAAGTTTACGTCAGAACAGCTTTAAGAACGATTGTGTTTCATGAATGAGGCCCATAAAGTGTATTATTGGAACAGTTTATTGGAGCTGACAAGTTGATGATCTGAATCAGGTGTGAGAGAGAGAGAGAGAGAGAGATGCAGGGCAGAGCGTGTGCAGATCATGGGGATGCAAGAAACAGGATTGGAACATTGATTTTGAAACTTGTGAATCCGTTAGAATCATTAGAAGACAGAATCGCGATTCAGATATGAATAGATTTTTTCATGCGACCCTAGTTTTGACGGCATGGCAACAACTCTTCCTCTTCTCTAAAGCAATGCAGCATGGCCTCGCCCCTTCGTTGCATGCTCCCGAGGGTAAGGTTTATGTAAATTTCTGGGTTTGTGACGTCACAAACCCAGGAAGTAACTCGTTGTAGTCCCTACCAGCCGTATTTGTAGGCGTTAAACTACCATAATTTAAAACATGTAAAGCAGCAAGCTCATTGCCTGTGTATGCAACATGAACCAATCAGCTTGTGCCAAGTAGTTTACTGCTGTGAATATCATCAGTTTGCATTAATGACCCATCAGCCTGCACCATCTAGAGTTTCATGACAGAACTTGGCAATTTATCCCTTTGATGACATTTTGTTCCTTTGAAGCATTTCTTCTTATTATCAATATAAACAGCTATTCTGCTTTTTGTGGAAATATTTATAATGTAATATTTATGTCAATAAATAATAAAATTTATTGACATTTTTGATGAAGAGAAAATTCAAAAGAATAGCATTTATTGATATAGTTATTTTGTTTAAGTTAAAAAAAAAATGCTGTCACTTTTGATTAATGTAATGCATCCTTGCTGAATAGAAGTAATAATAATGTCTTAAACAGAAAAAAAAATAATAATAATTCTGACAGAGAAACTTTGGATGGTACCCTGCAAAATAAAAATAAGTCACTCAATAGTGATACACCATTTTATTTGATCAAAAAAATAGTAATATTCCTTGAACTAATTAATTATGATAAATATGCCAAAAATAGTAATAATAGACAGAAGTTTAGTGATGGAACACAAACACACCGCTACCACACAACTGTCTTATGAGAGGAGGAGGTTTTGTTTATTAAATAATTAAATGTGTTTATCTACTTAATTAAGAGGTACAACTTTTTCCAGAAATCAGTGCATTTTGTGCAATTTGTCAGAAAGTGCAGATCTATCTCATTTTAGCTTTGATGGCAGTATGGTCACAGCCTTTCTTCCTGTGGCAGCCATGTTTTCCTGCGTCTGCTGTCTCTCTCTCTCTCTATCTCTCTCTCTCTCTCTCGCTATCATTTGCTCAACTCATGCTTACTGGAGATGCACAGACTGTGTGCAGTTAATTATAGTTAATGAAAGCTTGTTGGTGTATGAGATAGAAGAGCAGAGACGAAGAGGAGTTCACGCTGAGGCTAGATGTCAACTGGCTTGAACCGGAGGGTATCGCATGATTTGTTTAAACCTGGAGAAACTCTCTCTGCATGATAATTGTCCTTTGGGGTCCGTTTCTGATTCCTGCTTTTTTGTCCTTTTTAAAATATTGTTAATTGACTTAAGAGCTCATCAGTGTGCTTTGTCTTCATTAGGTTAATGAAAGGGCCCCTGTGTTTATCTTTTTAACAGATAATCTAATCGCTTACTTCCTGTCTCTAAAGATCATTTCGACATGAGTCGCTCAGAGTGAGATGCTTTTTAATTTGCGGGACGTGCAGTAACGTATGCAAGGTGTGTGTTGAGATGTGACTGATAGCAACACTTCCTGTGTTCTCTGTTAGCATGTAGGGGGTAAAGGATTGGGATAAACACACTGACTCCAGGGCACTGGAGTATGTTTTCCAAACGGGCGGTCCATAGGGCAAACTAACTGTGCTGTAATGTGAACAGTAGGGTGTTGATGGAGGGGCCACGGAAAGAGTGAGGTGAAGCTCAGAGGGGGCCGTAAACCCTGAAAGCAGGGGAAAACATGGATTTGTCTGGCCATGTTTTAAAAAAGCCACTGACTGCACTATAAATCAGCTGTGCTTGTGAAATGTCCGTGACATTGGCCTTCACCCCTGGGCCCTATAGAAATCAGAGCAGTAGTAAAACTAAAGTACCTACACACTGTCCACCGAAACCCTGCTGCAAACACACACACATATACATTGTTTCAACATTCAGTAGAATTAAACATCACACAGTAACTTTTTTGCACCCAGAAGATAAACATTGTCATTATTTATTTATCCACATGTTGTTCCAAACCTGACTTCACTGATATGGCTTTTTTCAAATCTTCCTGTGGAAGATATTCTATATCAATTCATGGTATCAACAACTGCTGTGACTGAATCGTTAGAGTCACTTCATATATATGTTTATCTTTTTTAATTCAGTAGTTTTGTTCGGTAGCTCATGCAGTATGGAGTTCGACATGAGAAGTGAAGAGCTCGGGTACGAATCATGGGAAACAACGGTTCCACGAAACAGTTCAAACCTGCATAGAAGGAAGTTCAAACGGCACGGTTACATCAACAAATTTGTTTTTATAACAGTTTTGCATTTGTTAACACTGTCGGGTAGGTTTAGGGTTGGGTTTGGTGTAGGGGATATTTCCAACACAATAGAGTTTTAACTTTTAGCGACGCTCCCCGGATATTTGAATTATGATACACCGCAATATGTACCTGAAGCAACGGAATTTTTTTTTTAAAAAACACAGCAATACATGCCTATATCAACGTTAAAAAAAAACATGCCAGGCTCATGTATTGAACCCGCATTTTAGCATCACTCACTGGATCTTTAACTTTGAAACAGCCTCGTAATGTGCAGTAAGGTAAGTAATAACGTGTTGCAGAAATGTATTTAGAGCCACGTATTTCCAGTGTGCTTGGGTTGTTTCTTTTTGTTTTGTTTCTATTGTAGCAGTGAAGCCTCTTCACACTCTCCTTTGTGTTTCATCGAAAAACAATAAGAGAATGAGTGTGTGTAAATAATTTCAAAATGTTAATCTCTGGTTGAACTATCCATTTAACTACAGAGCACTGTTGATCAACAGCCAAGATCAGCACAGCCTTTGACTTGAGAAACTAACTGTCACACGTCCTCATGTTCCTGTTTTGATGTGTGCACATTTCTGACGGCTTGTACCGGTGTATTTGAGCTGTTGGACATTTGCAACTTCAGCTCCCATTAACAACTGAATTAACATGTGAAAGACAAAGCGATCCTGACATCGCAGACTTGATTAAGAAGTTAGGGAAAAACTGACACATGCCCAGAACACTTGTCACCTGACTCCCAGTCATCTATCTATCTATCTATCTATCTATCTATCTATCTATCTATCTATCTATCTATCTATCTATCTATCTATCTATCTATCTATCTATCTATCTATCTATCTATCTATCTATCTATCTATCTATCTATTTTAAACAATAGTTTTAATTCCAAAAGTGTTTGATTGCAGATATAATTTATACACTAATCAAATTATATGGAACTCTGTACACTAAGAAATTCATTGAATGAAAGGTCATGATATTAATTATTTTGAGAAATTTTAGTGATAATGACCCCTTTATGTTTCTGAGGAATGCTACCTGCACTGGCCTGGCCTCCACAACGTTTGGCAGCGAGAGCCACACACTTTCGGCTGATGTCCCTCTAGAGGCCTGTAACATGCAAGGTTTTACGGGGCAGCCTGTAAAGTGTGACGTGGCTCTTAAAGTAAATCAACTTCCATTTGCACTTCTCTCTCTCTCATTCTCTCTCTCTCAGACACACATGCCAGACTGACTCTTTCCTCACAGGAGTACTTCTGAGGTCAGTTAAGCTTGGCCACTGTTTGATTCTATGACCATGTCACATGAACAGCCCCCTTGTCCTTTCTATTTCCTCCCTCAGATGCTGTCCATCCACCACACATCTGTCCTCCAAGTAGCCCGAGACAAGTGGACACCTCCAATAAATCACTTGACTGAAACTCTTCTTTTAGTCTAGATCTCAACTCCAAACTAAATACAAACACACACACACACACACACACACACACACACACACACACACACACACACACACACACACACACACACACACACACACACACTCACACTCACTCTTTCTCTCTCTCTCTCCTTTTACCCCATGCTTCTTTTCCTGCTGAAGTCACTTAAATAGAAGGATTGCAGTGGGAGACATAATGTGCAGGAGTAATAAGGTGATCCCTGGTGGGGTCACGGCTCAAGCGCTTGGCTGCTTGGGCTCTGGGCTCTATGCGAGTTAATGGCCTGTGGTCAGTGAGCCAGAGGGCCCATAAAGACCCCTACATTTCGGGCTCGCGCCCCTCTGCCACCGTAGACACAGCTGATCCCATCCAGATAACTACACTAACTGCACACAATCTCCACTGTGGATTTCTCACAGTGAGCACCAGTAAATCAAGCAGCACTTATCAGCTCATTTCACGTGCCCTTCAAGTTTGATCACGATCTGCACACCTGTGTGTCAAAAAGCGCACGCACATTAGCGCATTATGACACTCAGTGTATTATTAACTCTGCTGTATGCAGGCAGTGGAATGCTTTAAACATTCTAAGAAATTAGAAGGAATACTGATTTACCACTACTACTATTTCAGTTTACTGAGCTTATTTATTTATTTATTGCAAATAATATTAATATGATTAATTATTATTATCAGTAGCAATTTTGTAGTCTATCAATGTGTTTGCATGTATGTGTTTATTTGCTTGTGTTATGTATTTATTCTAATTATAATGAGTCTTCTAAATAATAGTAAATAATAATATTAATATTACTAATTATTATCATTAATACTAGTAGTAGAGGTATCTTTAGACTAGGGCACTTTTAATACACTCATATGAATATGTATGTATCTACAGTATGTATGTATGTATGTTGACTGATTGATTCTTTCATTCTAATAGTAATAATTCTTATAGTAATTGTTGTTCTTCTTTTTATTATTTTTACTTTTTCTTCTGCTTAGTATTATTAATAAATTATTAGTAGTAGTTGCAGAAGTAATAGTGATAGTAGTAGTTAATAATATAATAAATAATATAATTAATAATATAATAGTTGACAATTGATATTAATAATAGTGAAGAAAATAACTACTACTACTACTATTATTATTTCAATTGTTAACTATTATATTATTAATTATGGGAAGATTTGACTATAATTAGTAGTAAAAGTGAAGAAAACTGCTGAAGTTAACTAAAATTACACTGAAATTGAAAAGTGGGGGGGGGGGAAGCTGAAAATGGAATTACAAAATAATTAAATGCAAGACTATAATAACCTTGGGTTTCACAAGGCCAAATTGTAAATGTACAATTAAAAAAAAAAAAAAAAAAACACAATGCAAAATGGCCTTGAATTTAGCTGATTATGGAGAAATGATCTCAATGTGGTGTATTTGGAGAGAGGAAGTGAAGAACAGGAGGGAGGAGTGTCTGTTAATGGTTGTGTGTGAGGAGGGGGGGGGGGGGGGTAATGAGGCCGTGCAGGGGAGGTGTGAGAGTGGCACGGCGGTGGAACAGTGGGGTGTAGCTAACACTTCAGCATTTACAGTGATTACATGTGAACCCCTGTCACACAACATGAGCGCCCTCAGGGTACCGAATTAAACGCCACTGTTTTTGCTTCCCATTTCTTGCCATTTCCTAGCCGTCCCTTGCTTTAAATTTGCTTTCATTTTCTTTATTACTTCTCATCTTTTGGTCAACACTGGCATCTTTAGTTTGCTTCATTTGGTTTTCCTGTCAGCCGTCATCAGCGGTGCATTAACAACTTAACTCAAATTAGCATGCTTGCACTCACAAACATGCCAGGGAGTCCACAATTCATGCAGCTATTTAAAATAAAAAAAAATAAAAAATGAAGAAGCACTGAAACACAAAAACAAATGAACAGTGACAAAAGGAGTCTAAATTTATTTATTTCTTTATTTTTATCACACCTGCCAGTGGCAAAGTGAAATTAACACCATAAATACTTCAATTATTATTATTATTATTATTGTATTTTTAATTATTAAACTGTTTTGTCCTTTTTGTTTTTGACAAAAAATACAGGTAAGTTTCTCACTGCAGCTGCAAAAAACCTGATGCGTTTTGACTTTTTCTTTCATATTATCATTTTGGTAGTTTAATGCAAGGAAGGAATATTCTGCTTATGGAGGAAAGTGGAATATTATGGCGTTCTGGAGAAAAACGCCTTTAGGCATCCTAGATAGACCTCAGATGATAACATTTCCACTGCGGTAAAAGTTAATAAAGTTACCAGCCAACTGGCCAGTTTTATTTACTCGCCAAAGTCAATTGTTACTCACATTCAGCTCTTGGGGAGTATTAATTTTGGACCCTACTGATATAAAAAAATAAATAAATAAAAATAAAAAAAAAGTACACAAGATCCCAGGAATTACTCTTTCCTGGTTTATTTATATGTTTGTTTTCAGCAAGAAACAAAAATCTACTTCCAACCGAAAGCCTCCCCCCCAAAACGCACACACAAACACTTAAAAACCCTGACAAAGGCATCATGTACAACATGTAGTGCCTTGGGTATCAGCGATACTACTAAAATAAACCACAGCAACAGCGACTTAGAGAGTAGACAGGTGAATTTAGCCCCATAAAACCTTTACTAATAGAGTTTACTCTCATTTGCAGGCCCAAAACAATTCAATTGTCAGCAGGGCTCGACAACTTCCACAGTCAGAGCTGAATGAAGAGCAACAGTAATGCTTCTAATGCAGACTGGTCCAGTTCACTCCCTCCTGAGGGCCACTGCTATAATAACAGACCTGATATTGCATTCAGGCTCTAGTGACACAAGCCATTTAGATTACTCACACAGAACTCCTCTCTGAGTCTCTGCTTTAAATGAAAGAGGATATGAATGGAGAGTTTAGGAGCTACAGTCAACCGTTTGAATAAATCTTAAGGACACGCAGTCAAAACAAGGGACGATGAGGGCTGTGAAAAATACATATGCTGTGTATGTATGTTTAGTGGATTAATTTCAAGCTTTTGTGCCCTCGGCACTGGGTGTTTCAGTGGAAACACCATTAAACTGGGCTGGATTTGCTGGTTATTTTATTATTGCTATTGTATCAGTATAACCAAACTGGATTACTAAGGCCTGTAAATTTGAAAAGGCAGAATGCCGTAAGTATATATATTTTTTTGTTTGTTTGTTTGTTTTTTTATCTGAGCACTGCAGTTCTTTTTTCTGAGGTGTCTGAATGAATATATGTATGGAAATATACCTCCATATGTCTTGATTTATTGCTGACTCTCATATATTGAGTTTCCCACAGCCAGCCATTACATTTTAGCATGATCTCTTACAATATACTCAGGGTCCTAAATGAGCCAATGGAGAGTGAATTCAGGAGGTGACCAGAGGAAAAATAAATAATTAAATACTTATTTGCAATGAAACGGTTATTTTGCAGTATTTATTTATTTTAGTTAAATAAACATTTTTATTACAACCCACAGCATTATAAGATAAGTCTCCTTTTCTTAGTAATAATAATAAAAAAAACCGCTCAGATGCCTTTTTTAATATATTAGTTTATGTGGCTTAAAGTGAAGAATGTTCATGCAACAAAGGATTGGGGTCTGTAAGCTTTTTTTAATGTCTTTGAAAGAAGTCTCTTTTGCTCACCAATTGATAAAAAATGCAGTAAAAACAGAAATATTGTGAAATATTAAAATTTCAAATAACAGTTTTATATTTGATTATATTTTAAAATGTAATTTGTTCATTTAATGTAAAGCTGAATTTTAAGCAGTCACAGTCTTCAGTGTCACATGATCCTTCAGAAATCATTCTAATATGCTGATTTGCTAAAGAAACATTTTATTATTATCATTGTTGAAAACAGTTGTGCTGCTTTTTTGTGGAAACTGTATACTTTTTTAGGAGTTATTAACAATATTCAAAATAACAGCATTTATCTGAAAAAAAAGAAATTTCCTGTAACAGTGCAAAAGTCTTTACTCACACTTTTGATCAGTTTAATGCATCCTTGAATAAATATATTAATTTCTCAAAAATTTTGCATCTTGAATATGCCTGTTTCAAACCCCTGTTTTTACAGAAAACAAAAACAAATAAATACATTTTTTATGTCCCATCAGCTTGTACTGTATACACTACCGAGCATTTTGTATGCTATCATAGTCTTTATAATTCTTTTTTTTTTGAATCGGCAGCAAACTATCACTTTGATTGATCTTGCCTTTCATCATGGGGGTCTTAATTGTTGATCTTCATTGAACATGATCAGTGCGCATCGACGTGTCATCTCTGGATTAAGTGATGCTGTCAGCTTGTGGCAAAAAGAAAACAATACATCCATGCAGACATGGCTCCATCGACCTGCCCCGTCTCTCTCTTTCCTTCCCTTGCTGTCTTTCTCTCAGTTGTTCAAGCTCCTTAGACATGTAGCCCTTGTACTTCATCACTGTAAATCTGCGATTGATCAGAACCAATCAGACGACAAATTGTAAAATTTAAACTTCTTACCTTTAATGTTTTTAAGCTGTCCTATACCCTCCACTCTCTATTTTCAGCAGTTTTCTGTCAAGCATGCATATACTTAAGACTGCTGTAAAAACAAATAACTTCTAATCTTATTTATTTGTTAGGCCTATATGTGAATTATCTATTGTTGTATATAGCTTACACATAATATACTAAAAAGCACCGAGCATGAAGGTCACATTTAAAGACAGATGAAATACTCAATTTTATTAAATAAAGGAACAACCAAGATGATTTAGGTAATCAACAGCAACATTACAATTTTTTTTTCTGATAAAAACACAAACAAAACCAGAAGAAAACATTCAAAAAGCTTTTCATCTAACTCAGTAGTATCTAAAAAAGTTTGCGCTTCTCAAAATATGAGCATGTTGCTCCTATTTTCTTTTTATCTGTTTCAGCCACATCCTCCGTTCACACAAAAACACCTCCATCTTCAACAGAATGGCTATAATCACTTTCTTAACACCACCGCTTCCCCTGCCCCTCCAGTGAGAGATATCCTTGAGCCTCACCTCCATCTCTTTGCCAGGTCAGGCAGTGATAGTACTGATAGTGAGCTATAGTTTAGGTCCAGATCTGCTATCTTGGCCTTGAATGATGGAGCAAAGCGAATGGGGAGGTGTTTATTGTCACCCAGATGGTCCACAATGCGGCCGCTTTGCGCAAGGCCCCTCTGTGGCTTCCTCCTCCCCCCACCAATATAATTCATGGGGTGGCACCATTGTGTGGGTGACTGATAAGGCCTTCACTTTGGACCGTTCTGGTCACTTGTCTCAAGGAGACTCCAAAGAAACTTCACTCTGTACAAATGGTGGTGGTAAAGTGCTTTGCTCTTGCGCTCTCTCTCTCTCTTTCGCTCTCTCTCTTTTTCCTCAGAGGAGTGGATAGCTTTTATACTACTAAAACGTTCAAAGAGAAAACAGTATTAGCAAATATTCAAGTGGGGCTTTGACCTCCCGGGTCATTTCACTGTATGAACTTGAACTTCAGGTGCTGTTCAAGCAGAAAGCTGAAACCGTTTACAATCAACTAACTATTTCCACTATCTGAAACAAATGTGGAAAATTTTTCCTTTAGGGCAGTGATTCCTAACTAGGGGGCTGGGGCCCAGTAGGGGACCTCAGCAAATTTCCAGGGGGCTGCAGGATGACTTAAAAGTATGTAAATAACTAAAATGTTTTTAAATTCGTATCCACACACTTATATAATTGTTGCAGAATAACTTAAATAATCATTTTCTTGTTGAAGAACATATTAGTTTTCTGGAATCACAAAATGGTTAATTTAGTATTAAAATAGTATTTATATCAATATTGTTTCTGTTAAAAAAACACATAAGAACACAGCTTTGTCATGTGAATAAACCTCTACCTCTAAATATTAAAGAAATATATTTTATATTTATACCCCCCCCCCCCCCCCCCAAATAAAATAAATAAAGAAATTAATAAATTAAAAACGTAACCCCAGGTCATTCAAGATGTAGATGAGTGTGATGAGGGACAGATTTAGAGAAATTTGTCATTACATCACTTGCTCGTTACTGGATCATCTGCAGTGAATGGGTGCCATCAGAATGAGAGTCCAAATGTCTTATAAAAAACTTCACAGTAATTCCCAATTAATCCACATGTAATCCCATGATTTAACATCTTGATAAGTAAAAGGCACGCGTTTGTAAATTTTTAACTTCAAATCATTGCTTACGTCAAAAATACCTCTATATTAATATTGCTAATTCCTGTGAAATAGTTGTCTCGTGTGAATCAGGAGAGAAATATGCACAAATCAAGCAATGTTTACAAGTGAAAACAGTCCAAATTTTTGTCCAAATTTTGATGTGAGAGCACAACAGGTGATGGAAGGAAGCATTATTATGGATTATGGACCGTTATTTAAAATAGAAGCAATGGATTAGATTTGAAACACCTTAATGATGGATTAACTTTTTTTTTTTTTTTGGTGAACTATTCCTTTAATAGTTCAGTATGTGTACAGCAGGGTTCCTCAAATCCTTCCCTGGAGGCGCCAATCTGATGCAGAGTTTAGCTCCAACCCTGATCAAACTCACCTACCTGTGGTTTTCTAATGATCCTGAAGACACTGATTAGTATGCTCTGGTGTGTTTGATTAGGGTTAGAGCTAAACTCGGCAGGAAAGTGGATCTCGTGGGCCAGATCTGAGGATCCCTGGTGTACAGTATCTTGTCCTAAACTGTTTGTGCTACAAAGAGAATATGACTGTGACTTTGGGAGGAGACTTTGGCCAGTATTCAGCCCCTAGAAACTTTTGGATTAGCAAACATCAAAAAATGTAAAAATGTTGTAGTTTGTACTGCAAAAACAGAAGTCTACCACAACAATTATTTATGAAACAATTTGGGTCAAACTTCTGAGCATAGATCCTGCTATGGATCTGCATGGACGAACACATTTATGACTCCTCATTCATGTTACAATCACAAGAAGAACAGTAAACAAATAAATCCCAAAAGTTTTACTTGTCTGTTTCTGTTCTTAATACGGAGTTGTTTTCCTCTGCTTTGCTCCATCGATCTGCCCCTGACAAATTTTGATTCAATGCTCATATTTTTCCATCTAAGTAAATGTCCAACAAAACACTTGACGAATGGACTCACTAGTTTATCGAGTAAATAATGAAAAGATCATTTGGTAGACTGGATGTCGCGAGCGGGACCAGTCAATGGGGAACTACAGAATGAGCTACGTCGTTCTGAAAGCCAACAGGAATTGTTTTCCTTTTCACTTTCACTTTCAAATAGCATTTCATCCAAGAAAGTCCATACGTGTCAGCCAATCGATGTCACAGAGCATAATCAGAATGTCAAATATCTTAAGTGCTCTGATATTTTCGTGAAAACTTTCCCAGGCAGAGCTGTACATTGATTAGCGTCAAACTGAAGTTAAGAAGACACTGTCTGGCACATTTTAAAAATGTCTGGGAGTAGTTTTTTTTTAATCAAATGAGGACTGTCATTAAATATGAACATAACAGTGTGTGACCACTCCCATGTGTCAGGAAGATATCGATCTGACACATAGGAAATGTGTGCGTGTTCAGGTTTCCCACATCTGTTCTTTGTCAGGATATCTGTGATAGGCCTCATGGTCTCCAGAGGCCCTTTGGTTCAACATGGAAAAAGCATTACTGCATTGCAAGTGGTTCAGTAATCCACTCCAGTAATTACAAGAAGCAAAGTGTGTGCATATCATGACCTAATGTGCTCAGAAGTGAATTGTGGTGGATTTGTAAAATATTAAATGTACAGTTTACCCAAAAGATTGATTGATTAGTTGATTTAAACTGTTTTTGATATTGTATGGTCAAAAACAGTTTAAACACTTTTCAAAATATCTCCTTTGTGTTCAGCAGAAAAAAAAAAGTCAGGGCTGTTAACATGACACCATTTTCAACTAAAAATGGGAAACAAAATACTTCATTTACACAACATTGGCATTTAGGGGTCTGAAAAAGCAAAATTTTGAAGGAAAAAAAAAAAAAATTTTTAGTTCATCGTTGCCGTGTAAACACTAAAGCCCTGAACACAGCAAGCTGACGCCGACCAGCTAGTGGCGACGAAAGCAGACTGCGGGGTCGGCTCACATCAGCAGGTCTGGGTCCAAAGTTGCCCTGACACACCAAGCCTATAGCCTGTAGCACGATGACGTACTGGATCAGATCCAATACGTAGTGGACGGGTGTGTCTCACTCGTCCTTATAAGTGAAGCTACGGGCTCTTTGATCGCCCACTGGTGGCTGGCTGCAGTACAGGTCATAAACCCCGCCCTCTCCATGTAAACAAATGTGACTTCAGTCAAAATAAAAAAATAAATTACACTTCCAATACAATTTTCCGAAATATGGTTTTGGTAATTTAAGGTAGTTGTTATCACGCTGATATATGTTCAATTGTTTGTTTTTGTGATACGTTTGATTTTAGCTAGTAATTTGATGCTATAAAAACGGGGCGTGTCGTTTTTGTGTTTGTTTGTTCTTTATGGAAAAAAAATGGGTTCTATTGTCTTTATTTTTCCATAATAGTCCTGTCAATAATTCGTTCATGAATCACATATTATCATCGGGGATAAGGTGTATTAACACAAAGATGACATTTCTATTTTTTTTGTGTGTTATTCATATGCAAGTTTAATCCCTGTAGATAGATAGAGCTAATGGCTAGACATACCATCCATTCCGTTACGAGAGCTCTCTCTCTCTCTCTCTGTCTCTCTCTCTCTCTCTCTCTCTCTCTCTCTATACAGACTTTTTTTGAGTGTTTTGTATTGTAGCAGACAATGTGTGAAAAGCAACTAATAAAACATTTATTTCACCTGACTGAGGCGTTATTAGCCAAGTCTTAATATAAATTTAATGTTTTTTTTTTAATATTATTATTAGCCTATTGTAAATGTTTGTAATAGCTATATTAGAATGATATAAAATCTAAATACACAAAATGGATCAGCATTAATTTAATATCCCCGATTAAATTTAAATAAACATGACTGATACAATCAAAAAAGATATTTAGGCTAACTCTGTCAGAGTGGTGTATATCTTTATAATTAGCTATTTACAGTGCGTCTGCATAAAAGTTCATTTTCAAAAAACAGATAACTCCGTTTTCAACAATTCTCAGAAATCATCTTTCTTCATTGTGCATTCCAATTAATCTCAATCAAACTGCAGTTGGGTTATTTTGACGGTTAAAAAAATAACTAAAAAAGCACCTAATTAACACAATAAAAACATAATAACATAATAAAAAACATGATTTTTTGAAAATTATCTGGAGTTATCTGTTTTTGCAAATAAACTCTTCATATTAGGTTGCTTATTTTATCCTTATAATAATGGATATAGCATATGTGGGCATCCTGGCGATAACATATGAAATGAAAAATTTAAAAATTTAAAAATTTAAAAAAAAACTTTGAAGTCGCCAGTAAAGACAAATGTGGACATTAAATTTAGACATTAAAGTTTTTACATTGTAAGGTAATGTAGGTCATCGCGTATTGTAATGTAGGTCAAAAACCCTTGCTACATGTACTGCGTTATACTTCACTTCGTGTTGGATAAAAGCGTCTGCAAAATGATTAAATGTAAATAAAAATGACTTTATTCGAGACCTATACAGCGCATGCACGTAAAACATCCACTACGTAGTGGATCTTGTCCAGTACGTCATCGTGCTACAGGCTGCAGCGTGGACCTGTTTCCGACGCTCGACGGCCAAGTAGCACTTCCATTCTGCGCCTTTCTCATGCACTGGTGTGCCAGCTGAACAGCCAATCAGAATGATCAGATGGCCCGACTGACCCACAAGCTCAGACGCCGATTCCACATGTCGAATCGCTCGCAAAAAAAAAAAAAAGGCCGACGAGTGCAAACTGTCTTTTGGCGTTAAAATTGTACTGTCAGGTTTTACTAATGATGTGCAGTGACAAATTAAAAGGTGTGGACACAGTTATTTTTGTGCCTTACCTTATTGAATATGCATTTGTAGGAGTTTCCCTTTCAGAAGCAAAATTTATGGGAGGAGAGTATTCAAATGAATCCCACACATTTACGCTCGTCAAATTACTGGCATTTGTGTCATTATTTAATGCCTCCAAAAAACATCTTAAACTATTTTGTACTTAAAATGGCTACAATTGTTGCTAGGAGGAGGCA
This sequence comes from Acrossocheilus fasciatus, assembly GCA_036784905.1. Lineage (NCBI taxonomy): Eukaryota > Metazoa > Chordata > Actinopteri > Cypriniformes > Cyprinidae > Acrossocheilus > Acrossocheilus fasciatus. The sequence continues at coordinate 17,981,928 of CM071945.1, forward strand.
CAGCAGAGAACAGAGAGCGCATGGTAGGGAGAGGATTTTTGTCCACATGTATTAATTTATTTGGAATGCCAGATGAACACATTATCCAAACATATCGTTTGCCGAGCCATGTTATTTTTAATTTGCTTCAGGAAATAAAAGACGACTTGGAACCCTCAACTAGGAGTCACGTCTGTCAAAACTTCTAGAAAATCTTAATTTTTTGGTCTCCGGTTCTTTTCAACGTACTGTGGCTTCTTTATTTCTCTATTCTTTATTTGCAACAACGCTAATTTTCGCAGCGCTTGGTATATTGCGTTGGTCGATATGTAAATGAGATGTTGCGTCTGTGTTCTTTAATTAGCGCATTGTTAGTAAATCGCCCGCAGAAATTTCCCCATCTCATTGGCTCTGATTTGTCCTGTTTAGTAAAACTTTTAGGTATGGAATGACTTGAGTGTGAGTAAACGATAACAGAATTTTTATTGTTAGGAATACTATCACTTTAAGGCCTCATTGAATGCAATAGCTGAGCTTCTGTCTGCTATTTTTGAATATTAAAATATTTATTATTCTAATTTGTTTTGTGGTTTAATGAACAATATAGCAATGTGTTCACATGCACTGGTCTACCGTCAAAACAAGCCGGCCATTCAGCATAACTAGCCAAGAGAAAGAACTCTTTTCTGAGAGACTGGCCTTATACTGTGGATGACTGGACTGCTGCCTATCGAAGCAGCATCTTTATTCGGTCGGAAAATGAATCCTCAAGGAACATGGCCAAAGCTCTTTATTGTGTATGCAGTGTGTGGCCAGGTTCAAATTGGCAATCAATTATCCAATTAAGACTGACAGAAATGCACATCAGGAATTCCAGCCCATCCGTCCAGGCTCGCGATTGGAACACGATTAGAGGGACTTAATTAAACCCTAGGTGCAGGGTGTTTAAACATCGTTTGTGGGGCGTCAAAGGGGTTTGGAAATATAAAAACCGCTTACTTTAGATTCTCCACACATTCTTCTGTTGGGTCTGTGGAGGACACTTCTCAGCTAAAAGGTGACATATGTGGTAACAGAGGTGATATGAGAGGGATCTGGGAAAAATTTTGTCTTTCAATGACAGAGAGAGGTGTAGCTAGTCAGGAAATGTTTTTAAAATGTGTAAGACATTTACATTTGTGTATTTGAAAGACGTCCTGGGAATCGAACCCACAACCTTGGTGTCACCTTGTTTTTCCAGTTGAGCTTCATAAAACAGGGAATGACGTCATAGAAAGGACCCCAGAAGACCATCATGACTGTTTGTCAAGGTCAATAATTCTCCTAAAATATCGATTTATTATAAATAGATTATAAATAGATAATTTGAGCTTTATGAGATTTGTCATGCACATTTAGATTTCCAAATTTACATCCCTGACTTCCCAGAAAATCGAATGATATTTCTGAATTATTAACTGCTAAAACATTGTAGGTAAAAAAAAATAAAAAATAAAAATAAATAAATAAATAAATTAAGGTGTGTGCACGCTATTAACTTTTTCCAAATAATTTTTTTAGAATCGTTAAATTAAAATGTTCTTGAAAATGTTACTTAAATGTTTCCTAAATCATCATCGAATACATTTGAGTGCATTCCTAAAAAGTGCATTTGTTTTAAAGACTTTTATCTGTTATCGACCCCTTGTAAAAATGTATGGTTATAAATGAGTGAATAAGACAATGAATGTATGGAATAAGTGGATGGAACTGTTATAGTCAATAAATAAATATGCATAATTAACAGTAATGCAATAAAAAGGCAGGAAAGTTGTTTGTGCAAATTGCTTTCAAAGCAGGATTAGAAGTGAAGGGTGTATTATGTTTCATATTGCTGAATAAATTGTGAGTGTAAATCAGATTTTGCCCCCATCCCAGCAGGAAAACAATGAATAAACATCACGACTTGAACGAGAAAACTTCAATATCACTGGCAACGCTACTGATGCTGAAGCAACACAATTTGCTGAGAACACTTCCCGCACAGCTCAGAGAAGACTTGAATAATTCAAGATCATCATCCATTATACCACACCCCACATCCGCCTGCCGTTGGAAATGTTGAATATAATGTGTTGTGAAGCTTCAAGATTCTGTCGAATATATTCCTCCTGGCCGGCTTCTTGCCTTCCTTAGCTGCCCCGTTCAGTGCCTGCATTGATTTCCGCGTGGAATCTTCCACTTTATTCCTTATGTGTCAGTGGATGTGGAATGAGAGCCACTGCATTTTAATTTTTGGGGGTTTGTGAATTAATCATTTCCCTGGATAGCTCGAGCTCAGCCTGGCCCTTTCAGGAGAACACCTTATCACAGCAAATAGGATTCAAAGGGAGAGGGGCAGCATAATCCACAGCTAATTGGATGAAATGGCTCTCTCCCCCTCTCTCTCACTGGCTGGCTGTCTGGCTCCTGTTCGCTCGGCTCCACAGGGACCAGGGAGCCACTGAAGAGGTTATTACAGCGTGTCTTGAGGGAGCATTAATACCTTACCCCTTGTTCAGACATGCAAATAATCTAATTCAAGGTCTAGCTAATTAACAACCCCACTCCAATCTGGATAAAGAGGTGCAATAACAAGCCCAAGACTTCTTTAGGGAGGCAAAATCACACCTGGTCCAGAACACTACAATTACATATGCCAATAAAATTCCGGTTTAAAGCAAAACCTTTGGTTAATATGCTGGAGGAGTCATATAATTATGTTTTATTAAAGTTTATAGGAATCCTTATTCATCTCCAATATTGTAAAACCAACACGGTATTGCCAAAAGCAACTCTACAATGAAAGGTGTGGCCACCTGCACGCCATCAGGGTTGTTGTTTTTTTGTTTGTTTTTTAATTTAATATTATAATTCTATTTGATTAAATTTAATATTTTCGTATCAAATTTCGATTTTGTTAGTTTTCAGTCTTTTATTTTTTGTAGTTTTAGTTTTAATTTTATTTTTTGAACCAATATCATTTTAAAATGTTCAACACTGTTGAATTTCTGAGTTTGGTGTAATTGCTATTTACACACTCAAAAATAAAGGTTATTAAATTTCATTCAATGTTCCATGAAGAATCTTTAATATTCATGGAACCTTTCCATTCCACAAAAGGTTCTTTGTAGTGGGGGGAAAAAAAACAAATAATAATTTACAAAAGAAAAGATTTTCTTTAGATTTTTACGATGTTCTTCACACTAAGAAAAAAATATTGTTCTTTTAAAAACTGCTCACTCAAAAGTTCTTTGGGGCATAAAAAATGGTTCTTCAATAATGGCTAGACAATTCCTGTATCTATTGTCAGAAGTACCAGCATTTCACCTTTTTACCTTGATTTTAGTTATGGGAACACCTTTTGGGGGACTAAATGTACTCCTACTTTAGAGGAGGGTATAACCCAGCATGATAGGAACTACCAATCACGTAAGTGTGCATTGATTGGCCAAACGCATGCCACACAAAAATCAGCACAAGACATTTTTTAAAAAGCCATGTAAACACAATTTACATACACTTACCCCAACAGCGATATATTTCATTTACCCACCATTACGCTGTAGTCCAGGCACTTCTCCTTAATCCATCCTCCAGTTGTTGATGTTATTGAATGCCGCGCTTAAGTGATGTCGCTGTTGGTTGGCTTATGTCTAAAAATTTTGTTCTCAGGGAACCACCCTGGTGGCTAGATCCTATAACTACCCGGTGCGAAAGCCCCTCATGGAAAAAAAACAACCCCTATGGAACCTTTATTTTAAAGAGTTTGGTAACATTTTCTTGCTTATTGCAGGTGGGTTATCAGGGTTTCATGTTTTATATCATGTATCAAGAATATATATATATATATATATTAGTTCTATATCTTTAATGCCTCCCAACATGTTTTGCAATATATTTTTCTCCTCCAGTGATCAGGCTGCTCAGCGAGGGTCTTCATTAGAATTTGTTTTGGCCTCATGGCAGGCAGCAGGCTGAAATGTAACATGCTTTAAGGCGTCTTGACTCTTTACTTCCAGGGCCCAAATGTTAATCTGGCCTCAGCAAGGTTACGCAGTCAAGGTTGCCAAATAGCAGCAAAACGCTAATCTCCAGGGCCTTGGGGTTCGTTTGGCCCAGGAATGAACATGGCCGCTAGCTGCTTTGGCAGTTCATGCATATCCTGCGTATGAAATTGTGATTTACTACACCAATTTACATGTGCCAATACCCGATAGCCCCGTCTTAAATGCTCTTGGTTTCCGGTCTACGGAGTGTGTGAGTGTTTCCAGTCCCCACATCCCCCAGAAAACGCACATTAGGCTGAATATATTGAAGCTTTGTTTTTAGATCACACTCGATAAGCATCAACGTGGCTATTGACCTTTGAATATCCGCAGAACGGCCACTGCATTACATTTCAGTTAAGGCAGTACGCACAGAAAGATACATTTTAACCACTCGCTTTTTTGCTACATTAAATTATCCATGCAAATAACCAAATGTTTTCTTCATCTGTAGTTAATGTTTGACATTTAGGAGCAGAAATAAACAAAAAAATATATATATTTAGTGGTTATCTGATGCGTGCCGTGCCTGAAGTGTTAGATTTTGCAGGATCAAAGTAAAATCTATTTTGTTTATTTCCTTGAATATTTAATTTCAGGCAAGTTTAGGACCGTTTCATCCAAAACCATGCTGAGATGTTTTTATGGTAAGGCCATAAACAACACATTACATAACGAACCAGCATTTAGTTTGAATCATTAATAACCTGTCTAGGAACTATAATCGAGCAAGTGATAAAGTTGTCTTCACAAAGCCCACAGCCTATATTTTAGCGACGCATGGGTAATTTTGTGCTGACATATTTGAAGCTTGCGTTGAAAGCATGTGCTTTTGTGTGGTATGCATGACTTGCTTGCACATGGGTAGCAAATGATTTCAGAATGCAAATTACAGAAACAGAGCTGTGTTAAATTGTTTGGTCGGCATCCATGAGAATGTTAAAAGCGTAAATTGCACATTTGGCACCAACATGGAAAACATTATAATGTACATCTAAGTAGCGCTCGCAGCTATTTACTAAATCAAACATTCTGAGGAGGCTTCAATGCGTTCAGCATGTCCAGCATAGAAGAAACAAAAAGACCAGCTGGGGGATTCAGGCCTGACTCAGTGTAGATCTTATAATGTATAAGTTTTATCTTCCTTTCCATCTCCCATTTCAGCCATTCTGCATCAACAAAACTCATTATACACAAAAGGGTGAAGTGCATGCATGCAAAAAGTCCTTAATGATGGTCCAACATAAAATATGGTATACTTAGTCTTGGGGTTCAATCACTCTTTTTAATAGCTTCATAGCAGTCTGAAAATAAAGTATTCATGAAGATTGAGGAAGATGATCCGATGAACTTCAATTTAATTGGCGCAAATTAAAACAATCCATCTTTCTGTGGCTGTCCATCTCTCTGCCAGCTCCTCTTCACTGCTCATCTTGCACCTTGATTACAATTATCTTTTAATGGCAAAACTTGTCAGATGGTTTTCTCCCTCTTTGCTGATTTACACCTGCTCGGCACAATATAGATTTACAGATATAACTCATATTTAAGTGTTCATTTCTGACTAAACGTGTCTCTCAGGCCTTTAGTGTTCTTACACCTCTTGATGAATTAATTTCCATGACTTTTCTGTGATTTTTCTTTTCTTTTCCAGTTGTTAGTAATTATTGGATTAGTTTTTTTTTTCTTTCAATAAAAGTTATTGCTAATAGTAAAAAAAAAAAAAAAAAGAACAATACTTAATGCACATTTGCACAAAAATATTAAAAAATATATTAGTATACTGTATGTAGAAATTAACATTAACCTAGACTGATAAATTCTAATTCAATTACGTATAAGATAAAATGTACTGAATATTAAAGTATACATTAGCATTGATATATGATGAACAATTATATATTTATAAATTAACTTTAACCTTGATTCATAATTGCTGTAAAAATGCTAGTTCATACCTAATGCTTTAATAACTGTTAATAAATTAAGTCTTATTGTAAAGTGCACATTATATTATAGAGACTGTGCTAAAAACAATATCTTTCTTATGATATATTTTAGAATCTTTTGGAATCATACGTGTAAAAATAAAAAACAAATTAAGATTTTCTCAGGCCCGGAAATCACAATGTTATGTCTAATCACCATGTCCATCGAGATCCTGGGCGCTGCTTTACTGATTTATCAGTGACATGATTGGTTTGTGGCCTTTCTCCTCTGTGTTTTTAACAGTCAGTCATTGATGCATTCACACTCAGGATGAAGTCCTAGTGGACTAAGACCACAGCAACAGATGAGCAAATAAAGTGCACATGCAGTGGTGTTTTCTGCAGAATCCAATAATCTACCCAGGCAATTAGGAAGAAAGATGACATTTTGACTTTTAATTTGGGGACAATGTGGTGTGGCTTTTCCCTGCTGATGGCTCTTTTATGCTCTCATGGCACCAGACTGAAGTGCTGAGATTGGACTTACCATGAGCTACAGTCTTTATTTTACCATATAGCACCATTTCATCCTGTCTACTTCCTACATTGCGCTGTGCTGTCACTTTTCCAGACCAAAGTGCTTATTCTAAGTGATGCGAGATATGGAGATGGAGAACAAATGTGTCTCTGGGAGCAGCAAAAGATCAATAAGACATTGCGACTCACCTAAAAAGGTAGTGGTGTGGGGGAAAGACAAGGAACAAAAGAGCGGTAATGATAGCATAAGCGGATTTGAGCAGAAATAAGTAGTAAACAAACACAAAGCAACCTTAACACAACATACATCAGACTACGAGATATCTCCTGGCACACTCCATAACTGCTGTTTGTTTTGAAGGAGATGATATTATTGGGCCATGGAATGATAACCTCTCGTCGCAGTTCTCATCAGAATGTGTGTCTGGGAAATTGATGCTTGTTTTACGATTAGCGCAAGAGTATTGCTCGCATAGAGGCATCAGCGGCGGGCCCGTACTGCCTCAGCTCAGCAAGCAACTATAAAAGGCATCAAAGCAAACGGGGAATGCAGCGTGTGAGACCATGTGCATCGCTCAATGAGCCATGCATGGCCAATTATTGTTGCCCGCCGATGAGGAAACACTGGACAAACTAGCGAGAGTGAGCCATTCCAGCATCACATTCCACAATTGAGATGAATACATTTTTTTTTTTCATAGCTTTCCCCTTTTTAGATCCGTTCTAATCGGCAGAAAAAGGCTTAGAGGAAAAGGGTGCAATTACCTTCAAGAGTCTTCAAGCAATCTTTGAGTTTCTCACGTGAACTCTTGCAAAAAGGCTTGTGTAAGTCACATTTTATATCAGACACTCTTGCACTCTTGTGAAAGGTTTATATATATATATATATATATATATAACCTTTATAAAACCTATACGGTATATATATTAGGGGTGTCAACGTTAATGCATGCGATTAATCTAAAAATTTTAATGTGTTAATATTTTTTTAACGCAAATTAATCGTTTGATAAGGTTTGACCCCAACTTCTTGCTGTCATTGCAGCAGCAAGCCAGTGTTTCCAGGGTCACGGCACAAGTGGGCTATTTTGAGTCACGGGAAAAATTACAGAGCCGTAGGTTAGTTTTGGGCTACTTTTATAATGTACTACGCCCGCCCAAAGTATATAGTAGGGGTGTCCCCGACTAAGGATTTTCATAGTCGAATCGGAATTTTCGAATCTTGCTGATAGTCGACTGTTAGTCAAATCATATGTTTGGGGGCGGGGCAAATCATATGTTTGGGGGCTTTTTGTCTGCCAGCTTCATCATGTGCCGCATAACATCATAAATGTGTAGTTTTACGCTCGGGGCGCCGAGAAAGGGCGCCCACGCTATCTAACCAATGGAGCGCTGATATGCTATAAAACGTCACTAAATATAATCAATTCCACCAATCAGTGACGCGCAGTAATAATTCTCCGATGGGCGCTTTGCCTCTGCGCCCATCGGAGAATAACATGAGTTTGGTGTGGTCACGTGGCAGTGAGATTCGAGTTGACAATGGCGCCGGCGTCACACGAGAAAGAGACCGTGCAATCTCTTCTTCAAACTTCGTTTGAAAGAAGACCACTGGCTGAAAAACAAAAAATAAAAGAAATGGGACCGGACCAGCCACAAATTAACATCAGACAGCAGGTGAAAGACAAGGAAGGGTCTTATACTAGAGGCTTTTCGCGGACATGGTACACTAGGAAGCCGTGGCTAACCGGCTGCTGAGTAACTAACTCGCTGTTTTGCTTCCCTTGTTTGCTTTTTAAAACTGCAGCGACCGATCGAGCCTGGTGTGAAAACCGTGTTCAGGACATGAACCATTTTTCGGAAAAAATAAAAAAACACGAACATGGGTTTGATGGGGTTTTTTTGTCTGTCTTAGAGGTGGTTTGCTGTACGATTCATGATGTGAACACTGGAGACAATGTATAGCATTTTTTATTGACTTGCTCACCATTACAATTGGTAATGCACAGTCTTCTTCATCTAGTGGTTACTCCATGTAATAACAGCGACTATTTACCTCTTTGTGTTTATTGAATATTGACGCAAATTACAGCAATTATAAGTTCACCTTGTATGACTTGGTTTCCAATGAATCTCAAATTGGCACATCTTTCTGTCTTTGAAAGAACAATATTTGAAATCTACAAGGACATTCTAAATTCATACTTTAATAATTACATTAGATGCTATTTGTTTTTAAATAGTTACTTTGGTGTTAATGTAATAAATAAACAGCAGAAATTGTTCAATTGTTAAAATAAAAATTTTAAAACCACATTGTCCCTCAGCCCCCCCTACTTTTTCCATCACCAGCCGCCACTGGTTATTAATGTTCTGCATTTCTGTTTTGAGCTGCGCGCGCTGGATAACCAGTAGAATGAAGCATTTGATAGCAGATTTTTAAATCAATGGGATTTAACTCATTTATCTCATATAAAATACGCTTTCTTATTTACAACATAACGTTAATATAACAACTTACAGGCTATCTGCACAAAACGCCCCGATTCCTGAACGTGTCTGCGCGGCTCTGAATGAACTCCTTTTGTGGAGGCGTTCTTCACGCAACAACGTGCAGAAACAAGGGAACTAAACTCTAAAAAATCCACAGCGTTTTATTATGATAGTGTTCTCATTATAATGTTATATGTATATGACGGTCCTAGTCATAGTTATTAATATTCTGGATAATTGTTTGTCCTGCGCGATGAAGAATCACCGTACAATGAAGCACTTTACTGCAGCGACTCAACCAAATGCATCTTTTACAAGATATATAATATAAACACGATATATATATAAACCGGCTGAAATGTTTTGAAATAACTTCCATCCTACCTGATCGAAAAAAAACCAGTCTTTCACTCTGCCTGTGTAAATTTGAGTCTTGTTAAAGTTTTAAATCCTTGCCGCCAAAATGCTCCTCTGCCAGACACGGATTATGGAAAGTGAAATTTAAATCTATAGGGGTGGTTGGATTTATTCACGCACGTTAAAATATTTATTTAAAGTTTTTTTTTTCTTTTCAGATTCTTATTTAGCATTATCATAATAGGCTGTATATTAACTTATTGGGAGAAAACCGGTAGTTCGATGTGAAATCAGACACTGAGCACCCCCATATAGCCAAAATGGCATGATCACAACACCCCGCGAATATTCGACTGTGAGATTGGGAGTCGAATCAGGCTCCTCGAATCGAAGCATCGAATCATCGACTATTCGGGGTCACCCCTAGTATACAGACAAATAAAAATTAAAATAGATCCTTTTACTAATGTGAATTATACTTGGAATGTATACCTGGCAACTTAAGAAAGGAGAGGTGTTTGTACCATCACAAACAACGTGAGTTTCAGCCACAGCATACATTAAGGCTTTTACACAGCAGAAATAAACTTGACAACAGCCACTATAGATTATATAAGATAATAAACACACGATTACAATAGGATATATGTATGTGATTTTCTTGAGTTGAATGTGTACATGTGAAATGCTAATTTGTGCAGCAATATAAAAGGCTATAAATAGCATATTTTAACAACAGTAAACGACCAAATTCCACATGTGATCGCAAAAGGAAGTTATTACAAACACTCAATGGTGGTTTGAAGTGAGTTCTGGGTAAAAGTGTACTATTAATCTCATAAATTGTTTTATGAAGCATGATGCTAATATTAGCTCTAATGCAGCTGCAGAACAGGTCCAACTTCTTCATAATGCATTTTGACATAATACTTCATGTAAGGTCGCAAGAAAATGTTTTGTTGTATTTATTTTTGATAATAGTTGGGTAAATGTATACTGGGATTGAAGCAATGTGGCTTGGTAAACATTTTATTGCCAGTATAAAGGCTGATAATGGCTGAATAAAAACAAAAGAATAATAAGGATTATGTCTCATACCTGGCAGAAGTGTGAAAGGTTCTGTTTCCTTAAACTAGTTTGTCATGCATTTCTTTATTTCAACACATTTACAGGTAAATCCTAGTATTTTAAATTTGTGATTAATCAAGATTAATCACAGTCCATAACTGTGATTAACGTGATTTAATTTTTTCAATTGATTGACAGCACTAATATCTATCTATCTATCTATCTATCTATCTATCTATCTATCTATCTATCTATCTATCTATCTATCTATCTATCTATCTATCTATCTATCTATCTATCTATCTATCTCTCTCTCTCTCTCTCTCTCTCTATATATATATATATATATATATATATATATATATATAATATAGGCAAGGCAAGTTTATATTTATATAGCACATTTCATACACAATGGTAATTGAAAGTAAAATAATCATAAAAAAATTAATCACAACAATAAAACCAGAAATTTAAAATGATTTAAAAATGGATTTAAAATTAAATTAGAACAGTTAGAAATAAAAAAAAAAATATATATATAAATTATACATAAAATACAGGGCAGTCGGTTCGGACATAGCACAGTGCTCATTCAACAAATGCACAGCTAAACAGATGAGTTTTGAGACTGGATTTAAATGTGGCTAATGTTTTAGCACATCTGATCTCATCTGGAAGCTGGTTCCAACTGCGGGCGGCACAATACCTAAAAGCGGTTTCCCCTTGTTTTGTGTGAATCCTTGGTATTTCTAACTGACTCGATCCTAATGATCTGAATGGTCTGTTAGGTTTATATTCAGTGAGCATATCTGCAATGTATTTAGGTCCTAGGCCATTGAGTGATTTATAAACGAGTAAAAGTACTTTTAAAATCAATCCTAAATGTAACTAGAAGCCAGTGTAAGGACCTGAGGACTGGTGTAATATGCTCAGATTTTCTGGTTCTAGTCAGAATCCTGGCAGCAGTGTTCTGGATGAGCTGCAGCTGTCTAATGGTCTTTGGAAGGCTGTTGAGGAGACCATTACAATAATCCACCCTGCTTGTGATAAAGGCATTAATAAGTTTCTCCAAGTCTTGACTGGAAACAAAACATCTAATTGTTGCAATGTTTTTGAGATGATAGTATGCTGATTTAGTTACTGCTTTGACATGACTACTGAAACTAAGGTGTGTCTCCCCAGAATCACCCCAATATTTTTGACTTGATTTTTAGTTGTTTGACCCCTAGAGTCAAGGTATGCATTCACCTTGAGAACTTTATCTTCATTTCCAAATGCAATGACTTCAGTTTTCTCCTTGTTTAATTGAAGAATGTTCTGGCACATCCAACTGTTAATTTCATCAATGCATTGGCAGAGGGAGTCAATGGGGCTATAATCATTTGGGGCTAGGTAAATCTGGGTATCATCAGCATAGCTGTGATAGGCAATTTGGTTCTTTCTCATTATTTGACTTAGTGGGAGCATATACAGGCTAAACAAGAGCAGTGCACGAATTGAGCCTTGTGGGACTCCACATGCCATGGACGTCCACTTAGACTTATGCTCTCCTATACTCACATGATTACCTCTCCCTTCTAAGTATGACCCGAACCATTTGAGTACCATCCCAGTAAGCCCAACCCAGTTTTCCAGTCTCTCTAGAAGTGTTATGATCGACAGTGTCAAACGCAGCACTAAGATCTAGTTAGTCTAAGCCTCAGACGTCACGCCCACGGACCGTTGGCTAAACGTCTGATGCATATGGCACACTTATCTCAAAACACTTCAGGAGTGTCAAAGTCGTCGGATTGGTTGAATTATATAGGATTTCTGGGAGACGTGTGTGCCGTGTTCTTTAACGTTTCACCTAGAAACAAAAATGTTGTGGTGCCAAACCCCCTCATGAAAAAAGAAAGCCGTCGTGCTTACAACTGTGATGACAAACGCTTATCAGGATCAAATAAATGCTGGATTTTCAAAAGTATGTGAAATATTTAAAGTTCGCAGTATAAAATCTTTAAAATACATCCGAGAGTTTCACACTCTCATTGTTGTGTTATTGTGTCTGTTATTGTGGCGACATTTCTACTCCCCGAAACGTGACGCTGAACGAAAGTAACTGTGATTGGTTGTTTGACATGTCGGTCAAATGGCATCATGGGCGGGATTTGGCCAATGAAAGCTACCATACATTGCAGACCTTCAGCCGTCAGTCTGAAGGTCTGGCTACGCGAGACTAAGATCTAGTAGTACCAGCACTGATATTTTGCCAGAATCAGAATTAAAGCGAATATCATTTATTATCTTAATGAGTGCTGTCTCTGTGCTGTGATGCGCTCAGAAACCAGATTGAAAATTGTCCAGGTATCCATTTCAGTTTAAGTAGTTGTTCAGCTGATTTAAAAACTACCTTTTCAATAATCTTACCTATGAAAGGAAGATTTGATATTGGTCTATAGTTGCTCAATATGGAGTTATCAAGATTGCACTTTTTCAGAAGGGGCTTAACAACTGCAGTTGTCAGAGAGTTTGGAAAAGTCCCAGAAAGAAGTGAGGCGTTCACCACTTCTAAGAGATCTGCTTCTAAACAGTTAAGCACACTTTTGAAAAAAGATGTGGGAAGTGTGTCAAGATAGCAGGTTGACGATTTAAGGTGCTGTACTATTTCTTCCAAAATGTTACTATCAATTGCTTCAAAAACAGACATAAGCCCTATTCGGACAGGACTAGTTTTCTAAACTACGTTTGAGTTTCAGTTCTTATCACCTGACATTTGCGATTTTCATGTACCAATTTAGACGGGACTAACATCTCCGTGTTTATTACAGAGGTGGGAGGGTCTGTTTTGGACATCTGGGTGTTTCAGAGATCACACGCTTTGTATGCGTGCATTGCGTATAGTCTTTCGGATTGATTACCATTACTATAATCACACAAATACCATGGTGAAGCTAAATGGCTAGTATAGAAAAAGCATGTTAATGTGTGTTTACTTTACTTTTACTTTTAGTTATTTATTTGTAGTAAACCCGTGTTTAATTTTAATGAAGGTACATATGTAATTAAAACATTATGTAATTGTTACTCTCTCAACAGTAGCAAAAAGAATGTGAGTGTTGTTTAAGTTACTGTTTATAAGGTTTAAGAAGGTCTGTCTAGCTGTGGCTAGTTCCACATTGAAAGCACGAAGACTGTATTTAGATATGCTATAGTGAATTAAGTTTCATCTTCAGCCATATTCGCTCAGCTTTTATATATATATATATATATATATATATATATATATATATATATATTAGGGGTGTCAACATTAACGCGCTAACGTATGCGATTAATCTAAACATTTTAACGCGTTAGTTATTTTTAACGCAAATTAATAATTTGATAAGGTTTGACCCCAACTTCTTCCCATCATCGCAGCACGGATGGTTATCTATCATTGTGTGATGAGGGTACAGCGAACCAGTATTGCCAGGGTAGTGGCACAAGTGGGCTATTTTGAAAATACAGTCGCGGGAAAAATTACAGAGCCCATGGGTTGTGTTTTTTGGGCTACTTTTATAATGTACCACGGCATTATACATTTATATAGACAAGTAAAATTTAGATCCTTTTATGCATACATGTTAAGGCTTTTACACAGCAGAAATAAACATGACAACAGCCACTATAGATTATGTAAGATAATAAACACACGATTCCGATAGGGTATTTGTACGTGATTTGAATGTGTACATCTGAAATGCTAATTTGTGCAGCGATTATAAAAGGCTATAAATAGCATATTTTAACAACAGTAAACAACCAAATTCCACGTGATCGCAAAAGGAAGTTATTACAAACACTCGATGGTGGTTTGAAGTGAGTTCTGGGTAAAAGTGTACTATTAATCTCATAAATTGTCTTATGAAGCATGATGCTAATATTAGCTCTAATACAGCTGCAGAACAGGTCCAACTTCTTCATAATGCATTTTGACATAATACTTCATGTAAGGTCACAAGAAAATGTTTTGTTGTATTTATTTTGAAATACTTTTGATAATAGTTGGGTAAATGTATACTGGGATTGAAGCAATGTGGCTTGGTAAACATTTTATTGCCAGTATAAAGGCTGATAATGGCTGAATGAAAACAAAAGAATAATAAGGATTATGTCTCATACCTGGCAGAATTGTGAAAGGTTCTGTTTCCTTAAACTAGTTTGTCATGTATTTCTTTATTTCAACACATTTACAGGTAAATCCTAGTATTTTAAATTTGTGATTAATCGATTAATCACAGTACATGACTGTGATTAACGCGATGAAATTTTTTAATCGATTGACAGCACTAATGTATATATGTATGTGTGGGTGTGTGTGTATATATATATATATATATATATATATATATATATATATATATATATATATATATATATATATATATATATATATATATATATATATATATTAGTCTGGTCGTAGCCTGAAGGTGACAGCTATACATGTGTCCTAAAACCAGATGTGAACAACAGCCAAGTGCTCCCAGGTGAAATTTCATGAATAAAAAAGTAGTAATAAAAACAAAAATATATATTTTTTTTTTCCTTCAATTTTTTAATTTATGTTCTAATGGAAATTCCCTTAAATAAATGTAGTTGTGACTTTATTTCTCATTGTACTTTCATTGTGCTTTTAAGTGTTTTTTTTTGTTTTGTTTTGTTTTCTCAAACTTGTCATATCTCTCATTAATTTATTTTCTTTTGTTTAGAATTGCAATTTCATATCTCACAAATAAGGATTTATCTCATAATTGGGACAATTTCTCTCAGTGAGACTTAATATCTCACAATTTGGCTTTCTTGGTATTGTGACTTTATTTTGGAAATTGGAAAATTTCTCACAACTGAAATGACTGTTTTTAATCTTGACACTATAACTCACTTTATATCTTATTTTAAACTTTACGTGGTTGAATGGGCTTCCATATGTTTGTTAAGAGCTCTGGACAGAACGGACCCTTTGTGTGGCAGGATTAAGGAACGAAGGTGTAGGAATTCGTCTCACCCCTGCTCTGTCGTATGAGTGATTATGACCCCCTAACGCTGACCCTCAGCCCCACGTTGGGCGCCATGATGATCTTTTTTTAAAGGCTGCACGGGGAGCTGTGGGGAAATGGCTCTAGCGTTTTCCACTTCTGCCCCAAATAAACTGTGATGTTCTCCATCCATCAGTAGGCTGGGTGGCACACTGACCTGTCATAAATTCACCCCGCAGGAGAAGGTGACAGGGCCCGAGCCAATCTTCATGAAAGAATTAAAAAATGGTACAGGACCCCTCCCCTCCCCCTGCCTCTCTTCAGCCCACTCCAACCTATGCTCACCCTTTACCCCCTTATAAAAAAGCCCTCTCCGAATCTATTCCCTCTTTCATCCTTCCCCAAGTGTCTCAGTGTCTCCCATCTCTTTTCTCCCTCAACCCCCCATTTTTCTCTCTCACCCAATACCTTTTCTCTCTCTCTCCATCTCTGTCTTTTTCTCTCTCTCCCTCTTTCTCTCCATGGGTAAGCAGGTAATCATGAGCTGTCACAGAAAGGTGACCCATTAATGTGATGGATACGGTGTGAAAAACAAATGGTGTGAAACGTGTGGATTGCTGTCCTTACTGCACCTTGGCCTTTTGTTCTGTCATATCAATATCCACACAGGGCCTCATTACACTGCCGCACTACACAATGAGCGCCGCGCCAGGGTCAGGCTCCCAACGCCACGCTCCCGCTCGCTGCCTGCCACAGGCACCCGCACCGTGGGCCTCCTCCTCCTCCTCTCCTTTCCTCTTACTCCTCCTCCTCCCCTCAGGACCCACAGGTAAACAAGCAGCTCAAATCGCCAGTATTTTCAGCCTCGTGTTGTTTTGTTCGGTGACTATTGTCGAGCGGTTTTGGAAAGGAGGAAGCGCCAGTGTTGCCAGCGTGCACCGTCTGGAGACAATGGCAGTGGTGTTGGTGATAAGCAGATGCAAAAGCTGGCTTTTGTTGATGGTCTCTGCTCTATTGTTTCTGGTTTTGTTGTCCAACTGAATTTCATTAACGGTGAAAACAGAGGATGTGCAGAGATACGCAGCTGGCATTGTGTGAGAAAGCTTTGGGTAGAAGAAAGAGAAGGAGAGAGAGCCTAAATGACTGTTGTTGTGACTAGTTTACTAAAGTCTGAGACACAAAACTACATTTTATTGATCCAGCATTAAAGAAGGAGATTGGATATATACCACATAATATCTCACATACTGACTTACTAACTTCTTTAGTTACAACAATAAAATGTTTAATCACATAATTTAATCACATAATCACATTAACAATTCACTGTACGATGCGTAAATGTGCGCAAATCCTTTTAGGCAGAAGGTTTTTTCATAAATTCAGGATAAAATTTTAAATCACATACGCTCAAAAATCTTTCTTATGATACATGGCCTTTGAAAGATGTAAATACATTAATCTATTAAATACACATATATATATATATATATATAGCTAAACATTTTCCATTTTTTGAAGGCTGTGAGGACTTATTGTAAGGTCATTCATGTATTATGCTAATTATGACGTGTGAATAATTCAGATTCATAAACACACGTGTGTGCACACACCTGTTGTGAATCTGGCCAATTTTTTTGCACAAACACCTTGTTTGTGTACACCACATACACATACTGTAATTTGATGTTAGAGCTTGGGCCGTGTGCTAAAGCAGAGTCATGCTGCTCTTGTTCCCATCAACCCCCACTTAATTTCTTGTTAGTGCACTGCAGGCTCCTTCAGTAAAATGTTAAATACTTGCCACCAAAATAATTTGAGTATTTGTGATTTAAACCATGATAAATAAACATTATTTACAAAAAAAAAAAAATATAAATAGCCTGAAACCATCTAAAGGTCCATGCGAGAGAATCAGATACAGAGACAGACAGATACTTAGAGAGAGCGACAGAGAGCGCTAAGCTAACGGCTAACCTTTCCAGCAGCTATTACATCTCCACAGTGGCATGTGGTCAAACGTTTATTAAAGGCAAAGGCTAATTTTCCAGCCAGGACCTGTGATCCACAAAGTACCTGCTAATCACCAATTAAGGAATATTATAGATTGCCCAGCATTGATTTTGAGGGCTGGATCCAGCCCTTGGGACAGAGAAGAGGAGTGAGGGATATACTAGCGCCTGACAGGGCTGAGTGGAGAGGTCTCACAGCCGCTGATGGGCCATCAGGCGGTACATGGGAACACTGACAGCCCACAATTCACCTCAAGAGCATTACCTGACTGAAGCTTTCAAACAGAACAGAATCCTGTAAGTGTGGATTAAACAACGTACGTTAATGATGTTTCTGAACGCTTATTTTGGATGTACACAATCTCGAACCAACTCTGTCTTTCCCCAAAGCTTGTAGAGGTGGTCCAGTGGACATTTAAGCTGAGCGAATGGGGACTCTATTAAGGCCAGTGGTTACAGGCCACAGACTAATCTAGTATGACAGACCAGAGGTGTCCTGTTATTTCTTCTGCTCGTGATGAATGGACAGCCAAGGTCCCACACGCTGTCACGTCAGGCCATACCTGAAACAGATTGAGAGAGAGAGAGCGGAACGGCCAGATTGATGGGCCTGAAGCCTCACTATTCCCCTCATTTGAGAACAAACACACACACACACACACACACACACACACACACACACACACACACACACACACACACACACACACACTCACACACACACTCACACTCACATGCACAAATACACATGGTTTCAGAGGAGAGTCATCACTCATTTGCTTGATTCCTCTTTTCCAACTAAGAGAAGCCTGTTTGTTGGTCAGTTGGGGAGGGAAGCACAACAACTTGCAAACATATGCCATCTCTGTTTAACTGAGATTTTAAGACAAGGCCTTTTTTATTGTTTTGTACTGTTCTCTGAGGTTCACTATTTTCTGTCCTGTTTTGACCCCCCTCATCAGAACGCTCTGTTTGAATAGGTGTGGCAGTTTGTAGACTCAGAAGTAAATGCCCACTGCTATGATTGGCTAACAGTTGTGTATGTTTGACAGCCTACATCGTTCATAGATGAACGCTGCTGTATTTGAAGTTAAAACCACATAAATACTCAATACATATCAAACGATCTGTAATAACAGGCAAAGCAATAGTGACCACGTAATAAAAACAGTTACTCACACTTGTGTGGTGTAACATTACTGTCAGATCTAATTTAGTCGGCACAGCATCGTCTTTTAGTTTCAATCTTTCTGAAATTCCTGCAACAAATTGTGCCTTGTTTGTAAACGAATCTGAAGTAAAATGAAGTGAACAAATGACAAAGTTTTTACTGACACGGTCTGGCACTTTCTTAAAAATAAATTTCATCAAATAAAGTTAATTGTTTGGTTTTTGCATTCGCCTCTCTCACTATTTACACTACATGCGCAAATCGGTGGGCGGGGCTAAGCAGGCAGTGATGTAGATGCAGGTGTTGATCATCTTCAAAAGATCAAGTTATTTTTGATTTCTCAGTTCATGACCCCTTTAACAACTACCTTATTAACTATTAATGAGCAGTCAACTAGTAGTTTATTGAGGGAAAACTTTTTAGTTAATAGTGAATGTGTGTTTCCTATTCTGAAGTTTTCCCATTCGATTTTTACATTTTGAGTTGATTTTGCTTCTTTTTTTTTTATCTAGCCACAAATTGTAATGTGACATAAACAAATTTTCTCTTTGTGATGAATATGTGGAGAACATACTTAATATTATGTCTCTAATAGCACAATATCCATAAATCAGTCAAGGGTTATTTATTTATTCATTCATTTGTTTGTTTATAAATAAATTAATAAATAAATAAATGTTATTAATTTATGAACAAGTTTATTTTCAAGTAATATATGGATATAGCTTTTGCATGGACAATGAATAAATAAATAAATAATTGTTTGATGTAATTTAATAAAATTAAACATTTTTAGTGGATGGTGCAAAGAATGGTGGCTGCCACAATATTACTGTAAAACAGTAAATGTCACATTGTTTTCACCTAATCGCTAGATGCATTTCAAAAATTATCAGTGAACTGTATGAACTTATATGCTGATGATCTAAGGTGTTTATTTTTTAAACCATTCACGTAAATCACAAATGTACGGTAATTGTATTGAATTCACCCAGCTGGATACTCATGTAAATGATCTCCTTTGGTGTTCCACGAAAAAAAATAAAAAAAAATAAACTATGCCTTAACAGCAAGTTCTAGAGTAAAAAAAAAAAAAAAAAAAACTATGAAAAGCTTATTTTACAGCTGCCGTATTGAAATGCATAATTTCTTCCATTCGTTTGTCATATCTTTGGTTCAGTACAGAACAGGTGCATCACAATTTTAAATGTTGTCATGGCAACACGAACATTGTGAAATCCATGGTCTGCTGTTTTGGTCTCACCCTGGACTCTACTGTTCATGTCCAAGCTGCTGACCAATCCAGAGAGAAGACCTAGAAGAGATGGAGAGGCACCTCTGAGGCTGGTGCTGTGCTAATGGGAGTGATGAAGATGGTGACACCTCCACCTGTCACCACTGTGATCCTTCAGGAGCACACGTGAGTCTGTATATATGTGCGTGTCCCTCATGCCCTGTGTCCCCACTGACCACATCCTCTGTAATATACCTGTGAGTGTGTACGTGTGAAGGACATCGTGGCCGGTGGAGCTATCACAGGCACAATCTCAGCCTGACACACACACACACACACTCTAATAACTTTGAGAGCGGTCAGCACCCTGTGCTTTAATAACACCCGCTGTCAGCTCACCGAGCGCTCTGCAAAATTGTCTCGTTGGAATTCTTTATGGTGTAGAGGCCAAGCTACTCGGGATGGGAATGGAGCGCGGCCGCGCTCAGACTATTCGCAGCTCCGAGATGGCTTTCCAAGAGCATGCTTTTATCTCTGGGGGGTCAAAAACACACAGGCGGAAAAAAGAAAAGACATTTACTTGCTCTGCCATGCAGCAATAAGCTTTTAAAATCAGAGCTTGTCCGTCGCCACTGGTGGATGGGGTTATTGTAGAAAACTCGACTCGAGATGAGCACACCTTCGACTGTGATGGAGTTTCATGGTTTGACAGGGCCCCTCACACATGATGTGAATGCAGCAGAAGAAGATCTAGTGTGATGCATGCAAAGTGGTGTGGAGAACATCAGGAACAGGAAATTACCTGGAAGGTGAAATAAGACTAATGAGGTCCATCAAGGCATGTCTTCAGGCCACTGGACTGTCTGAAATGGGGAATAAGAGTGTAAGACTGAAGAAATGGTCAAAAAGTGCATTACAGACTGGTAGCATATTTAATGGGCTTTCTGACTACTTTACCTTATCTGTTTTAATAAAAAAAAATACTTGTTAATATAAAACATTATGTTACTTATAACTGTTGATTTTTGTGTCTGCATTTGTGATTGTGAGTTATTGCTTACATGTTGTTGATGCACACACAAAGCAGTGTTTTTCAATTTTGGCCAACTCTCCATTGACACTTTGTCATGAAAATTTAAACCAAAGTGTAATTTCTGCCACACTTCAGATCATGTATTGTGGTGAAATGATGGCAATAGAAATCAGATTTTTACATGCACATTAAATTGCTGACTCGTTTGTCTTGCTATGGTTAATTTTGTAACTAACTTATGAAAAACTGCCATTCAGAAGTTTGAGGTTGGTAAAAAATAATCTTGTGCTCATCAAGGCTGCATTTGTTTGATCAAAAACTAAGTAAAAACAGTATATTTTAAGACATTACAACTTCAAATATTTATTTATTTTTTTCTGTTTTAATATATTTGTAATTTATTCCTGTGATAACAAACCTGAATTTTCAGGGGCCATTACTTTAGCCTTCAGTGTCACGTGATTCTTCAGAAATCATTTTAATATACTGATTTGGTGCTCAAAAATCAGTGTTATTATCAGCGTTGAAAATGGTTGTGCTGCTTAATATTTTTCTGGAAATTGCGATACATTCCCATGATGAATACAAAAGCAAAAGATCTCAAAAGAACAGCATTTATTTTATCTATCTATCTATCTATCTATCTATCTATCTATCTATCTATCTATCTATCTATCTATCTATCTATCTATCTATCTATCTATCTATCTATCTATCGTTTTTGTTTGTTATACTCTTTTATGTTTTACTATTTTATGATGGGTTTTTATATGACATTTTGGGTCTGATGCATAAAAAGTACACTCAAAATCATAATAACAACAAATATAATTTGGACTGAATATGTATTGACTGCACTACAACTAAGAACCCTTGGCATTTTTCAGGGACTCCAAATGGAACATTCTGTCAATTTCAGGATATCTTAAGTGTTACTATATCTGCTTCCTCTCTCTGAGCACATATGCACATGTCTATTTAATAAAAATTCTGAGGTGAATAAAAGCAGCATGTTTATGCCCTCACACACAGTATGAAAAAAATCAGTACTTTAAGCCTGTAGCATAAGGACTAAATAAGCTTGTGTTAGCTGGGAGCTGTCTGTATGGATGTGGGTGGGTAGTTTGGGTCAGGCCTAGTGCTTTTGCCTGGCTTGTGTGCGTGTGTGTGTGCGAGTGTCTGTTTGCGTAATAATGGGTTAGGGGCACTGTTTGGAGATGCTGGGATTATTAGACTCTCATCCTGTACCACGGCAACACTCCTGGTCATCAGCGCTCGGCCCCCGCGATCGCTGATTAACATAATCAGTCGTGCATTAGTTATTCATGCGCGACGCGGAGGCGCTCAGGGGGTCGCAAGCTCGCTCTGTCTAATAACCTGTGTTAAATATTAAAGAAGAACATGCAGGGGAGAAAGCATTAACATGGCTATTCGCTCCGACCCGACTAGGCACTGGCTGCGGGCCTGGAGATGTGTGGCTAGAGGAACTCAAACCGCCTGTGGCAGTTTTATAAGCTCATAGCTTTGTAAACTTGCTCTCTGGCTATGTGTTCAGAAGGTCGCAAGGCGCAAGCTAATGCGAATGGCCTTGTGTGAGGAGAATTACAGGTTTCTAAGATCAATTGTATGAAAATATGTATGAATTGGTGATTAGGGCCTGGCAATAGAGATGTTTGACAGCCATTTTGGCAGTCGCCCACAAACATTTATTCAGAAATGTGCTGGATACTACAGACTGGCAGACGGACAGATGCATATTGCCATATATAGGCTTAAACCAGGCTTTACGCATCCTCGCTTGCTTTGAGGTGCCGGCCACACAGTGAGTGTTGATGTGTGAGTGGGTTTATTTTCCTTTGCCTCTGCTCCGGCGGGCAGGGTGAGTCGAGACGCACGCTGTCTGAGAATAAAGACCCTGCTGGGCGTTTAGGAGCTCACTGGCCCTGTCCTTCTGCCCCCAATTCTTGATTAAGGCCAACAAGCAAGCAGGCTTAGCAGAGCGTTAAAGCTGAAACCAGTCGGAGATGGGGGGGAGAGGGGGAAGCTCTCTCTCTCTCAACTGGGAATAGGGAGGAAAAAAGGTGTTGGAGTAAATAAGAAAGAAAAGGAGAGAATTTCTGGAGACTTGAGGCCTGAGCTGAGTGCAAGAGGAGGTTGCAGTCAAACCCTGAGGAGGTCATTAGGAGACCAGTGACCTCACTGGTGTAGCCCTCCAATAGGCCACCCACTGGCATGATGTCATACTTCACATGTCAGCCCTCATCAGATATCCACATGACCGCTGGGAACTCCAGGAAGTCATGTGGAATTCGGCACACCTGATTATCTCACTGTAGCCTCCAGCCTCACAGATAAAATCTGCAGCATTCCCAACACTTGGGGAAAACAAAATGGGCCCATTAGAAGTTAATTCAATCAACTTGTCATGTAACCTCTTCAATGGCAAGGCTGCGTTTCACGGCTTTTGAGAGGTGGTGGAGCGATTTCACTGTCTATATGCATCTGAGTTATTAGAATTATGCTAAGCAGTTGATAATTGGCACATTGACACATTTATACATGTTTAGAATATTAGCCGAATTCCTATTTTTGAGAATGAGACAATTAGGATTAATCACATCTGGAGTGTGTTTTCAGAATATCACCTCAAGACAATGGCGAGCGTGGTGGCTGGTTGAGCAAGGGAAAAAGTGAAAGGAAGAAGAAAGTCCTCATTAACAACAGTGGCTTCGCAAATTGAACGGATGCACAATTCATCACATCCTTTCTCCCCAGCCGGTGGAAGCAGGAAGGCCAGGCGAGCCAACTAATGACCTGGAAATAGTTCCTCTAGGCTTCCTGTAATGA
This sequence comes from Acrossocheilus fasciatus, assembly GCA_036784905.1. Taxonomy (NCBI): domain Eukaryota; kingdom Metazoa; phylum Chordata; class Actinopteri; order Cypriniformes; family Cyprinidae; genus Acrossocheilus; species Acrossocheilus fasciatus. The sequence goes on from CM071945.1 coordinate 18,005,660, forward strand.
TGCGGCTGCTTGGGATTTCTTTTTTAATTTGGTCCTTAAGAAAATAACAATCCTCGGTGGCAAGTGCTCATTATGAGCCGGTTGTCGTGGGTGACCATTAGGAAGTGAAAATAACCTTGCTCGTTTGCGGCCAGCAAAAACACTTAAGTTGGAAGGCCCCGAGGCCAGGCATGTGTGTAAAGGATGAAATGTCTGAAAATAACTGCGCTTTTTCAATGCTAAGACCTGCCAGTGTGATTTGAGTGGAAGGAATGAATGTGTGTATTGAGTACAATGCTAACTTTAAATGACTCCAGCGAGCATTATGAAGAAATGTCACTCTGAGACACTTGACATGAAAAATATAGATATTTGGTGATTTAAAGTTTGCATTTTTTATTGCTTTATTATTTTTACCCAAAATAATAATTATATATATATATATATATATATATATATATATATATATATATATATATATATATTATTATTTTTTTATTTTTTTATTTATTTATTTTTTTTATTCTGTCATCATTTAGTTACCATCATGTTTTTCCAAATCTGTATGCCTATTTTGTTGCATCCACAAAATTATAACTAAAAAGGACAAGTTTAAATTAAAAGGGAAAGTATCACAGACATGGACCATGAAGACTTAAAAAAAAAAAAAATGTGCCAAGTAATAATAATTTAAAAATCCCAATTCATTGTATTTTCATGAAAAGGAGCAGCTACCACATTATTCAGAATTTCTCCTTTGCATTCCACTGAGGAAGTAACAAGTATAGTATAATATAATATAATATAATATAATATAATATAATATAATATAATATAATATAATAATTCAGACATTATGGCAGCTAGTCTACATAAAACAGATTTAAGTAACATTTAAGGTTAACATTAATTTCCTATCATGAATAATCACTACAGTATCCGTACTACTATATTACTATAGTAATAAGGAATATAGTAATAATTCACAAGCAATATCCTAAATTCCCATGTGGTTGGAAGAAAAGCCCAGTGATGAGGTGAGTAGTATATTGTGGTCTTTTTACGCTGGTGGGAGGGGGCAGCTAGGGGCTGTTTAAAATGAAGGGCTGGTCACACTTGGTGTGTACAGGAGCACTGAGGCATGGTGAGCACAGAGACGCTTTTCTCCAGCCACTGTTCATACCCATGGGCATGCTAATCAAATCTCAGCCCATCACGCACACTCACAACACTTACAGGCCAGGAGGACACCCGCACATGAAAACATGCATGCAGTTCAATTCCAAACAAAACTACACACACACTGTTTGAGCCTCTATTCCCTTTCCTCACCGCTGTGACATTTGAGTATTTTCCATTCGTTCTGTTACACAGAGAACAGCTTTTGAATTTGTTAGGCTTTAACACAGTAAAATGTTTTGATATTCTATGTTATTTACTGTTTTTATGCTCGAGTATGTTTTTAGTTCATAAAAAAAATCAATCTTATCTTTCCTGTAAGATTGAAGGGCTACTGTATTTTTCACTCTTCCGTTAAGAAACTGGGATCCTGATATGTTATGTGAATAAATAAATAAATAAATAAATAGTAGTATCTTCGCTTCAGATTTCTTCATTATTATCTGACGTAGTATGACTTTTCCAAATTGTGATTGTAATCAAATATAGTCATGTTTATTCTGTCAGTATGACCCCATAAAACACATTTAAGAAAAATAAATTAGCAAAACTTATTCAATTAGACAAAATGTGAAGATTCATTGCATTTATTAATATTTTATATTCAGGGTCTCTGAAACCCCAAACATAAGTAAAGTTATTTTTTATTAACGACATCTGAAGCATGTTATCAGGTTGATTTTTTATTTTTTTTTAATAATCACTTTTCATAAGATTACGAAAAGTCTAGATATTTAATGTTTAGTAATTTTTGAGATATTAAAAGAGCCTCAGGTCTCTCAGACCCCACCATAAAGGTTAATCAGACGGTAATGGGAAATAAGCAAAATAAACACAAGATTATATTATTAAATAGCTCACTGGCATTAACCAAGAAGCATCTCATGCAAAAATGCCAACTTAAATAGTGAAAACACCATTTTTTTTTTTAATTATAAAATACTGAAATGAATTTTCTCCACATTTTAGTCTTGAGTGTTGGTTTATCATTAGTATTAATTCCCCCCCATTTCCTGTTTATCTTTTCACATCCAGTCTGGCTTTTTGAGCACTTTAAGCGACAGCAGGAGGTTCCTGCCATACATTAAACTGAAACCCTTAATGCACTGCCTTACTTATACACGCAGTAAACATAATAAAATCAAAACGTACAGACACTAAATTGTGAGAGCTCTCTATTTGAGCCATTGATCTGACCCTGTCCCCTCTTATCATAAAGCATGTCCATAGTGTCTCAGTCAACAGCTTCCTCCTAATGTGATATCTCTCTGATTACTGTATCCACTCCCCAGCCCTCCCTCCAAGCCTTTAATGCACACAGCACTTTCAAAAAGCATTTGTTTCTCTCAAGATCAAAATAACACCGGCCCATCCGTGGGGAAAGAGGCATTATGGTTCCTTTTTTAAAGGGGCTCTCCGGGGACCGACATTGATTCATTAATGAATGGAAGTGGGCAGACAAAATGGATCTCTTCCCCGTCGCGGATATGTTTGCACGCTTCCCCTTTAACATGGTCCCTCGTAGCATTGCGTTGCATGTGATTACACAGCGGGAAGAGCGAGATGTTTGCATCTTCATAAAATATTCATCGCCAGGGCTAGAAGGGTTGCTTGCGTGGATCAACCCACACAGAGGAGGATTAAGCCAAAGATACTGTGAAGGATATCTGTTCGGTTCAATCACGTGACCCCTGAAGACTCACTACTGGAACTGATAAAAATGCATTTATCATATCTGTGCGGTTTTTTCACAATTAATATGAGAGCACATAACACATCTTTCAGTGGATTACGGAGAATTATCACGCATCAAAGCGTTCGAGTCTAACGTGTGAAACGTGTTACAGCAGCACTATATAAAAGCTAAAACCATAAAACTCTCCGATTAAACCACATCGCGTCCATCCATCCATATTTACTCATTAAAGCCCATCATTTGGTGAAAACAGACGTCATCATTAATTAATTTAAATAGTTGCCTTTTAACATGTCTTAATGTGTCTTTATTGAGTTGTTAATTATGATGAATATTTAAATGTGAAACGTAATCAAATTAATTGCAAGTTTCTAGCGGATGACCGTAATTAAAACGGATCAGACTTGAATCGTTTGACAAAAAGAAACAGATGAGGTTGGTATCTGTGCAATAGCTTTTGGAGTTGTTTATCCAATTTAATGTTCTAAATATAACATAATTTAACAGGACCGCTGAGGTGGAGATGGAGAAATTATAAAACTTTTTTTTTTCCTAGTCTAGTGGAGGGGAGGGGGGGGGGAATCCAGTGGCACATATCCTGTTGTTATATAACTTGAGTTTATTTAAAAACCGACTCCATCAGCTCTTGTTTTATTCCCACAAATTTAGCTGTACTTGTGGGTGGAATTAATTGTGTGTGGGTGTGTTAAACAGCGTCCAACCGCTCTATGAAAATGACCTTTGTTCCATATTTTGTCTCCTGTTATATTTGTTTTGAAGACGTGCCAGTAGATGTCACTGTTCCAATAACAGCTGAACGTGTTGTCTTGTACTGTACACGGACCTTTTGTGTTGTAAGACTAATCTGAATTGAAATTGTGAGGTAAATATTGCACTTTCGTGAGCTTTTGATGTACATAATCTTTAAAATTTGCTTTATAAATCATGAAACCGACTTGGTGGGAAACATAAGGATGTCTCATCTCTGCAGTTACATCACGGGGGCCTCTCTGGACAATTTCACATTATCATGACAATCTCTAAATGAAGCACTTGACGGCTAGCCCTGCTATCACGGTATATTCTTACCTTTGACAGTGAAGAGAGGGAGATTTGATGGAGGGACGAAGCGAGAGGGAGAGAAAGAAAGCAAGGCAGAGAAGCTTGTCAGAGGAATAATACTGCTGCCTTGGTATCTTCCAAATTGACTGGGTGACAAACATGTCTGTCAGAGCTGTGCCAATATAGTTTAGGGCCTCTCGTGATGGGGCACACACCCAATGACAGAAACAGGTCATTTCCACCGGCTGGCCACATAAATCCACAGTCTGGCCCCTGTCCTATTGCTGAGACTGCAGAACATACACTCGCACTGAACACGTGTGTACGCACACACACATACACAGCTATTGTGTGGAAAGGACAACTGTAAAGCATCACTCAAAATACACTCAACTGGACTTGTAGATCGAGACAGGAAGTGGTGAAAGGGTCAATGATGCTTAATTTTAAGTTGTTGTTGCTTATATATGTTATATTATTCAGAAAATACAATAAAAATGCAGTTTCATACATAAAATGACTCAAATTGACCTCTTCTATGATGAACGCTTTTATTTCTGAATTTAAATGAATTTGTAAATGTTTTGGAGGCATAAAGAAAAATAATGATTAAGATGTATATGCTCACATTTATTCAAGGTATGAAAATATGGTTATGCTCTACACTTTCTTCACTTGATGTTACACCACATTTTGAGTGTCATTAAATTCAAACTTTTCTTGAAAATGGCATTCAAGTTTAGTTTTTCAAAACCATATATAACCCACATGAATACAAATAACTTAGCTTACACATTTTTAAACTTTTTTCTTTTCTTTATCTTGAACACTCTTATTTGTCATTGACCCGAATGCATGTCCGTACGGACTTTTGAGGTGTCATGAAACACACATACTTTTATTTGTGTGCATAATATATATGTATAAAGCATATATTTAAAATATACTGCCAGTGTTTGTTTCCTGTTGCAGAGATGAGACGTAATGCACAACGACTTTCTAAATTTGAATCGGAAGCTTATAAAAACACTATTTTTTCCATGTCAAGGTGACCAAGCAAACCTGAATCAGAATAGTTAATCCAGACTCCTTTATTCAACTCGAATAGCGCATGATTGAAAAAAAATGAGTACAGATAGTCCCTCTATAAAACACACACACATATGCCACTGCCTTTCTCTGAAATGCTAATACCTCTCCAGGTCTCATCCCCCTCCAACAGTAACATGCATTGACAGTCTGCGTAGCCCCTTTTCTCCGGAAGGCAGGAAAAAAAAGCCCAGTGCAGTGCCTGTTTAGAAAGGAAACGTATTAATGTTTCAGTATGTACGGGCCATGATCAAATATGCGCTTAAAAGATGCCTGAGCCAGGGGCTGGTGTGGAATGTTAAAACACCATACATCTTCAAGGTTATCTAGGGGGACGGAGACCCTTTTCCTGTATCCACTTTTGCCTTATTCCTTTGAATGCATGCATTAAGTCGGCGGCGAGGTTTTGCGCTTGAAGGTGACTTTTAAAAGGCAAAGCCAAGTTGCTGTCTGCGCCTGCTGTCTCGCGCACTTTTTTAATGGCGCGGAGACGGCACGAGCGAGCCGTTTATGGGGTCGAGTTGCTGTTATGGGGTTTAAGGGTGGGTCAGCTTCAGGCAGTGGCACGTACAGTAACTGTGAGGCTTTCACCCACAATAGCTGTCATCAGAGCGGGGGTCATTTTCTCAGCTTGTGCCACGATATTAAAATTAGGTCATCATCTTTGCGGCACGGGCCACTTTCCCTCCGCCATAGATCACCACAGGCCCACTCCCGGCTCCTCATTACACCATATTTGGTCAATAAGCCATTAACATGCCGCAGAGGATGTTAATAAGCATTCCGCACGAGATGAGAGCGAAAAATGTGCTTGTGTCAGTGTGTATATGGGGGTGTATGTGTGTGGAAAGAGGGTGGGCTGAGCATTATTCCCTGTAAATGAGAAGTCGTGGTGTATTGTACAAGAATGCACATGGCCAAAGCCCCTCTGACTTATCAGACCTGACGCCACGCAGTGCATTCGAGGTCAAAGCAGTCACATCATGTGACTGTCAATGTGTACAGTTGACCTTTAACCCTCATCAACATCCAGTGATCCATGACACGTGTCAGAATCAGGCGTCCCAATCAAATCCTCCAATTTTTTGGCATCGTTATCGAGAGTGTCTTTGTAGCATTTTAATTTTGTCTTGAAGAAACGGAGTTCTGCATAAACAAACAGTGCCGCAGGCTAGTGCAGACTGCCTACACAACCTCAGGCTCTTCTCATTTAACTTCTCTTGCACAGTTTAACCACACTGCACTTCAAATTTGGATGAAAAATACTTTCCAGTTTATGCTTACAGGATGTTTTAGCAGTCCGGTGTTTGTGTAAAGGGGCAAACCAGAATGGAAAACTGGAAGTGGTATTAGTTATAAGCAAGTTTCGAATCATACTGAAGCCTGTGTGAGATACTATTGACTAAAATTGACAATTTATGAGGAGTGAAAAAATAGCTGAACAACCAATCCATTTTCAAAACCAAGGTTTCAAAACACCCTAGGCCAGGGGTTTTCAAACTGTGGGTCGCAAAGTGGGACAAGGTGGGTTGCACAAAGTCACTTGGCTGCAGCTAAATTTGCTTCACACTCACACAGTTCAGTCTAGGGCTGCACGATATAGCTTACTAACATTAATTACGAATTGCAATGCTCTTAGGGCGATTTTTGAATCGGTAGGTCCAGAAACATATCGAGGACACGATAAAATAATCCATGTGACATCAGGGGTTCAACTGTAATTTTACGAAACTACAAGATCTTGTAGCTTCGTAAAACTAAAGTTGAACCCCTGATGTCACATGGATTATTTTAACAATGCCCTTGCTACATTTCTGGACCTTAATCATGGTAATTACATTTCTGTCTATGGGAGGGTCAGAGAGCTTTCAGAATTCCATCAAAAATATCTGAATTTGTGTTCCGAAGGTCTTACGGGTTTGGAACGACATGAGGGTGAGTAATTAATGACAGAATTTTCATTTTTGGGTGAAGTATCCCTTTAAGCTTAAAGTAATATCAATTGTTTTTTGATCTCAAATATTTTGGTGGGTCGTGAAATAGATTATATTTGTCTAGGTGGGTCGTGGAATGGAAAAGTTTGGGAACCCCTGCCCTAGGAGACGCTATGTTGACTATAGGAACCCCATTTCTTTCATTGAGAAACCTTTTGCGTCAATACAGATACTGTATGAAGGGCATGATAAGCTTATTGTCATTAAACTATATATTGGGGTATAATTTTGTCATTTGTGACATAAGGTATGATTTCCAATTTAAACAGCCACTGTGATTTTCTTTACATTATGCTATTTAGACATTTTGATCAATAACCCAATCCCTACTTCTAAAATTAAACATTTGTCAATATAAAGCACAGGATATAACAGACAGATAGTCAAAAATTATTTAAAAAAAAAAAAAGACAAATATTCAAAGTCTTCCTAGGCCAAATGAGACCCAAAAACAATGATCATCTTCATCCACTTTAATGCTCAAACACGTTCAGTTTAAAACCATAAATTTCACTCTGTTCCTCATACAAAGATTACATTGCTTCAGAATGCAACCCTAGTACTTTTATACTGTTTTTGATCAGTTTTTGCAATAAATTCTGACTGTACATTTATCTGCCTGTTACAAGTTTTATATTGGTGAGAAGTGGTTAGGTTTAGGGTAGGGATGCGGGCGAGGAAAGTATAAAGATATGTAAAAATCAGTTTTACAAATACATACTTTTATAATGCATGCATGCCAATAATTAAATGCATCTCAATCTGATGCATAAATCAAGCAGCATCTGTGGCCTATTGTCAACTACTACAGATGATCATTTTGACTTTGTCTCTATAATAATTCACTTATAATATAAACCTATGTGGAATGGCATTTCTGCAGGTTTTAAAAGCAGAAAAATACAGATTGTATTTTGTTAAAGCACTTACATGATGTTTGTTTTTATCTATATCATCATCCATTATAAATATGTTACTGTAAAAGCAATTATTGAGGGATGAGTTGAAATGAATCACTTCCTTTGTGTTATGATATGGTTTTTAGTTTTCAGTGGCTTTGTACAGTGTGTTTTCAGAATGAATCGATTGCACATCAGATGTCACAACAACGTGTGAGAGCAGATGTATGAATCAGTCCGGAGGCAGTTAGATGTAACAAAAGTCATTGTCACGACCCATGTTCGCGTTTACTGTAACACACTTACACACGTGTAGCATAACATTTACGACCGACTCCATCCAGCACAGGTGGATTACAGCAAAATCAACCTAAACCTGGTTTCCCGACTCCCCTCATTTGATGACTCGCTCCCAGAACACAACACAACAACGAAAAAGCACATTATGAACACTGGCCCGTTATTTTATTATATTTTCTTCTCTTTGATTTAATTTATTTTTCCTTGCTTTTTTTCTTGAGTGCCTTCTTCCTGCTTGTGAAAATGGGGTTTATATTGATGAGCTGGGCCCCGATATTGATTTCCCATCACTCCCGGTGTGGACATTTTCTGGTCTATTATACTACACTTGCAGCATATTCCCACAGCAGCTGTAAACTGGATATATGGACAACCTGACCTTGGCAATATGGAGATAATGAAATATCCTTAATGACCCTCTCGCAAAGATTTTACAGGCAGAGCTATAGACTGCCTGCCCATGTACAATAATAGCAGAGGCAACAGAGGCTTTCTTTTCCAAAAGCCCTACAAAACTCAGAAGCTATAAGTACACTCATAATACTCGCTCCTCTATTTGTGACTCCCGAGTGTGAAAGATACCTATTAAATTTGGGTGAAAAGGCCTGGATTCATCTTATTATATACAAGATATCAGATTATATATACCAAATCAGCATAATTAAATAATTTTCGAAGGATCATGTGACAATGAAGACTGGAGTAATGGCTGCTAAAAATGTAGCCATGAGAGGAATAAATTACATATTTTAATATTTTGAACAAATAAATGCAGTCCCGCTGGACATGAGATACTTTTTGAAAGATTCTGATAACTAACTAAATGTTAGAAACTTTACAATGTAAAACTGACAAATATTTCAAATTTTTTCCTTTTGTTTAAATGTATTCCAAATAATCTATTAAATTCCAAAAATGCACAAAAGAAGCATTTTGACAAGCTGTCTCAACACTTTTGGGCCCCACTATTTGGGATATTTAGGAAAGCTAGGGTGCGAATACACATTTGTATAAACTAATAGCATGATGTGCAAATGAAATGCCCAGGTTGTCAAAATTATACCTCATCTCTTAACAAGTATTGGTCGAAAAAACCAGGACGGATAATGATAAGGTATCTCCAATCCTATTACTATCGGGAATCTGTGAATGAGCAGCATGTTGAACGAGTCTGTGTCTTGCTGTGAGTTGAAACCTCGGCATCGGGTGTATAGATCATTACTTGTCTGACTGTCTGACAGGCCCCTTCACTGCTCTGTGCCTATGGAAGATAATCATCGGCAGAGCCGGGTAACAATGAACTCGTTCCCGCACTCCAGTATTTCCAGGAGAGCACTTCAAACGCACCTCTTCTCCCAACACAAAAGAAGCCATCTCCTTTGATGTCACTGTCAAAGACTGAGTTTTGTTTCCGTCGCCTTCAGAAACTCCACCCCTTCTCTCTCTCGTTCTTCGTCTCAACTAAAAAAAAAAAGTAAGAAGTGTGCGCTTCTGAATCGTGAGAAAAAGATTTTCACATGAAAAGTGCACCTGCGTTGTTGGCGAGGCCTCGTATACTCCGCTGAGAGGCAATCAAACAAATACTTCACTTTTAACGTGATCGTCTGGGGACTGCGCGAGCATCTCTGTCATGAACGACGTACAGTTTCAGCAAGAGATTTTTATTTTTGAGCCAATTAAACCTTCTGCTAATTACTCTCAGCGTGTTTTGGTCGGGGGAGGGGGTATGTCTTACGATTATTGCTGTGGATTTTGCCTGTCTTTTGAAGGTAATGACAGGAAAAGCCAATTAATAGCGACAACTGACTGAGAAGAGTCAGGATGCATGTAGGCCTCTCCCTTCAGAAGATCCAATGGTGTTACAATCACAAACAGCAGACAGGTCCTCAAAAAAAAAAAAAAAAAAAAAGCCATTTACTGGAATATTGTATTTTTTTTTTGGACTTTCATAACTTTCACAAGTCATGCATTTTTCTGTTGCTATATACTTAGACTTTCAGGTTATACCAAACATTGTTGTTCAAGAAGACCTGTACTGGGGAATAAAATAATAATAAAAAAGGTTGTTTAGTTTCTTTCTCCCCATTCCCAGCATGCTCTGAGGCCTGAATGCTTAGTATGATCGCTTTTTTCGGCTTTTCTCAGTTTATTTTTTCATTTATTTTTTTAAATTGTTGCTGTTCAGTTTCACATTTACTTGCTTTTTGACTTAAATTGATCATTATGGTTGTCAGGGATAGATGATAGCTGGTTTATACATATATGTGTGTGTGTGTGTGTGTGTGTGTGTGTATATGTGTGTGTGTGTATTCCAGATATTCATACTTTTCTTTTCTGTTGGTAATCAATGCAAAACAACTCTTTTTTCTTTTCTTGTTTTTTTTTTTTAAATGTGATGGTAAATAAAAATCACATTGGTTGATCTCTTATTGATTCTATTAAAAAAAAAAAAAAAAGAAAAGAAAAAAGGTCATGCAAATTCTTCCTTCACTTCATTCAGTTTTACAAAGATTTTTTTTTTTTTTTCTTAAGGAGGATGAGACGTGGGGGAAAAAAAGACACTAGTGAGAGGAAGAGGTAGTAGATTAATTGATTCTTTCAGCCATGATTTAGGAAGAAAGAGGAGGTTTTGGGAGTAAATAACATTCAGATTGCATGGGTGCCCTGTTCTTGCCGGAGTAGATATCACAGAGAGCACAATGGACGCTCTCACGCTTAGCATCCGGCTCAAACAAGCAAAAGACTGTGCTCAGCCCAGCAGGCTGCGGGGCTTCAGCTAAACTGGGTATTATCTCAGATAACCCAGAGCAGTGATGTGTAAAAAATAGCTCAAATTAAACATTTTTTTAAACTTTGCCTTGCATAGCAGTGTAGTGTGTGGTGGACTTCTGAAATGAGTTTTTTGTTTGTTTGTTTTGCTTTTTGTATTTAGTCTAAAGTAAATTCTTTGTTCCTTTTCCAGTAGATGCTTACAGTTTCCAATGTTAAATTCTTATGAAACAGTTTACTAGATTATTTTTATTTTTAAAGCTAATACTATATTTTTGTAGGTTTATACTAGCTGAGTGATAAAAACAAAATCAATTCAAGACTGCATTAAAATTTGTGTTGATAACTATGATAAGCTTTGGACATTTCTGCTTGATATGGATTAATCTAACAGTCTATCCAGCAGAAATAAAGGCAACAGCAGTCATTGTATGTCGCTAATATGGCTGCATGTTCCGTGTGTCTCTGTGTGAATGAATGTAGAGTCTGATACACAAACTCAAACTCACGTGACGCTTGTGGTGTTTCCAGTGTCTGCATCTGAAAACATGAGGACATGAACTTCAATCTCCAGAGATGCTCTGAGAACCACTTCCACAGGTTAACACAGTTTCACTTGAGAAAATAACTACCTTCAAATACACACGGAAACTGAAAGTAAACTGAAAGACCTTTGCCACCCCGTCAAAATAAAAGTCTGATTTAACTTAAAGAAATTCTGACAGAAATACTATTGCATAGTCTATTAAAATATAAATTTCAAAGTATTAATAATAATAATAATTTTTAAGGAATATCATACAACCAAGATATTATTTTTCATTAATTTATACAGCTCTGTTGTGCAGCATCTTCCTTAACAATAAAAATTAAATGTTTTGTTGTAGATGAATTTCATTTTAAAAGAATGATGAAATTGTTAAAGTTTTGTTCATTTCATTTCATTAGACACCATTGTTCATGATAAATTTGTATTGAATCATTAAATACAGAATCCAGAAAGAAATGGGAAAAAAATAATTAAAAGAAATGCAAGTATTTCCAATAATGGTAGAATATAAATATGAACACACATATAAGATAAATATCAATATCACATGATATGCCTAGCCCTATATATATATACATATATGTATATATATATATATATACAGGGTTTAAATTGGGCCGGGGCCGTCCGGGGAGCCCCGGCACATAGACTCCAGGGCTCGACATTAACGCTTCATTAATGCCAGACAAGTAACATGATTAAAACATCAATAAGCAAAAATAACTATGTAAACACCAAAAGGCAAGTATTATTCTGATTTTATTACATTTAGAGTAAGTGTTGAATAGTGGATATAGCTACTGTATATAATGCATCTATTTAACAGTATAAGGTTGCGCTGCTGAGGCAAGGTTCTCCAGGAGAAATCAAAAAACGCAACACTAAGAAACTCAGAATGCTGAGGTAAAAATTCAAAATGGAAAGTTTTTATATTTAAAATTACAGTTAGTTAGGCAACATCACTCACCATTACGACTGTTTAATAGTTCTATAAACAGTTCAGTGAGCAAATACAATAATGTTTGGTCACTTACATTTTTGGCGGAACCACAGTGCATCTAAAAAAAAAACCATCCGATTCATTGCTGAATGATTCAGTGTTTTAAACGAATCGGTTGAGTCAAAGTTTCATTAGCCCATGCATAAACATCTGATGAATCTGCCGTTTGAACGAATCGTTTGAATGAACGACTCAATGACTCACTCATTAAACGCTCACTACTGGCACCTACTGGCGTTTTAATTTCTTTGAAAAGTGTAATTTCCACCATTTCTTGTTTGTATATTCAAAGAGTTTTTTAAAAGAATCTCATAATTTAATATAGTTGTATTTTTCAGTGTAAATGATTTAATTTGATAATGTATAGATAATCACATAATTATAATTGAAATTATAGATCAAATGTAAGAATTTGAAATGAAAGTTAATGAGATTAGTGGGAAAATGCCCTCTATAAAGGTAAAGAAAAAAAATACCTTAATAAAATATAAAAAACATGCAGATTTATAGCCTATGTCACAGCTGATAGAAAACCGTTGAGAATATTGCATTAGAATAAATCATCTTTGCAGAAAACACACCCACACACACACGCGCACACACACACACACACACACACACACACACAATACATATATATTTCCATTGTCCTCATTTGTAAGTCGTTTTGGATAAAAGTGTCTGCTAAATTACTAAATATATATATATATATAAGCTCGATACCATAGAGCCCCCCCCCCACATAACAAATCCCAAATTAACCCCTGTATATCTATATCTATATCTATATATATATATATATATATATATATATATACATATATATATAAAACTAAGAGGTCTAACTAAGGTCCAACTAAGAGGACACTGAAAACCATCTCATTCATAGATCACAACTTTTTGTGATTTCGTCATTTCAAATGAATTTCAATTCAGACATGACTGAAAGTGGTGATGTTAAAGTTGTTTACTTTTCTAATGAAAAGTAATATTAGTTAAGTTAGTCAATATAATGTCAGGTTGACGTTGGACATGACGTCGGGCAGACGTTGCATTTTGGTTGACTTCAGTATTTGACGCCAGTTTGACGTTGACTTAAAGTTGGATTTTGGTTACACAACCTAAAAACAACAAATACCAATGTCAGCTGATGTTGGTATTGGACATCAACTTAACATTGACATAAGACGTTGAATTGACATTGAATTTTGGTCACCCGACGTCGCAACCAAAATTGAACCAAATATCAGTGTCTTATGACGTTGTGTGCCTGTTGGGACCCATTCAGGTCTATTTGTAGACCGGCTGCAAACATGATAAGTGGACACTGTTGCATCTGTATGACTTCTCGAGCAGATGTGGCCTGTACTTTTTTTTTCTTACTTCAGATTCTGCTCCCAAACAGCATTTATTAGTCTGCGCAACACACACTTTCACTTCCATTTCTCTCTCTTTCTGCTCCCCCCACCACCTCGGCCCTTCTCTCTCGTCGTGTTTTGAGCGTAAAACAGCCCGCCGCTGATATTAGAGAGATCACATATCGGCCCGCTGACATATTTCAAATGTATCACAGATTAATAGCGTATCACTGTGAGAGATCTACAAAAACCATTAGTAAGCCTGACACTTTGACGTCAGATTTTTAAAAATTCCCAAGTAATCTTTTTGATTTATGGAAGTGTGTCCAGGTTCATCGAGAGTGATTTCAGATTTATCACGTCCTGGTTAGAATTATTAATGATTTTCAATTTGTAAATCTGATGCTGGCGGTGTCCGTGGGAGCTCGGTTGAATCGGTAAGAGCTGACACCAGGGTCTGCTGCTTGTTCCTGGAGCGCCGATTACTTTATCAAACTATCGCCCGCTTTGATTTACATTTCACTTCATTTCTGCCGCCTCTACCTCTCTCCGAGCTTTCCGTCGCTCTCGAGCCCTCGCTCTTGCATTCATCCTCCCACCACCTCGGTGTACTTCCTCTCTCGTGCTGTAATTACAGTGTCATCTTTAATTGTATCTCTGGAAGCCTCCAAGTCTGTAAAGTCAAATTTCATTCTTCAGAACCTTGAGGACAAAGACCGGCTTTTGAATTCTGTGGGCATATAATAATACTGATTTCCTCTCTAACAAACTCTACTCACACGTGCATATGAAGTCAAATCCGCGACGTGACTCGGTTGAGTGGCTCATCGTTGCGACAACAATGAGTTTCCTGAGGTCTGTAGTTCATGGGTACTGAAACTAAGATGGCAGCCAGTGGCACAGCACCCAGTCAACAGACAGACGATGATGCTCATGACAAGTCAACACATTCGTGTTTCACTGTGTGTCTCTCTCTATCTCTCTCCTCAGTCTGTGACTTAGTGGTGTATTTACTGGTGATGAAACATGCAGTGCAAAAGTGTTTACAGCGAGGCTTATGACAGACGTGAGTGGGGATGGCACTTTAGCGAGGAGACAGGGCTTTTTTTATTTCTTCCATTCTGAAGCCTTGCGTTGTTGTGACACTCCGGCTGGAACAAGCGTTTGGAACCACACAGCGCTACTTGCGCAGAGCTAATCAAAGATAATCTCACTTCTGGTTATCTTAATAGGTTACACTTGTATTTTATAATTAACCGCAGATGAGCTGTCATCATTTTAGTCTTTGACCTTAAAGGGATAGTTCACTATATTATATAGTTCACACATTATTTGCTCATATTCTGCTAATATGGTGCTCGTATGGTTGCGAGACACTTGGGAACCAATCACGTTTGTTGACATCAAACTTGCATTTGGTATTTCTAAATGTTTAGAGATGCATTCAGTGTCTACAACTTTAGTGTATCTACTATTCATTCTACTATACATACTATTCATTCTATCATCCAAATTCATTTATAATGCAACATACTTACTTATTTATTGATTTAAATCATTAGGAGAGTTTTCTTGTCACAGACTTTGGCTTGTTCACAGGTTTATAAGACACCATTCTGTATAAAGCTACCGTGGATAAAGCTACCTTTTTTTTTTTTTATGTGAAAAATATTATTTTCGTACATAAGTAAGACTGATTTTGTTTTTTAGAAAGTAATTAATATTTTAATTCAGAACGGATGCATTAAATTGATCGAATGTGATAGTACAGTCTTTTACATTAACTTTTTTTTTTTTTAAATGCCAGCCTTGGTGAGCATAAGAAACAGTATAAAATATGTATGGGAAGATTCTTTAAAAATTCTTGTTTGCGTTCGTCAGCAAAAAAAAAAAAAAAACCGCCATGCAACGCCATGAGGGTAAATAATGATAGTATTAAAGCAGGGAGTAAATAATGACAGAATCTTCATTTTGGGGCAAACTAATCCTGTAAAGGTGTTTTTTTCTCTCTCTTCTTTAATGCAGGTGTTGTACAAAGTCATACATAAACAAAATCAAGGTTACAGCAACCTGTAAGTCTAATCAAGCAAAGTGTTTTTACTAAAACCATCATCTGTCAAGTCGTGGCTGCTGTGAGAGGTAAAACTATGTGATGTCCAGCTGTGAAGAATTTCTTCACTTTCTTTTTTTCGTATGTGCCTTGCCTTGCCATCTTCATGCTTTTTTTCCTGTCTTGTATTCACTCTGCAGGAAGTGATGAACAGCCTCGAGTCTCAGGCTGTGCTGTTGACGTGAGCTGCTCCTTTTTCTGCTACCCTGCTCCTCCTCCCTCTCTTCACCTTTAAAAGAAATATGGCCTCTTAGTAGGCCAGCAAAATGCACACAAGTCCATTCTGAACACTTATTCTCACTCCTGCCTCATTCAAGACTCAAACTTAGGTCCTATAGGACATATTCTTGAGAAAGTATCCAAATTCTCTCATAAGAGTACTATGACGCTCCTTCATATGAGATCTTGACTGACAGTTTTCACGTGATAATCCTCCAGCACTCCTCAAGAAGCACCGCCACACTCATCTTTGTTTGCCTCCATCTTTGTAATTCCATTCTTGTCCTTTCTCACTTTTTCACTCATTTATTTTCTCTTCCAAGCGAGCCTTCAGCCTCTCATATACGATATGACAACAAAATCTCGTGTAATGACTGGCAGCGCCATTGACGGTTCTCTCAGGAGATGGTGTGCGTACGGAGATTACATGAAATTGAAAGCATATTACCTGCTAAAACCGACTCTCATTGAGTTCATTGGCTAATTGTTATGCAACGCATCACATGTCAATGTTCATCTGTTTATTCTTTAAATGGAGCAAAGATGGAAGTGCATTTACTGTAAAAATGAAAGCACTTCAAACTACTCTCATGCAGTAAGGAGCCACAACCTATATTTATTTGCAATCATCCTGACTTGTGAAGATGAGAAACACTTTTGAGTCCTCAGCATAGCAATTGAAAATGGATTGGGCTATTGTTCAGGATTTTACCCTTTAATGAACACAAAGAAATCGCATTTAATGGCTAAAAAGATTTTCAAACCACTAAAAGAGAGGCTAAATTAAGATGTATGCTGTTTGACAAATCAAGCTTTTCTGTACACACTTTTTGTGAATTTAAAATATATATCACATTAAAACAAATGATGCTTAATGGCATTAAGACCAGATGCATTGAAACCACAGAAATGCTTGTATATACACAAACAGGTGTTTCTATGCTCATAAAAGTGCTGGTTAAGATAATGAAATCTAATTCTTTGCCATATGTTGCACTTATAGTTCCAATATAGTGCAATTACAAAAAGTAGTTAAGGTTGCGTTTGATTCTATACGCTTGAATCATACTAGCACATGCTTATGTGTGTTTGATGCAAATGCTGCACATTGCACTTGTAATTATGTGCCCAAACCAGATATAAAGAAAAGAGAAAATGCAAGAGATCGAGTGAAAGTATTTTTATTTCTGGTTGTTTACTTGCATTAGCATCTGGACATGTAGAAGCCAAGAAAGCAGAGATGGAAATATTTGATTTGTCATTGGCCTTGACATTCATACTGTACCTGTAAATAACAACAGATATTCTCCGTTCACCTGAGCTAAATATAACCTCATCATCTCCTGTAACACTGTAGGGATGGAGAGCAAGGGTGATAGACATTTTCTCGTTAGGGTGAGCAGACTCACTCTTCGTTAGCGTTGGGTTAATGAAAGACTCTCAGCCTTCCTCATATCCTCCATGCAATCAACTATTCATGAGACTAATTTGTAATCCTTAATCTACATGGTAATTCATTTCACATGACATGTCAAGGTGATAGCGATATTTACATGTAAATATAAAAATCCATGTTATTTACTCAGAGGTATTATTGATGAAGTACAGATCTCATTATTATTGACACATGGTTGTACAAGGGGGAAAAAATCACATGTGATTAAATGCTACCGTTTACAATCAGTTTAATCATTTTCTAAATGTCGTAAGATCAGCAGATTCTAAGCAATAAATATGGAAAAAAAATTCTGGCATATAACTAAAATATGTTCTGATCATTATTATCATTCTTGTTGGTATATCTTTTAAATAGCAATACTGAGATTTAAGACTTTGAAATGGGTTTACAAACAGAAGTATTTTGGCATGCTTTCTATTGAATCAGGAAGTTGAATATTGTGTTTTGAATGGCCCTTTTTAACCACATTCTCAGGAAAAAAGGGCACAAAAGCTGTCACTGGGGCAGTATCTTTTTAAAAAGTGCACCTTTGTACCTAAAAGCTCCGTATTTGTACCTTAAAGTTACATATGTGTCCTTAAAGTGTACAAATTTTGTACTTAAAAGATAGAAAAATGTACCTTTTGAAAAGATGACTGCTTTGTACCTCTTTTTTTCTGGGAGTGCACAGAAGCCTTTAGTTTATGTCACAGCAGTGAAGCATAAGTTGAAAACGGGCCTTTGCTGGCAGGGAGAACATTTTATTGGACAAAAACATCTATACGCTGATGAGTGCAGGATGTATCATCAATAGTTTTGAATAGTTTTACAAGATGATACAATAACTTACTTTTTTTTGGCATGTTTTCTATTGAATCATGAAGTTGAATATTGTGTTTTTAATGGCCCTTTTTTAACCACTCTCTCAGGAAAAAAGATACAAAAGCTGTCACTGGGGTGGAACCTTTTCAAAAGGTGCACCTTTGTACCTAAAAGGTCCATATTGGTACCTTAAAGTTATATGTGTGTACCTAAAGTGTACATATTAGTACCTAAAAGGTAGAAAAGTGTACCTTTTGAAAAGGTGACGGGTTTGTACATTTTTTCTGAGAGTGCACAGAAGTCTTTAGTTTATGTCACGGCAGTGAATGATGAGTTGCTAACAGCCTTTGTTAACAGAGAGAGCTCTTTTTTTTGACAAAAAAAACATCTATGTGATGATGAATGCAGGCTCTGTCATCAAGAGTTTTTCCAGATGAGACAATAATGCATATTTTTTAAATTTTAAATATGTTCAAAGATAAGTAGGCCGATATTAGTAAGTGTATATCAGGGTTCCTCAAATCCGGTGCTGGAGGGCCACTGCCATGAAACAACCATGATATGCCATGATAACCATGATATAGGTTTTTAGGAATTTTAGTTAATTTCCCTCATTTTAAAAATGTCCTCATTGCAACATATGAAAAACACCATGGCTACTGTCACAAAATAAAGTTATTAAAAATCATATTTTCTGACTGTGGTAACAATTTATTCGATAGAGCTGAAAATGAGTTTGAAACCATCCTGTAATCTCAGTGTATTCATTTAGTGAAGTGAATGCTTTTGTTAATATTTCTAATAAATATTAAACACAATATTTTAGTATCCAGCATTATTGTGAGGTCCAACATGTTTTGTGTGAAACAGGAGGAAGCAGGAAATTGAACCCAAGCATACGACCCGAATTCTAGAAATGTTGGAATGTTGGTTTTTTAAATTTGAATAAAATGAAAACTAAAAGACTTTCAAATCACTTGAACCAATATTTTACTCACAATAGAACATAAAGAACATAAATGTTTAAACTGAGAAATTTTACACTTTTATCCACTAAATGAGCTCATTTCAAATTTGATGCCTTTAAAAATTCAAATTTTAAAAAAAAATGTCCCAACATTCGGGTTGTAGATGCATATCTCAACATGTTGAACTGGTTAATTCAACAATAATACATCAACTTTTTCACTCGTCTAACCGGTTTTGTGTCATGTCTCAAGAATCAGTGAGCCACTCAACTCGCCTTTTAATTTGCATGTTCTTTAATGTTCCAATGGTGTCTTATATTTAAGATTTGAACAATATATATTAGATTAACTGACTCCTGTGTGCCTATTTGAAGTATTCACACTGGGTAATGTGGATTCAGGTAAAAGCGTTCACTCTCCCTCTCTTATTCTCTTTCTCTCTCAGTCAGCCTGGGGACATGAGGCCATTAACCTCCTGCAGCCGACGCCTTCTATCCTTAATGAGGGGCTGCTAGTGTGACCCACTATGTCGTTCATATTTCTCCTCTCCTCAGTCCAGCACTCTGAGGTGATCTGTCGCTCCACTGAAGAGGGGGATGGGATGTGTGAGCACGTCTGTGAGAGAGGGAGAGGAAAGGAGCTCCTACCAGTGCTGGAATGAATGAAGATTCTTTCTATGCACGTGGACTTTGATTAGTAATTGACTAGTACATTAATGTTCTGTTGATTGAGGATTAATTGTGTCATGTTTATTTGGGAATTCATCATGGTGCTGCGTCGTGAATGTAGAGTTTCCTCTATATCTAATTTCGCCTTTCATGATGGATGTCCCTGATTTGTCCTTTGGTGTCTGCTACAGGGACCACACGCAGTACAGGAACGTTATTATTTCAATAGCAGATGCATTTAAAGATACATGTAGAGCATCTTCGTGAGGGGAAATCAGAAGTGTTCTGTATGGAGATCTGCTGTTATTTCTGAGAATGGCATCTTACATTTTCAACACCTGTAGATGTGAGTTGAGTAACTGCAATGCAAAAATTTTCTTAATGAGTATGTTGTCTTGTTTACAATAAACAATTCTGAGAAGGCTTGGAAAGTGAGAACAAATTAAAACAATAACAAAACTTGATAATGTTTACTTCCGATAACATGTTCTTGCATACGGATAGTATAAAAGAGGATAAACTCGTAAAAGTATGTGCTCCTACTCTGCCATATAAATACATGTCAGAAATATTAATAGTAGTACTGTATGCTAGTATGATATTTTGAATTCATAAATAGTTTCCTACAGCATTAACTGATCATTTATTGGCATCGCAAATATTCCAAATCTGTCGCACAAAACAGTCAGCACGACCAGCGTAGTCCAAATACACAACGAATGACACTTTTACAAGTTGGTTCTTTGTAGTAAATCAAAACAATTTGCACAACCAGTTCATCACAACTGAATAAATGAGTCATATAAGCTGAATCTTTTTAGTGAAACAAAAACACTGAAATCTCTGTTTTTAATTTTATTTTTGTTTTTTAAATGCAAGTATCTTTGAAATTATCTTTAAAAAGAAAATTTGAAAATTTTCTTATTGTAAGTTTAAGAAAAAACACTCGCTCACTCACTCATTTATTTATGTATACTTTGTAGTTTTGAGAATTCACCCTCTCACATGGTAACCAAAGGTGAAGCTGACCCCTCTTTTCTCCTCTCCACTCCGGCTCCCTGACAGAGAAACAAATCTAAGATGGCTGATGATAAAGTATTGTGGTTTGAGAAGGTAGGTTGCAAGTGCCAGGACTTCATTTGTGTCAGACGCTCCATGATAGTAATGAATTTCTGTGGTGAACCTGAGACTGAGAGAAACAGAGTCTGGCGAGCGGTACGTGCAAGCCGTACCAGTCAATCTCTGCAATCCCTTTCAGATTTTATCTGCACAGTCCTGTCATTCCCTATAGCATCATTGCCATACCGTATACTTGTGTCATGCTTACAAAGTATCATTCTCATTCAAGCTTTTTTTTCCAGCTTGGCCAATGATCGTCCTCCCTGCCAAATCACTCTCAAACCCTCATTTTAGACAAAGCGTGTGTGATCGAAAGACTTTAAAAGGTCTATATGGACAGAGACTGGCTCTTTTATCCATCTCATAAAACCCTTTTGATTCATAATGTCGATGGAGCATATCTGGTTACTTAGGTGGAATCGGAGCAGCGGAGGAGGCTTAATTGCTCCCAGCGAGTGCAGCCAGAGGACTTGATTAGACCCCGGACCACTTCTCATGTTCTTCATTTGTGCGGCGACGACCTTCTGCGGTGATGGACTCAAGTAAGAGGTCACTCAGTGAGGTTCTCCTCTGGGAATAGGCCCCTGCTTGAAAAAAAAGTACCCACAAGCTTAAATCTGGAGCATTTAACTGTTAAACTCACTTATAGACTACATTTCTGGCTTTATTTTGTTAAAAGTACAGTACAGGCAATACTACCCAAAAGTGAATTTTACTGCTAAGACGTTGGACTTTGAAAATTGCTGAAAATTTACTGAAAATGTATTCACCTTCTGGCCATCCAAGATGTAGATGGGTTTGTTTCTTCATGAGAACAGATTCTGAGAAATGTAGCTTGACATTACTTGCTCACCAATGGATTCCTCTTCAATGAACGGTTCCTTTTAATGAATCTCTATTCTACTAACTGTAGCCTAACAGTCTAGTAATACTCTAATGAGAGTTAGTTAATATGTAGTTGCAAAGTTACTTATAGTGAGTAGAATGTCTAAAGTGAAGTATTAACTTTTCCTTTTTGTCACGAGAAATATATCCGGATAAGAAGCAAGAGGAATAAGCAAAAGTCTCCATTTGCTCTCCATTTATTTCCATTTCTATTTAGGAGAAACAAGTGATATATTCATATTTCTTCTTCTTCTCCAGCCTCCAGGCAGCACAACTTAAAAGCTCAGGATTTAGCTGCTTTTTATATTTTGTATGCGTTTAATTCACGTGCAGCTACAGTTTTTTTTATTTCTGAAAATATTTGAAATACTATTTTACAGATTGTATTTATTTACACAGGCAAGCTTCGGCAGCCAAAATATTCATAGATAATCTCATGAGAAAGTTTGTTCTGAACTTTAATATTTCAAAACGTAGCAAATGGTGTTATTTCCCTTAAATAACTTTAAGACTTCTAATAAGACTTTTAAGACTATTTGTAACTATCTGCAAGTCAAAATGAAGCTAGCATCCTGCCAAAGCTGTAATTCATGAATTTTTAATTTTCATCATTTCATGTAAAAGTATCTAGGAAAAAACCCTCTTAAGTATGAATTGAGCATTATTGGAGGTTACACACACAAACAGCTTTCAATGAGAGTTAAAAATTACTGCTAATATTGCTGAAGGTTACTTAAAATGTTTTTTTTTTTTTTTTTTTTTTTATAAACAGTGCTTAATGCATCATATCAGTGATAAAACATGAGGGAACAGGCTTATGTTGAACAGTGGTATGAGGGGAAAAAAGGTAAAAAAAAACAATAATAGCGCTCAAGTTAGCCGCCTGCCATTAGCAAGATGAATTAGCCAAATCCATGCAAGTGACAATGGCTACAGAGGGAACCTGATCCTGGAGCCTCTACAACCTGAAGTCCCAGACACCACCAGGAAGCAGACGGAGCATAAAGCAGCCCTCCTGAGACCCAGGAATCACACACACATGTATTTACACAATCAGACGCACACACAAATATGCACATCTGCAATACATGAACACAGGATCATGGATTTTAGCAGATCATAGAAGTTTTAACAAAGCAAGGAGAAAGGCATTCAGTATTATCAGATAAATATACAAATATGTATCCACTCCATGAATCTGAATACACTGTGAGTGGAAAACATTTTCACTATGTTTTTAGGAATAAAATATTATATAAATAGTTGAATGATATATGAACAAACCCTCTGTAAAAAACCTTCAGCGTATATACGGTAGATATAGATATAAAATTTTAAAAAGGTTGATGTATGTGCTACTGAAATGGAGATTTCTCGCTAAAATATTGATTGATTGATTGATTGATTGGATGAGAAAATGGTTATTAAAGATATGTACTGTAACCGAAATATACAGATGGAAATCATGTAATAAAATAATCAGATAAATGTGTATTTTGGATGTTTTCTTTCAACTTAAAAAAAAAAAAAAAAAGAAAGAAATTGTTATGGAAGCAAAATAGACCAAAATCACAAAATTTATTAAAAAAAACAAAAACAAAAACAAACAAACAAACAATGGTTTTACCTGTTAGAGTCTTGTCTTGAATGCAGCTTCACTGAAAAAAAAAAAAAGAAAATGGTGTGGTAAATTTCAGAATTTACAAAAAAATTTAAGAAGAATACTGAAACATTATTTTCTTGTAAAACATATTCTTTGTATTATTTACAACTCTACAAAAAACATTTTTACAGTGTAACTTGAAACAACTAAATATGTCTGTTGAAGACCAGCTACTCTTAATTAAATGCATTAGAATAACAGTTTTTTGCATCCTTTTTCTACAATTTAAGAAAACAGTCTGGGCTAAATATAGTATAAAATATATTTACAGCATTTGTAGCCTGCTTTCAATTAACTATCAAAAATAAATTAAGTCACATTTAACCCAAAGTATAAATTCAATTGTCCGTTTTAGCATGCATTGTGTGCTGTACTATGTGTGTGTCTGTTGTGGAGTATGTTCCTCTAAACTGAAGCTGAAGTAAGTAGCACTGGTTCTGGGGTTTTCCTGCTGCTCTGCACTGCTGCACATGTAGGGGTGGTGACATTGACTACAAATGAGTTTAAATATTGGATTCAGGGCTGGCAGACCCTGGACCCCACTCCATTACCCTTGGGAGCCTGGCAGTCACATGTAGACATGTGTATCAGATCACATAGGAGAGGATTTGGAGGGAGAAAGCAAGATGGAGTGTAAAAAAAGAGAGAGGTGGGCAGTGAAGTGAGTCAGTGAATATTTTGTAGGAGTCGAGACTTCTCCCACAAGTACTGAACAATATGAGCTTTCATAGGAACTGTGAAATGATAGCTGCACAAATAATATCCCTGTATTTTTTACATGCCTATAAAGGAATAGTTCACACAAAAATAAAGATTTGCTGAAAATGTATTCACCCTCAGACCATCCATAATGTAGACGAATTTGTTTCTTCATCAGAACAGATTTGGAGAAATTTAGTATTACATCACTTGCTCACCAATGGATCATCTGCAGTGTACATCAAGATGGCGCCGCGTATGGCTGCTGTGATGTGGAACGCTTCCATTCTTTTATTGTTTTTGTTTGTTTGTTCTGTGTTCAGTCATTCTCTTACTATCAGTTTTACCAGAGACGGACTACTGGACATAAGGCAACACACACCGGACAATTTTTTTCCGGTTTCTGATTACTCAGACGCTTTGTTGGATGTTCTAGTCGGAGGGGCAGCGGTCCTAGTCAAATGCACGCTCAGACGGAAAAGAGGGAAGCGCACCGGCGCCCCAGCCAACATGTCCATGTGGGCCCCACACAGGATTTATCTGGGCTATATGGGCATCAACTGGGCATGGGTTCAGAGTGGGCACTTTGATGGGCTGAATGTGGGCCCCAGCTTGGATAAAATTGTGGGCCCCAGTTAGGTTGCCCATTATTGTGTATTTGTGGGTCCCATATGGGCCACATTTGGGCTATATTAGGCTATATTTATAGTTACATAAATTTACTTTTTTTCAGTTGATTCGTTTTTATACAATTATGGGTAACTATAACTCGTAAGAACCGAATAAATTGATTTAATTTTACGGATGTCATGTTTTTTAAAGGGTTATTTCAATGTCTGGATATGGGGTCAGAGTGGGCACTTTGGTGGGCTGAATGTGGGCCCCAGTTAGGTTGCACATTATTGTGTGGGTCCCATATGGACCACATTAAGGCTATTGGGTTATATTTATAGTTACATAAATGTAGTTTTTTTGCAGTTGATTTGTTTTTATACAATTATGGGTAACTACATAACCCCTAACAACTGAATAAATTTATTTAATTTTACGGATTTCATGTGTTTTTAAAGGATTATATCAGTGTCCATGTGGGCCCCACATGGATTTTATCTGGGCTATCTGGGCATGGGGTCAGAGTGGGCATTTTGATGTGGGCCCCAGCTTGGATAAAGTTGTGAGCCCCAGTTAGGTTGTCCAATATTGTTTATTTGTGGGTCCCATATGGGCTATATTGGGCTATATTTATAGTTACATAAATGTATTTTTTTTTTTTTTTTTTTTTGCAGTTGATTTATTTTTATCAATTATGCATCCATAACCCTAACAATTAAATAAATTGATTTAATTTGATGTATTTCATGTGTTTTATATCATCAACGATTATATCATAATGCACTGTGTATAACAGTATAACAATCCAAGACCATTTATTTGATGAATAATCTCATTTTATTTTATTATAAGTATCACAAAGCCAAGGATATATATTTTTTAAAACACTTACGTTATGCAGTCATTGCGTCATGCGATGATTGGCGTGCGTGTCTTCCCACCCTTTCTCAAAAAAAAAAAAAAAACTGTTGCTACCTGCCAGTTCAACAGGGAGCACCTGGCCTGCGTGTCAATGGATAAACTCTCTAATCTATCAAGGTAAGATATTTACATTTCATTTTATATTAGCCGAATTGCTGCTGCTTTTATATAATTGGATATTTTTAAAAATATTTGAAAATTCAGTAATGGCAGAGTCGACACTAATGAAACTTAACGAAGCCAGTCGCGATTTAACTATCTTAGCTAAACAGTTATATATAAAATTAAAATGTTGGCAGTTAACCAGCAAACTTTCAGGATGTTTTATTTATACAATCCCGGGCAGAAGCTGAAAACAAATTTCAATGCTCTTGAATATTTCTGCGTGTAACACAATCGCCCATATAACGTTTCCACTTTAATAAAAAAAGGAAAGAAAAGCTTTTAAAGTGAGCGCATAACGGCACGTCTGCTTCATAATAGATTAAAAATGCTATCTTTGTGGGCTAACG
The DNA here is from genome assembly GCA_036784905.1 of Acrossocheilus fasciatus. Taxonomy (NCBI): domain Eukaryota; kingdom Metazoa; phylum Chordata; class Actinopteri; order Cypriniformes; family Cyprinidae; genus Acrossocheilus; species Acrossocheilus fasciatus. Next base: position 18,032,171 of record CM071945.1, read on the forward strand.
TGTGTAAGTCAGACAGCTATTTGGTCGCTGAACGGGGCTTGAGAGAGAGTTCAGAGTGAGGGCGCCTTTATCCACATCTACACCTAACATGTAGTAAAGTATCAACAAATTGTAATAAAAGATAATGTCTGATATATTAATATCCATCTCCTCAAAACGGACAAAACAGAGAGTGTAATGAGTTGCATTTTAGGTGTTGTTAGGTTTTAGGTGTTACCCAACATTTCCCCATGCGATGGCATGGCACCATGACGGATTTATGGTGAAGATGAAAGAGTGTGGTAAGTTAACTTTAATTTTCAACTTTTTTATCTCTTGTTTTATTCTGATGATGTTTGCAAGATATAAAGCTACATTAATTTTTATAAGAATATGTGAGCGAACGCTCAGTTTCTGAGTCAAGTTGTGCTAACTGGCCTTTTCCTCCCACAGTTCGGCTGTCAGACCAGGAGGGAGACTCATCATGAAGTCCTAAGAGTATGTTAAATTGGTAGATATACGTTAAAATACATGTATACAGTTTTCTTCATCATCATGTACGTATTATTGTAATTTTACTTGCTCACTTTCCCAGTAAACTAGTATTTTCCTCCTGCAGCAGCACTAGCAAACCAAAGACTCGTGAAGATGAAAAGTCATACGGGTGCGTTAAATAGGTACAGGTGAACTTTAAAACACTTGCAGTCATCTTTTTGATTTGTTTTATCAATTAAGCCGTGCTAACTAGCATTTCCCCTAGTCTGAACTATTGTGAGGCAGGCGGGAAGAGTCGTCGCCATGAAGAAGAGCATTTAAAATGTTTTGAGATGATATGTGTTCACTGATTATTGTTGTATAGTCTTACTAATTAAGTACATTAACTCTTCAAACTTTTATGTTTATATTTACACCATTTATTTTCCACTGGGCACAATGTGTTATCTGTGATTTTACTTGTTGGCTATATGTATGTTCATTGATTCTGCGTTATTGAAGTTCAGCTGTGAAAAATAAAAGATGAATCATGAATAAAGCTGTTGGTGTGAAGCAATAACTTGTGTTGTTGAATATATAACAAAATAAAATAAAATAATAGTACACTTAAAACTACTGTACTTAGTTTCACAGTAATTTTACTGTGGTATGAAATACAGCAACTACTGGATAATTGTTGCCAGTAAGTTACTGTTAATTTGACGATAAACATTTTACGATTATACACTCTTTTGAAATTAAACTGCGTTGCATTGTTGTGTAGGCTATCGCAACAAAAATAGCTCCTAGCACGTAATTACATTTCTAAACTGAATAGTGTCACTTTTAACTTGTTCATATTACCTTTAGTAGTATAACTATCCCTTAAAGTGACAGTTTTGTACTGAAGTACTGGCAAGGCTTAATTATAACCACGCATGCCTTTTAATACTTTTGTGAATTTTTTAGTAGTATTTTAAAATAATTTCCTTTTCTGTTTTTCGTCCTTTAATGTTCTTTTTTTTTTTTTTTAGGTATGAAGCTAAGAAGTCTGCACAAGACCATGAATCAATACCATTTCATCATGTTCTGTTGAAGTGTTTTTATCCTGTTTTGTTTTATTTTGTTTTACCTAATAAAAAATGTGAGTTGAGTTGAAGTCATTTTCTTCACAGTTGAAATATTTTAACATATAATTTAAAATGTATTGAGCACCACATAAAATCAACTGATATTAGGTCAAAACACATTGTAATTTAAAGTTGTATTGCATATTAGCACATTAACTTTATCCAGAGGAATTAATAAAGAAATATAAATGGGGCCCAGTTCTGACCCACTGTGGTCCCACAAAAAACCCATATATGGGCTATTTGTGGGTTCAGTGTGGTCACCCATTTGGGCCCCATAAGGGTTCTGCATGTGGCCCACTTTGGCCCCAATTATTAGAACCCATTTGGGACCCATGTGGGCCCATATAATGAAAATCAACATGGGCCCCACTTAGAGCCCACTATGGACCCATCATGTGCCCCTATGGGCTAACACATATGGGGCCCAAGTGTAGCCGATGGACAAAATTGTATGGGTCCCATTTGGGTTGCCCATGCAGAGCCCAAGTGACAGCCCACCAAAAACCCACATGTGGCCCACCTTGGACCCAATTATTAGAACCCATTTGGGACCCATGTGGGCCCCTCTAATGAGCACCTACATGGGCCCTACTTGGAGCCCACTGTGTACCTACCAGCTGTTCAGAGAGGATCGTATCACAGAGTTAACGGGGAAAATGAGAGGTGGTGGACTATGTTTCTACATAAATGAAGATTGGTGTACAGACGTAACAACTCTGAAGAAGATGTGTTCTCCTAATTTAAAGGGGATCATCATAAACTGTAAACTGTTCTACTCGCCGCGGGAGTTTTCCTCTTTCATTCTCCTGAATGTGTACGTGCCTCTGGATGCGTGCGTGAGCGCCGCGATGCAATAACTGGCTGAACAAATATCTGAAACGGAGCAACGGTACCCAGACTCTCTTTTAATCATTCTTGGAGACTTTAACAAAGCAAATCTCTCCTGTAAACTGGCAAAATACAGACAGCACGTTACATGTCCCACCAGGGACAGTAATATATTAGATCACTGTTACACAACAATAAAGGATGCATATCACTCTGTCCCACGAGCAGCTTTGGGGCTCTCTGATCACTGTTTGTTTCATCTTATACCGACCTACAGACAGAAACTGAAATCAGCTAAACCTGTATTAAGAGCTGTTAAAAGATAGACTAATGAAACAGAGCGGGTTTTAAAAGCCTGTTTCCACCTTACTGATTGGAGTGTTTTTGAAGCTGCTGCCACCGACCTGGACGAGCTCACAGAGACTGTAACTTCATATATCAGTTTCTGTGAGGATATGTGCATCCCCACCAGGACATTCTTATCATTCAATAATGATAAACCGTGGTTTACTGGGAAACTCAAACAGCTTCGTCAGGCCAAAGAGGATGCTTACAGAAGTGGGGATAAAATATTGCATAACCAGGCCAGGAACAGACTAACAAAGGAGATCAGAGTGGCTAAAAAAATACTCTGAAAAGCTGAGAAGAGAGCTTTCAGCCAACGATCTGGCGTCAGTATGGTCTGGTCTGAGGAACATCGCCAAGTACAAGACACCACCCCCACAGTCTATGGAGAATCAACAACTGGCTGACGATCTGAATGTGTTTTACTGCCGATTTGAAAAGGCCAGACTGACACCCAGCACCCGCTCTGATCTGCACTCCACCCATTCACCTACCCCCCCACCTGCAACCCCCCTCCCTCCCTCCCCCACCATTTTACATGCGCTTAAAGTCTGTGTAGAGGATGTGAACCGGATCTTCAGAAAACAGAAATCTAGGAAAGCTTCAGGACCAGACGGTATTTCTCCTGCCTGTCTAAAAGTCTGTGCTGACCAACTGGCCCCCATCTTTACACAGATCTTCAACAGATCTTTGGAGCTGTGCAAAGTTCCCTGCTGCTTCAAACACTCCACCGTCATTCCCGTCCCCAAAAATCCCAAAATCACTGGCCTTAACGACTACAGACCTGTCGCTCTCACGTCTGCGGTCATGAAGTTATTTGAGCGACTGGTCCTGGCCTGACTGAAGGACATCACTGGACCCTTGCTGGATCCTCTTCAGCCTACAGAGCAAACAGGTCTGTGGATGACGTTGTCAAAATGGGACTGCATTACATCCTACAACACCTTGACAAACCTGGGACTTACGCAAGGATCTTATTTGTGGACTTCAGCTCTGCCTTCAATACCATCATGCCTGACATTCTCTCAGACAAGCTCACACAGCTCTCTGTGCCCACCACCATCTGTCAATGGATCACCAGCTTCCTGACAGACAGGCAGCAGCTAGTGAGGCTGGGCAAACTCACATCCAGGACTCTCACCATCAGCACTGGTGCTCCTCAGGGATGTGTTCTCTCCCCACTGCTCTTCTGACCCCTCTGTCAAGCTCCTGAAGTTTGCAGACGACAGTCATCGGCCTCATCAAGGATGGAGAAGAGTCTGCTTACAGACAGGAGGTTGAGCAGCTGGCTGTCTGGTGCAGGCACAACAACTTGGAGCTCAACACGCTCAAAACAGTAGAGATGATAGTAGACTTCAGGAGGAACCCCCCTGCACTCCCCCCACTCACCTTCATGCACAGCACTGTGACTGCAGTGGAGTCATTCAGGTTCCTGGGCACCACCATCTCTCAGGACCTGAAGTGGAACATTTACATTGACTCTATTGTGAAAAAGGCCCAGCAGAGGCTGTATTTCCTCCACCAGCAAAGGAAGTTCAACCTGCCACAGGAGCTGCTGAAACAGTTCTACTCTGCGATCATCGAATCTGTCCTGTGTTCATCTATAACTGTCTGGTTTGGTTCAGCTACCAAAACAGACATCAGAAGACTACAACGGACAGTCAGGACTGCTGAGAGGATTATCGGTGCCCCTCTACCCAACCTCCAAGATCTTTATATCTCCAGAGTGAGGAAAAGGGCTAAGAAAGTCACTCTGGACCCCTCACACCCAGCTCACTCTCTCTTTGAACTGTTGCCCTCTGGCCGGCGCTACAGAGCACTGTGCACCAAAACAGCCAGACACAAGAACAGTTTTTTTCCCCCAGGCCATATCCCACATGAACAACACATAACACACCCCAGTACTGTACATCTGTAAATAACTCATCAAACCTTCATCCGTACATAGGACATATGCACATTCACAGTTCTGTCTATGGCCATTTTTGATTTTCTTTATATTTTTATTACTGATGTTACTTATCATTTATTGTCTATTCTCTTCATTATTAGTGTTTTTATTACCTTAATTATATGTTGTCTGCAGTACGTTTTTACTTCTGTACTGAAAGCTCCTAACACCAAGACAAATTCCTTGTGTGTGTAAACACACTTGGCAATAAAGCTCTTTCTGATTCTGATTCTGAATGGGTGCCATCAGAATAAGAGTCAAAACAGCTGATAAAAACATCAAAATAATCCACACAACTCTAGTCCATCAATTAATGTTTTGTGAAGTGAAAATCTTTGTATTTGGATGGACGTATGGACTGGGGTCATGTGAATTGTGGATTTTTGTGGTTTTTATCAGCTGTTTGAACTCTCATTTTGACGGCACCCATTCACTGCAGAAGATCCATTGGTGAGCCGATAATGTAAAGCTATATTTCTCATAATCTGTATGTCTTGAATGGCCTGAAAGTGAGTAAAGTTTCATAAAATTGTCATTTTTGGCTAAACTGTTCCTGTATGATTCATAGTATGGTTAAGATTTTGATATTCTCATACTGAAACGGACATCTTATTTTTATCAATTTCACCTTGAATGTCCATACACCTTTACCCACAATGCATGTGCTAGCTATCAGAAAATTACTTGATAAAATCCCAGTACTTTGTCTCACTCTGTGTTTAGACTGACACATTGTGTCTCGGGGCCAGTGTAAAGCTGCTGTTGTCAGTTGCAGCGTGTCTGATATTAACACATTGTCTTTGTCATAATGGCGTCCTCCTGGTTTGTGCCGCGCTGCTCGATCATCTCCAATGGCCAGCAGAGTGCTGATGAGGCCTGACATGTGAAGTATGACATCATGCCAGTGGGTGGCCTGTCGGAGGGGCTGCACCAGTGAGGTCACAGGTCCTGTAATGACTTCCTCAGGGTTCGGCAGCAGCTGCAGTAGAAAGCGCTGAGCCTTGGATGCTTCTCTGTGTGTCTTTCTCGTTTTTGTCTCTCTTTTGCTCGTATATGTTGGGCTTCTCCTTATTATCTTATTCTCTCTCTGTCATTCATTCAGTCATCTGAAATAATTATCCATCTCTAACACTCTCCTCATTTGTACACCTTGCCAATATTGCATGTGCATTTGAAAAATAGCCAATTATTTTTCATAATCCCACAAAATAAATGGCAAGTTGTATTTAACCAGGCCCTGAAACTCTTATATATTTTTTAATGCACTCTCAGAAATAAAGGTACAAAAGCTGTCACTGGGGCGTTACCTTTCCAAAAGGTACATGTTTGTATCTAAAGGGTCCGTTTTGGTATCTTAAAGATACATATGAGTACTTAAAGTGTACATATTTGAACCTAATAGGTACAAAAGAGTACCTTTTGAAAAGGTACTGCCCCAGTGACCTTTATTTCTGAGAGTATGTCAAATGTTATGAGAGAAGGCGCTTAAGAGAATATTGATTGTATTTGGTTTTAAATTACTTATGTCATTATGCAATTATGAAACAAACTACCATTCAAAACTTTGGGGTTGGTAAGATTTTATAATGTTTTAAAAGAAGTCTCTTATGCTCACCAAGGCTGCATTTATTTGATCAAAAATAGAATATATTAATATTATATATTAGTTATAATGTTATATAGATTGTTAAATATATTTTTACAATTGAAAAAACGTTTTTCTATTTTTAATTTATTTTAAAATGTAATTTATTTATGTGATCGCAAAGCTGAATTTTCAGCAGCCAGTACTCCAGCCTTTAATATCACATGATCCTTCAGAAGAAACATTTCTTCTTATTATCAATATTCAAATTAGTTGTACTGCTTTATTTATTTATTTATTTAATTATTCATTCATTCATTTATTTTATTATTTTTATTTTTTTGGAAACCATGATACTTATTTTTGAAGTTTAAAAGAACAGCATCTGAATATATTGTGAATTTAAATATTTGTTAGACATTTTTTTCTTACAATAAATTAGATTACATGATTGAATGGTATTGAATTTAACTTGATGAATTTAGTCAACACACAATATTAATCAAATTTGTTATAATAATGATTTTTCTTACTTTTATACAGAAAGGGTTCAAATGAATCCATTTCATAGGTTACACAGAAGAATGTTATTTATTTGGTATTGATATAAAAAAACAAAACACCTAATGCTCTGTATTCATGGAAAGTGCCTAATATGACTTTTGAAGACAATCATTTTGTTCCTTGTTTTGTTTCTATATTGAAAATAAATATAGAAAACTATCAGAAAACATGCAAACTACAGTACATTCAAACTAAATGCTCAGCTTTGTGGTTTACATGTCAGCAGGTTCATGTGACATTTGCAGAGGAACAGCAGCTACAGGTCACCGTAGCATACTCTCATCCGGATTTATTCTGGGCTGAATCATAGCAAGCCCCGGGCTGTCTTGATAAATAGCTACTACAGGCAAACGGAAGAGTGTGCTCTTTGACTTCGTAGGTCATGCTGCCTTGTTGTGGGGACATGGACTAATGCGTTCTGAAGTGTTAAGTTATTATGGTGAAAACTAGACCAGCGCTCTGTAAGTGAGGAAGTCAGGTAGAAGGAGAAAAGCGGAACGAAGGAAGAGCAAAAAGAGAAGGTCACAGAAGAAGGAGAGAGAGTGAACAAATGAGCAGCTGAAGAGGACAAGTATCACTGTGATGATACTAGAAGGAGGGGAAATCGCTTCCTGATGACTATGCGGAGGAATGCAAGAGAGAAGAACAAGGAAGGAGAAAGATAAAAAAGAAAGAGAGAGAGACTGAACATCCATATAAGAGGTTTGACTCTCAAACTGTCCCATTCACACAGTAGCTTCAAAATTTAAATAGAGATATGTTAATAGTATGGGGCCATTCACACACAACAAATTTTGTCATTAAAGGGGTCATTTTCATAGATCATTATTTTGTGTATTGAGTGTAATAGAATAAATTAGCATGCTTCAATGTTTAAAAAACACATTATTTGGGCGATAGGGCAACGCACCATCAAAGTGCGAAAGGGAGGATTTTTTTGCTATTACAGTCAATCACAACTGTCACTGTTCTAGACTGTTTGTTCTGCCTATGGATATATAGTCCAATAATCATCAAGTCATGTTCTGTGAAGAACTGCCCAAAAATGTGATTTCACTCTGGCTGAAAATCGACCCGAGTATTCTCATAGACTTCCATTAAAAAAAAAAATTTTTTTTTTCTTTTTTAACTGCAGACACTGCATTGATTACCATTTGTATAACCAAATACCATAGTTAAGCTATGGTTAGTGTAGCAAAACCATGGTTAATTTGTGGTTACCATGGTTTAATTATAGTAACCATGATATGGTTAATTTTCATAAGGGATACACTGTTATAATTATCAATATATTGGCTTGAAGCTCAAATAGGTTTAATGTTTACTACACCTATAGCTATTTCACTGGAAATAGCTTACTTACACATTGAAAAACAAGGTTGATACGTCTATGAAGATGCAAGCACAGTAATGCTTGCATCTTCATACACTTGTGTTGTCTCATGCACCTTGTGAGCTTTCTGTTCATGATGTAAATGAGCAGATTGCAAAATTCCTATTCTTTGGCACCGTGCTGAGCTTAAGCCATTATGACAACCAATGTAGATAAACCAGATATTGACAACACAGTCTTAACAAACAGTTTGGATTAAATCACTTGCAAAATGTCAGTCTAAAAATACACACACACACACACACAAATTGGGTGAAGTGTGACCAAAGACAGAGAAACCAGGCAGTAGGAAGAGATGGGGATAAGGAGGAGGACGACATTCAGTAATATCCACCGAGAAGGGAGGAGATGTAAGTAGTTATTTTTTTGAAAATGAAAATTGTGAGTACAGTATCTAGCAGAGGGGCCTGTACTACACAGTGTTGCCTTGTTAGAGCGCATTGTTTGGCGGAGGAGCGCTGTTTGTTTATCCAAGCTCAGTTGAATAATGCAGTAGTAACTCAACTCTCCAAGTCTCCTGAGCAAAAGCCTCAGCACCTGTCAGAGATCTGCTTCGCCTGTCGAGAGAGATGCAAAGACGAAAACACGCCATTGTTACAAAGCCAAATAAAGTCCAAGTAATCGCTTACAGATGGCAAAAACAAATCACAGCTGTTAATTCCACGTGAAACACAAAATATGAAATATAAATGAAGCTCGAGGGGAATTTGGAAAGCAAATCTACAAATCCAACCACCAATATCTCTTTATTACAAAACATGAAAACGTGCCAAATTGTGAGAAACAGAATATTGCCCTGCAAACACTCCTGGTACATTAATGTCAGGGTACTTATTTAGGAAAGAAAGGGATGAAACTGAAAGATAGATTTGATTAAAGAAATAATTCACCTACCAATGGAAATTACTCATCCTTATATCGTTCCACAATATAGTTTGCTGTGGAACACAGAAACAGTATGTTTTAACAATCTATCGAGATGTATTCACAACATTGTTCATATAACCAGGGGCTGTCAAGTTTAAAAAGGGACAATCGCCAACAAAGCAACATAAAGGTTCCAAGTCTTAGCTTTGAAGCACTAGAAAAATTGTTTGTGACATAAAATCTGCACCTTAAGTTCCATATTTTGTTGTGGAAGTTATGATAATGGTGTTTTGTTTTGTTTTTGTTTTTGTTTATGTGTGTGTGTGTGTGTGTGTGTGTGTGTGTGTGTGTGTGTGTGTGTGTGTGTGTGTGTGTGTGTGTGTGTGTGTGTGTGTGTCATACCTGTCACCATTTGGGTACCAAAAACTGGGACACATTACATTATATTGTGATATTGTACATAACATTAACATTGTGTTTATAGTATGTGTTGCCCTTCTGTGCCCTGGCTGCACGAATGTACCGCTGTTATTTAAGATTATGTCCTTTTTCCCACCGTGTGCGATATTAAAATTATGCGACACACTTTGCAAAAGGCGTGGGCGTTGTTTACATGGCTTCGAGACAAGAAATTAAATTCTACCGTCCAGCTGTTAAATTTACACGAATATTTATTTTTTTCTTCATCGGAGCACCACCTGACTCTTCTCCTTCCATTTCTACCACTGATGCTAGATTCAACTTCCTGCGTCTACTACTGGGTTGTAGGTTGCCAGGTTGAAGTCACAAATGGTTTGAAATTTGTGTATTGTGTGGCTTGTGTGAGGTGATGCGTTGGATGATGCTTTTCATACAAGATCTGGCAACTGTACAACCTTGGAATAAAATATTGATGTGATTATTCATATAACTAGATTTGGAACATACAAATTGCGGTAGTGTCCCGGGAGAAATAACAAAACGGAGATGGGTGGGAAATACGGGAGATTCCCGCGAAAAACGGGAGTGTTGACAGGTATGGTGTGTGTGTGACCTCCGTGTGGACATTGTGAGCAGTGATAGTATATTAAATATTATTTCATTTTTCATTTTACATTGATTTTGTGTGCATTTCATACAAAAATAAGAGCATACAAATTTGGAATGACATGAGGTTGAGTAAATAATAACAGAATTTTCATTTTTGGGTCAACTATTCCTAGGTGCAAATGTAGGGCAAAATTGAGATAGATAGGGGAAAAAGTCTGGTTCGGTGATGTGTCTGTGATGTCACTACACTTTAAGAGCACAAAGGCTTTGCTATGCTGTCTGACAACCCTGTGTTGAGAGGTAAAAAGAACACCTGTCTACTGTCACCAGTCTTCACAGCTCTGCCATTGCCCAAAACTCACAGATAAGTCCCCATGAACGGTACACACTACCTTCCCTCCCTCAGACGCCGTCTGCAGCCTTATAGTATGTAATATAGCCCGAGGTTGAAGGTGAGATATACTGAATGGATTGTTGTTGAAGGGTTTTGTTGAAAATGTTTCGTTTAGAGTAGAGGGGACTGTGGCATGTGATAATTAGTCCAGCTATTTACACAAGCGTGAAGAAAACAAAACGTGGTGGTTTCAAAGCTCAAAAGTTTTAATTGGATTCTCAAAAGAGAACTTCATGTTAATTGTATGGGCATTAGCAAGTGATTCAAAACTATTTGTCTTGCAGTCTTTGTATTTAAGCTGTGAATGCCAAGAAAAAAAAAACCAAAAAAAAAAAAAACCTGGAAAATAAATCAGTTGAATCTTTATTTATCACCACAGAACCAAGGCCAGAGGAATTTGTTTTTCACACTATATCGCAATTGAATAGCAATTCATTAGAAACCTTGGGGTTAAAGGAACCTGAGGTTAAAGAAAGTGCATCAAAAAAATGACAATTATGTTATTTACATAATGTTCCATTCTGAAAAAAGAAAAAAAAAACATTTTAAAGAATTAAACAAGTTTCATATGAATCCATCCTAGACAGCAACCAGTGTCGGTTCACATCTGGCCTGCATGGATTTCACGTGGGCCAGATGTGGTCCAGATCTGGGCCAACACAATGTTGCTGTCTGGGATATGATTGCTTTATATGAAGAATAGATTGAAATTTAATCATTAGTAATTTTTCATGTATTAAAGCTGCAGTGCATAAGTTTTGCCTCTTTGTGGGCTGTGCGTCGGCACAGCTCTTTAATGTGGATGAATCTAATGTTATGAGGAGTATGTGTGGAAGTATGACCCAAATAAGAATTTTCACCGGATATTGTCATCTGAACAAGTAAGTAACAGTTCTGCCACAATTGTTATGACCAACTGAAGAAAAAAGCTTTACAATAAACTGCACTCCAAATGGTGATTAAATCTAATTCGGTTAGGGTTAGGGTTAGGGTTAGGGTTAGGGTTAGGGTTAGGGTTAGGGTCAGTTAAGGATCGGTTAGCTCATATCACATCAAACCATGCAAATAATTGTTATACTTTGTTCTCAAATTGTTAATGTTAACAACATCAGCATTGTGTGATTATGTGTATGTAGTGTGTATTAGCATTCCATGTAGATTTACATTTCTCTACAGTCTCTAATTATCATACCATTCCAATTTCATATAAAGAAATAAATTATTCTTCCTTAGAACTGGTACTCTTTAAAATACAAAACTTTTGTAATCCCACTTAGGTCATCTGTAATCAGCATGGAGTAAAACTTAATTTCAGTTATTTACAAGTGTTTCATAAACACATAATCCAAAATTCTGGATTACAAACTGCCATCAAAATGATAAGTTTAATGATTCTGGCTGCAGTGAGAAAAGGCTATAAATGATCCGCCACCTGCAGCATCCTCACATGAAATATAGCCTACTAGCCGGGACAACTTCTTTATGTTTACAGACATGACCTAATGAGCAGAGGCATGCTCAAATTTCCACCGAAAACCTACCAATACCCCTCAAATTAGAGAACATTACTATAAGCTAACCGTTCTTATTCGGGCTAAGGTAAGGCAATAGTTTTGAACACTGGCTGGTTATGTACTTGCTCAAAAATTGATTTCGGATCAGTTTAACCAAAAAAAAAAAATAAAAAGTTACGGACTGCAGCTTTAAGTCATTATACCAGTTATTAAGTCATTGATCACATAATCATACTTACATATGAAATTAAAACTTTGTGTGAGAAACAGGCTGATTTTTGAGACATGTTTCGTTTATTTATTTGATCATTTTTGAAGAGGGACCAATTGGAACAACGTGTGCCCGTAGCCACACTCCATCCAAACATGATCATATTAGACATTCCACTATGACAGAAACTCAGGGATCATAACCTATCCTTCTTATCCACCAGCCCGGATGTCCTCCATCAAATTAATCAAACGGTGACATCCTACAACAGTGAGCAAAGTGTGAATTGAACCACAGCGGCAAACTTCAGAGCTCAGTCGAACTCCCAACCCCAAAGTATACTTAATTTGACAAAGTATCTGTAATAAATCACACACTCATTCTAAAATAACCACTCCATTTATATTCAGATATTAAAGGGCTGGACATTCTCCTTTAAAATGTAGAGTTCACTTTGGTTGGAGAATAAGAGAGACCACTGTAATGACTTCCAGATAGCTGTACTCTCCGAGAGGGCCATACATCATACTTTAACAAGTACCAATCAACACATCTCCACTCTGTTCGCCCTCCCCGTCCTCTTCTTCAGTCTGCCGGGTTGTGGAAAATTGTGTGTGGAACACTTACATGTGGGCGAGTGGGAAGTCTGGCGGGTGACCTGCATGTGATATTGCTGTTTATACTTTTATAATGTCAATAAAATCATTTGAGATGAGAATCAGCCCTTGTCATATTCGCTCAATCTGTCCAGACATAAATAGTAAGATACAAAAATAAACACTTTGACCTGAGACAAAGGCAGAGTAATCAATTGCATTAATCAATAACAGATATTTGATGCTGATTGGTAAATTGCAGTGTTTAATTTCATTCATTTAATAAAGATTTCTATGTTATTTAATATATGAATTTATATATTCTTTTGTAGATGTTAATATCAGAGGGCTGCCCATGTAAAAAAAAAATGCTGACTGATTAAATATGTGTGGGTTTGTGAAAGAGAGAGAAGGAGATAAGAAAAATTAGCATCAGTGGAGTGAATGAAATATTAAAGCCCTCTAATGAAAAATAGGAGGTTTACTTTTTCTTTTTACACTTTCAAATGTATTTATTAATTTATAGTTTTAAATCACAGCCATTTCATTTCTAGCTGAGGAGCATCAAGCAAAAAGGATGGTTTAAAATTTTAATGAATAAACAATGTCCTTTCGCTGAAATGTTACATGGGTCTTTGAACAATGCACCAGCAGCAATTAATCAATACGAGAAGAAAATTACATTTCATATTTAACAGAATATGAACTCTAGCTTAATAAATGATATCTTCTTTTAATTTAATTGGCGTCAGCTCAGATCTAGCAGATTGCTAATAAAATTCAGGATTTCCATATTTAATGATGCATGCTTTTCGTGCTAAATTTTACAGGGGAAATGTTGTCTTTAATGAACCTTAGAGACAATGCTAATAGACATTGTCTTTAACAAATCTAACTTCGCCTACATTAAAGGTCCTTTGGTTGAATCTGCTGATTTAAACACATTTATAGAGGGCCGGCGAATTATGATGTTCTTCCTACTGTTTTTGTTTGCTATATTACTGCTGCATTATCCATTATTCGGAATAGCACAAAATTAAATAAATAATTACGGCTCTCTTGAGCTAGTTTTCCCTCTCCTTGCTTGGGTTAAAAGGCACGCTTCATTTTGGAGGAGTCTGCAGCGAAAATGGGAATAAATGGATGTCAATTTCCATTTTAAATTGGTAGCCAATGACCCATGGAGGAAGCCCTTTCCACCACAGACAGACAGAATAACTCGAATTAGAAGCGCCTGACATTTCAGTTAATTGCTGCGAGTGTGGCCGGCTTCTGCAGTCACCTCCAAACCAGGTTCAATTAAGTCTTCACCTTTGCAGCCGAGTGTTTGGAGGGGAGGAGAGACGGAAGACGGTTAGGAAGAGTGATGCTCTGACCGAGGATCCTGACAACTCGGGTTTCTTGCACAATGAAGTCTCAATAGTTGTTATGAAGTGTGAATCTTGTTTTATTTTGGCAGAGGGCTGAATCTGTGTGGGGACAAAAACTGATGTTCTTTGACTTGGCAGTCTTTTTAATAGCATTTGAACTTTTTTGACAGCATATTTCAGACATGACAACTTTCATCACCGTTCTCAAAATTCCAACACAGATGAAGTTGAACATTATCCACAAGTGGTACTGTGATGTTTCCCAGCTTCAAACTTCAGTGATTCAACAGTTACTCTGTATTACATTAGTATTACTGCACCACTAAGTCTGTTTTGTTATGTCTGCTAAATATTCTGATAAACATTCATGAAAAACTTCATTGCTTGAAGGAATAATGATTGATCACGAAAAAAAAAAATACATTTATTACAAATATTACATTTTTGTTGCTTTGTGCTTATTTTATCAAACCTTAGCATGTATATGTAGTAAACATTTAATAAAAGCGGTAAGCCATGGTTTACAGTGATTTTAGAACAGCTAAGGGGATTTTAAGCACTTTGCTCTGCATTGTAGCAACTGACAGCAATCTATTCAATTTCTGATGAACCAAATGAAGTCTTTCCATACATTTTTTTTTTCTAGTTTGAGAAGTCGTTTCACTCAAATATACTTAGGATAGAAACAATGAACAGAATTTTAAGCATGTTTCCTTACCAGTATGAGAAACAAAGCCATATTTGAGAGAAATAAACATTCATATTGTGAGACAAAGTCTCACATTATGAGATATAAATTGCATTGTGAGATTTAAAAGTTGCATTATTTGATATAAAGTCACATTATAAATTATAAATTGTATAATTTACATTATAAATAGTAAATTATCAATTCAAAATTATGAGAAACAAATTTGAAATTGTGAAGGTATACAAACTGTGTGTGTATATATATATATATATATATATATATATATATATATATATATATATATGGATATAAATTTATATGTGTAAAAATAAAATGAATTTTTATATAAATAAAAATTATATAATGTGTAAGTGTAATAAAAATTGGATACAAAGTAGCAGTTACAAGAAATAAAGTCGCAATTACCTTTTTTATTTTATTTATTTATTATTATTTTTACTCTTGAGGCAGAAACAGACTTCTATAATAACCAGCTTTCAGTCAGGATAAAAACCATTTTTTCCTCTTTAAATGAGCACAAAAAGACAAACACCCCCTCTCTTAGCAGTCAAACCCCTCTCAGTGCCCACATTACATTAAAATACAAAAACACCATCGCAACAAATGAGGCTATTGAAGTCTCACATTGGCAGCTAAATCATTCTAGTAGGATCAGAGGGGGAATTGTTTAAATTGGCTTTCATTATTCAAGGTCTGTATATGATTTGCGCTGCCCCTCTAATTACTAGGGGTACTGACCACCGGGAGCAGTTGACTGAGGCAATGCTAAATAGGTTTACCTGCAACAAGATTTGAAGGTCAATCTGTTTATCGCTGTGCCTCTCTCTCGGCCATCCAGTAAAAAAAAAGACAACAAAAAAGAAACATGACAATGTCTTGAATTCTGGCTGATATTTTGCAGATGGTTTGGCAAGCTATTGAAACACATATATAGTAGATCAGAAAACAGTTTACGGTAATTTAGGTGGTAAAATGATCAAAAACAGTGTGTAATTTCTCATGGCATAATGATTAGCCCCATGTCTTCCAGGCATTAGACATCTAATACATTCTTGCTTTTGAACCATTAGTTCTTTCTCTGCATGCAAAAAGTCAATCAGGTCATTAGTCAGAACAGAAAGTGCTGTAAAACTCCTGGTGCATATACTAGCTGGTCTAAGAAAGCACTACTTTAGGTTAAGAGTGACACTTTAACTGCAGTGCATGACCTTACTCTGAGCTTGGTAATGGTTTTATCTTTTGTCAGCTAATACTTGGATTTGTCTGAGGAAAGTCAGCATTTGCAGTGCATTGTCAGAAAATTTGCTATATTATCCAGCGTGCATGTTTTATCATTGATTTAGGGTAGAAGTTAAGTTATCATGGCCATTTTGGACCATTTACTTCTAAACCAATCCAAACTCTCAGAAGTGAATTTACAGGGGTGAACACTTTTGCTATTTTAGCATGCAGTTAGCTTACCTGCTAACCACCCACAATTCAGTTCAACCACATACTGTATTTGTATCACACACACCATACAGATATAAATCAAGTCATTGTCATTCTTTACAGCACAAACTAGATAGTTGTGTGTGTTTTTGTGTGACAGTTTAAGTGTAAATGGACTGCTTTGCGACGCAAATATTACAGCTCGCCAGTTTTCGGTTATATTGAATGTGCTGTAGGCACGTAGCTGGTTAAATGGCACTTAAATTGTCCAATAATAAATTACAAACATGTAACAAATTCCAATTTAATATAACTAGAAGTGGATGATACTGGAAGCCTTGCATAGTCAAGGAAAAGATATCCATCCCTGCACTTACATTACAAATTAGGTGGTTTAACCATCTACAGAAATTTGGAATAGATGTTCATGAACATTTTCTATTGATTGTTGGAGCAGAATTCAGCATTTTTTTGACTGCATAAACTATAGAATTCATACCAACATTTAGGCCTTGATACTATCATACTAAACTGTCGCTATCATTTATTTATTTATTTTAGTTGAGCTGCATATGTTCCATTTTTGAGCAATTTTTTTTTTGCTTTTTGAATAGAGCGTTCTCTACACTTCCAGACTCTCATTAGACTCATTGTCTAAAGATCACATCCTGTTTATTTGTTTAAAAAAAAAAAAAATCCCAGATTTGGGCCGGAGTGCGAATTCACAAACAGGCCAATTAAAGGAAGCTATTAATTTAGTTGCATTTGTCAAAGGGCTCAGGCAACAATTAGTACTATTAATGCAATCTTGTCACATGTCGCCATGCCACATGGAATAGCTTCTCACAAGCTGTTCCATGGATCCCTATCAAACCAAATAATTCATTTGGCCCCAGCAGCCCTCACTATGCTAAAATCCCTCTCTTTCTCTCTGACAGAGAACAAGCCTGCAGGGGGAACCATGCTTTCTATGAGGGGACTGTCAATTCTTCTTAGAAGCTCTGTCACGCGCATGTGTGGTTTGCATAGACGTGTACTAATGCATTTAAGATATTGGCGTATGATTGTCTAAGTAATGTGACACAAGCACTTACGCTTTAGCAAAATGGGGTGTTGTGTTTAGTTCGGTGTATGTGCTTGATTTGATACATGCGCGCTGGAGGAGAATAAATCTCTCACTTTGTTGAAATTGGCATGAAGAGGTATTCATGCAAATGAACAAGACTCTGGTTTTGATATGTGCATGGATACACACACACACACATATATATATATATATATGCATAGAACAATAATACAATGCAACTCAAGTCACCAACATGCTTGTGGTAATACTAAAGTAAATACATTTCTTATGGTTATAATTGCCTAAAGTGCACCTAAAACAAAGAAGGCAATATCAAAACAGTCTGTCATGAAAGGAAAACAGTTTATTCATGTTTGAAATTACACATAACTACCACAAGGAAGACTTTTCAGTCCAGGGTGTAGTCTGGTTAGAAAGAAACACGAAACATCTTTAATACATTAGAACCACTGCCACAAATAAATTTTGTATGACTTTTTTTTTTTATCAGTTTCAGAATCACATACGATACAAAAAAAGAGAAAGAAAGTTGGAACCCTGTCACACAGGGTTTTGAAATGTACAATTCTGAATACTGAAACCTCTATGCATTACAGGTTTTCTTTCTTTTTTTTTAATCATGGGTTTTTGTTTATTAATTTTTTTATTTCTTTTTTGCATGAATTAGTAACAAGATGAGCAACATTCAAAATGTTCTTCAGTATTTACAACAGTTTTACTGTTTGGTGTTAATTTTATGATCGTATTTCCCCCTCCCTGTTCCAGCACAAAATTCCCCTCCACCAGCCACTGTACTCTCCATACTCTCCGTGTTATTCGTATTATTAATATTTATGGTTATTTTTTTCTTTTTTAAAAGTTGCAACAAAGCAACTTAGTTTTCTTAGAAGGTTAAAATATACATTAGATTACATAAAGAGCGAGAGAGAGAGAGAGACAGAGAGATCAAATTTCTTACAAGATGGAACCGAATCAAAAACAAAAGTAAAACATGTATTTTAAAAAGACAAAAAGAAAAAAAAAAAAGAAAAAAGAATGACAGAAAGTAAAAGACAAAATCGGTGGTGGTGGTGGTGATCTTGTTGAGAGGTAGTCAGTGAGAGCACTATAAGCTAAAGAAATGTTTTAAATCTATTGGTTTTCTATGAGTTTCAATGAGGTAATAAAGCTGAGTATTTATTTGTGAGATGTATAAATACTCTCAAGCTATGTCATATACAAGAACGTTTTTGAATTGAAAATTGCCAGAAGAGCGTCCACCTCCAAGATATTTCCTTTTCACATCTTCTACACTTCATTTCCTTAATCGTAGTGGGCTGAATATCGATTATGTTTTTTTGTTTTTAAAAAAAGACATTAATTGCCAGGTATTTCAAAAAATCACCCCCCAAAATGGAGTGGATTGCCTTCCGTAGGTGGTCTTGTTTAAGTCATTGCTAGGTGTGGTATTAATAAAAACAAAAAATATCAGCAATGAAGTCCCCAAGCTGCCTTCTGTAGCATTTAGCCCTGTTAAATGCATCGGTTAGCATCATATGAATATACTTTTTTTATGTATCAGTTGTATTCCTGCACTAAAGCTTTGCCGACAGTTGGTTAGAACAATGGAGAGGGGTTATGACTGGTAATAAACTCAAAAGAAGAGAAAAAACCTAATAACTCACATACATTTTGAGCTTGTACACTTCAAATGATAAAAGAAACAAAACATACTGGTTTAATATGATTGGAGGAGAGCTTGTTAGTTAAAAACTGCAGTGGACTGATGTTACGGCTAAGAAATGTCCAGCTTCCAAAACACTGTGGAAAAGTACTGTGGATGATTCCATGAGGATGTTTCTGGATTATCTGTGAGAGTCTATTCTGTGTCTCTGATTGGTCAGTCTGTGGTTTTGTAATTCTGTGATTGGTTGTCCACAGCTTGGGAAGGGGCCATGTCAATGAGGAGATCAGTTCGAGGTATCAGAGTGCACACTACCAGGGCCTTCTGTAGGGGAGATCACAGAGGATGGAGTCGTAGCATCATGCCATCCCCCATTACCCTGAAAACAAAAAAGGAAAAAAATTCATTTCACAGTGAAAAAAAAAAAAAAAAAATACACATACATATATATACATACATACATACATACATACATACAAAAATGTAAGCACACCAAAAACTTTAAAACATTATTAATAACTGAGCACCAATATATATATATATATATATATATATATATATATATATATATATATATATATATATATATATATATATATATATAATCAACTGAATATCAATCGATTAAAAATAACTAACTAATTAATCACACATTTTTTTCTGAAATGAATCACGATTAAAGTTTTTTTAAATATACTTTTATATTGCAATAATTTCACATTCCATCTTTAAACTAATGTACAAACAACATAAAGACAGTATATTTTTAATATTTGTTTAATGGCAACTTTTTTATGGCTGAAGGCCATGGATCACTGATACCAATTAATACAGATTTCCCTGTGAAAAAAATTTCCCCTAATGTTTAACCTTTGACTATAGCTATTCAACACTGCATTATAATTAAGAGCTATCAATTTTAACATTTATTAGACTTTAAAAATAATTTCTAATTTAAGTGAACTTAAAAAAAATCTTCACATAAACCCATTATAATAAATGTCATATTTACCTGTGCCCCTCAGCAAAAATATACAGAAATTGAATAAAGTTATCAAACACTAAATCCTAAACTAAATATAGATGAATCCTTAAAGCTATAAAAGTTATTGATTTCCTCTTTTTTCTTTTGTTCTTGATGAACAGTCATCACAGCAGCTGGTTATTAGGTTGTTTTTGGTTGCTATTTCTTTAAGAGCTGCCGCTACCGAACATGACGGATCTGACACACATCGTATTTTCTCTCAACTCTAATCACATTTTCTGACCCATTTCAGTCTCTACTAATGAGCTGACGAGTTGAATTGAGTGTGTTTGATGAGGGAGACAGTGCTGGGCTGCTCCAGGACAGTTTTGAAAACCATTTCAGAGACATGTTCTCATTCTCATTCTCTTCAATGTGACTCATAACATATTAAATGCATTCACAGTTTATGGCAGCTTTAATCGCCTTTTTGGTAACTTCATGCCTTAACTGACCACAACATTGCATGCTCGTAGTTTCTTTTGCGATTTGATATGAAATGATACAGGGTACAGCGCACGCCAGCGCCCTTTATGCGTGCAATTGAAGAATTTGAGCTAAGAGTACAGTACCGTTTCCACGCTCGTTTGGCGCTGAAATGAAGCTGGAGTGCGTGTCTCCAGTTTGATGTGGTCATAAAGACGTTCTGCGACTGAATAAATGCACTTCTTGCCAAGAAAATGAGACCAAAGTAGCAGTTATGAGTGGGGTGGCCAACCCCAGGCTCCACCCCTGTGTTAGCAGCGTTAAATAATTTTAACGCGTTAAATTAAAAAAATAATACATATATATATATATATATATATATATATATATATTTTGTTGTTGTTGTTGTTTCCTCAAATAAATATTTATATATATTATAGAATTTTTGCAGAATTTTGTTATGTAAAAAAATGCAGATAATCTGTCCTAGTATTCAAAAATTCACAGGAAGTGCGGGTGTTTATTTGTCTGCTTGCAGTGAAGTGTGCGTCCTAATCCTGGTGTGTACATGTGAGTGAAGCATGCATACATATGCATACTAATGCATTAAGAAATTAATAACAGAGACTGTCTCCTCTGATCAACTGTCTGACATGCCGACGGCCATCTTGCCACGCTAAACCCACTTTGGCTTCTCCCTCTCTCAGTCCCTGCTTCCCTCGCTCTCAGAAAACAAATTCACATAAACGTTGTGGCCAATGGGAACGATTGCTGAAATCAATGTCTAATCAGATTTCAGTGGTGGGCCGACAGCTTGTCGCTCCATATTTTGATGTCAGTCAAAGGGAGGGAGGCCGGGGCGGGAGGGGGGAAGCTGGAAGGATGCTGAGTGGAAGTGACGGTGCAGGCCTTTCCTCCACCCTGCTCGCCTGAGCGCTCCCGACTCAATCGCCCAGCTCTCAGTGGAGACTGGCTTTAGCTGGATTTCTTCCCTCCAAAACAGTTAAATCCCCCACCTAAGTCAACCCTCCCTCTCCATATCAACATAAATGTTTAGAGGATGCCATCGGTCCCAACTAGTAGGTCGTGACAGGATCACAGAAAAAATACCAAATTATTTTGTGGTGACTATTTAAAAATATTTGGTCCCATCAAACACTGCAGAATTAAATGTTTAAAAATGATGAACATGGCAAATCATTGACTTCATAAATAAATAACAAAATTATACAAATAGTAAACATGGTGAATCACTGTTTTAATAATAATAATAATAATAATAATAATAACTATGCTTAATTTGACATTTTATTTAACTGTTTTGTACAATGAACCTTTGAAGGAATTGTCACTTCGTGTGAAATCTGGATCCTGAAGCAACAGTAGTTGAGAACTAGTGCCGTATGCTGATTTGCTAATGAGGTGTTTGGTTATCAAAACAATCTGTCTGTGTTTCTATATAAAAATCATGGGGAGATGTTTGTGCCAGTGCCTGTGTGTGTGTACGGGGACTGTTCAGTGGCGGAATTAGGATTTTGCTGATTTCGAGTTCCTGGAACAGGTCAATAAATAGATTGTGCTAGTCTCCTCCAGCCACAATGTCTGGACTGATGCTGAAACGCGAGCGTTATGAGGAAGTCTGCTGTACCCTGATGACATGGATCACTCGCATTCAGCCTGACACACACACACACACACACACACACACACACACACACACACACACACACACACACACACAGTAATGACAGAGTGAGTTCTGACTTGAGCAGTGGACCAGAGTGAGAGAGTGTGAAAGTGTGGCGTTTGAGCCTGCGAGAGGCTGACACTTCATCTGCACAGCTACAGGCCACGGAGGCCTCCAAACACACACACACACACACACATTGACACACACAGCCGTTTCAGCATTAGCCACAGATACACTGCCACGTTTGGGCTCCACTGCTGTGAAAAATCGAGCATACATTTTGACTTATGACATTTATCGTTGTGTGCTTTGCTAGAGTTAATTCATGCAAATGGAGCTCTAACAGTCATCAGAAAGTACACATATGACAGCTCAGCTCTATTAATTACCTCACTGCAAATTATTCCTCCATCTGATTGCATCTGTTTTTCAATAGAAAGTGATTTGTTTTGCTTTTGGAAAGCTCATTTGTCTTTTTTGATAATGTACAAGGACCATTTGGACCAATAAAATAAGCTGTTTTTGTATCAGGAATATGTAATAATCCTTAAAACACATTTTACTGGCTCATTTGAGAATATTACAAATCCAGAAAATGCTCAATTGTCTTTCATAAACTATAAATTTATATGTTCCTGTTTTATCAACTCACTAGCCAGAGTCTTGTCATTCAGCAGTTTGTTTTAGATTAATGTTTAAGGCTAACACATCTAAGTTTATGTTTTTATAAACAATTCCTTGACAAGCAAGGTAACAGATATAACATCTAAACCTGTGTTTAGCTCAAGGAAGTTATATGTCTGTATTTCTCTCGCAATCTCTCTCTCTCTCATCAAATAAAGGAGTCTTTACTCTGATGGTTTCATATTACGCAGTGTATGGTTGGAAAAAAAACATCATATCAAACCTCATCAAGGAAGATAAAATTCATGCCTGCAGACGGCTGCAGGCAATCATACTTTCATATTTCATCATGTTGATAAGGATATTGCAAATTCTTTGAAGCATTGCAAAACAGGCAAACAGAGGCAAGACGTGCTAGTAAAAGCCTTTTCATCTTACCACGTTATAGGTTACTTTAATAGGAACTGTTTACACAGGCAACAAACTGACTTAATATATTTCTGAATCTCATTTTCCTCACACCACTCCCAAATACTTGAGCCGCTTGAGCTTTTACTGAGCAAAGCATTTATTCCCGCTTTTAAAAAAAAGTCATATTTTCCGCTTTATGCATATTATGGGATAGATACTGTCATCCTCTGAATCATCACTCTGTTTGTCGTGGAGTTTGGATTTATGGTGGTTCCTTGCTGTCTGACTCAGGTCCTTCTAATTTATGTTATAATAACTATATTTATTTGCATATTACAGATTTTGAAAACATAATTTCTTAGTAAATGTTAACCTAAAATGTTGGTGTTTTTGTGCCCACGGCACATAATTTGTTCTTAACAAATTTTATTCAACAAGGATGCATTATATTGATCAAAAGTGTAAGAATGTTCTAATAATGTTGGGTAACACTTTTCGATAGTCCACTTTAGACATTCTACTAACAGTAAGTAACTTTGCAACTACATGTCAACTAGCAGTCATTAGAGTATTAGTAGACTGTCTGCTTAATATCTTCTAACATTTTATTTTTATGGGTCCACAACATACAACATACTGACTATCAGAAACTTTGCAGGTACATGTCAACTTATTCTACTAATCCTAAACCTACCCTACTGAGAGTTAGTAGACATGTAGTTACAAATTAATGAGAATTAGTTGACATGTAGTTGACATGTAGTTGCAAAGTTACTTATAGTTAGTAGAATGTCTAAAGTGAACTATCGAAATAAAGTGTAACCTAATGTTGTTCTTTTGAACTTCATATTCATCAAATAATCATAAAAATCATAGTTTCCACAAAGTCATTAATCAGCACAACTGTTATCAACATTGATAAGATAAGAATGGTTTCTTGAGCATCAAATCACCACAGAATGATTTCTGAAAGGTCATGTGACACTGAAGACTGGAGTAATGGCTGCTTAAAATCCAGCTTTGCCACAACAAGAATGAATTACATTTAAAACATATTAAATTAGAAAGCAGTTATTTTATGTTGTAACAATATTTCACAATGAATCAAATAAATGCAGAGAACTCAAACCTCAAACTCTTGAATGGTAATGTATAAAAATTTTCAATCGAAAGGCTTGAATGATAGATTATCTCTATAATGTTAGGATGAGTGTAGTATGTTTATTGTTGCTTAATTCGGTGGCACTTCAGTCATGGCTAACGGAGATTGTACTTACATTCAAGCCATGTGGACTATACATGGGATTCCCCCCCAGGGCATCATTGTATCCTGCCGTCTGACTGATAACATGGCGCAGGGTATCCACCTGCAGAGGACACAACAGGAAGTCAAGCTTGTCAACATTCTGCGTTACAGAAACACATGCAAACATCAACATAGTGATGTATTGTGACAACAGACAAAGGCAATGGTGTTTAAACGAAAATTTGATGGCTTTGCGGTTTACTAAATGAATCATACTAAAATGGAATATGCAGCTGAATGAAGTTAGGGATACATATGTGGTTTAATGCAACATTTAGGACAACATATGCGTTTCCTCTCTCTATTGCTTTCTGGCAACGATTACTCTATTTCCAGGCTCGAAACACAAAATCACAGAAAGAAGGAATGGAATAGTTTTGACTTGGAATTTACCACAAAACACGGTACTATTCACACATGACAACAGTTGGAGGAGAATACGGTATGTAACACATTATCAGAGCATGAGTAGATCTGAGAAATGATCAGTACACATTAACTCTTTGTCTCTCTCCTTCAAATGGTGTCTTTTAACATGAGGATGAAATGAGCTGATGAGAAACATGGAAAATTTGGATAATAATGATGAAAAGGGGACAGAAAAGGATATAGAGGTTTGGAGGAAAGAACAGTACCATACAACCAATACCAACCCAAGAGCTCAAGTCAGAGCCAAATGCATTCACAACATCAACTACAAAATGGGGTCTGCTCCAGGATCAATATACTAGCATAATGCTGTAAATAATGAGTCTCTAGTCAGACGGGCCTCTTATGGGCAGTGATATGGTAATTTAGTTGGGGGTCCAGACTGGAAATGTGAAGGATCCATCCATGTCCAGACTATAGTCATCATTAATCTTCCATGACTATAATGAAGCTAATTGTTGAGGGGGTGATCAAATCTGTATCACTGTCTATATGTTGAGGGGGAGGGAGTTGAGTTTTAATGTGGATGGTAGGCTAGCTGACAGGTCTGCTCTGGTTCACAGCCCCAGTTCCTGTGCGTAGCGCCTACCTGTGACTGCACATTGGCTCCGACTTGTGCCCCTTGGTAAGAATCCCCATTCAGATTCTGCATGCTCATGAACATGTCCCCCGAGTTTGGGAGGTTAAAAGAACCTGACGAACCTAGAAAGGAAAGATGTAAGGAGCTGAATAACGAGAGGATGAGAAAGAGAAAGAGAGGCTATCACAGACTCACACATACACACAATGTGTGCAAGGACATACGCGCACCACACGCCACGCTAGGAAGTGATGCTCAGAAAGCAAGCAACAAAAGGAGAGCAAAAGAAACAAGGAAGAAATGAAAGGATAGGGATGGGGATGAAGGCTAGGTTGCATTACATCTCTAGAAGGGCACGTGGGGGTCACCAAAAATGCCAAAACAAGGGGGGGGGGACTCACAAAAAAAGGACAAAGATGGTGTATGGAGTTGGAAGTCTAAGTTTTCCACAGGGGTTCACACCTATTCCTACTCTAGTGGACTAGTTCATAAAGGGAATATGCCAATGACAAAAAGGACAATAAGAAGCTTATGGAAAAGGCCAGTACCAGTGAACATGTTGGTTAATAGAGTGTTTTTGTTCTCTGCAGAGTCCAGCTGAAATTCTTCATCTTTCATCTGGAATCCTGGGTGCAAGAAAAAGGGGACCCCTTAAAAAATTGCTTACCCACAACTCCTCAGGATCTAAGCCATGTCTTTATCACAGTCAAATCTTCTGCTTATTATTTCTGAAGAGCATCGATTTAAGGTAGACACTGTATCATTCTGCTAATCAAATATTCATTATTATTTCATACTACACATTTCTTCAAGAGTGTAACATGCTCCGAGCAAGAGATTTCCATCAATTCACAGCGGGGTAACACTGTCACATATTTATGGATAGAAAGGGAGGACAGTGGGTGAGGATTATCTCTTCTACCCCCACCGGCACCAACACCCTCCCACTCCTCAAAACTACAAACATATTCAGCATGTGCAACCCGCTCACACAGTTTCTGCTTGACTTTGCTCATCTCGTTCAGCATGTATAGTCTCAGAGGCAGGAGAGTGAGGCTCATCCCCCAGGCTGGGACCTCTCACTGTCACAGCAGCCAAGCGGCATGCCAGAGGGAGCAGAGGTTCAGAAGGGACCAAGCTGGAATTGGGGATGGCTGGTTGGTTTTTGGGGGCTCGTCCGGGATGAGTGCAAGCTTACCGGAGTTGGGTGTGGTGGGCGAGTTGGTCTGACTATTCTGGACAGCGGCAGCTACTGCATGTGCGGCAGTCACGGCTGTCTTAGCGGCATACAGGTTGGCCTCCTCTTGGAACTTCCCGATGTTTTTTTTGTAGCGGATCCTCTTGTTGCCGAACCAGTTGGATACCTGAGGGAGAGACAGAAAGAAAAGGAAAGAGGGGGAAAAAAGAGGAGGGGTGTCAGACGTCAATGCAGACGAGGCACTGTGCACTGAGCAGAGTGATTGTTTCAAGATGTCATGTTTGGGTCCATCAAGTCCACAGTCCCCAGCCTCCCGCAGTAATATCCGCTGGGCATGGAGACTAATTAAGCGATTATCAGACAGGGCTTGTGCGTTATTGCGGATGGAGGCGTGACATGCTCTCTGTTTGTCTCTAGACAAAACCAACACACAAGGGGCTGCTCGTCTTGTGGCAAAATTTGGATCAGTGTTGTGCTTATGGGATCAGGTAGCTAGTGCCAAATGTGAAGGTAGTACATTTCCTTGTAAGGCTAACAGAGATCTTACTAAAAAGTGTTTGTTCTGGTCCCTGGCCCCATTTAATATATGAATACATTCTCAATAAGAGTTTTAACATAACTCTTTCTTTTGTTTTTACTTTCACTACCTTTTTTTAAGGTAACTTGGATCCATTCGGCTCCCTTAATTTCAAAGGCAAGGCATTTATGCATCTTAATAACACTAATGTTCTTTTCTTTTGCATAAAACCACTTTTGTGCTCCTGCCTTAAGACAAATAATAGACATAATAATAACCACAACTCAGATAGTACACCTAAAAGCAGCCACACTGCCTCAATGCAATACATTAATAATTACAATAATGCTAATTTTACTAAAAACAGCAGCCAGGAAACAATAAGATCTGGGTCACATGGGGGGTGGTAGATGTGCAAATGCTAGCACTGCATAATTGTGGAATAATAAAGAGATTAAGGGTTGTTTCTTAATAGCCCTATAAATTATGGTGGCCTGTCGCCGTGGCGATCTCTCCTGCCGTATTCCGGCTCTGGCTGGACTGGAGGACCAGAGAGCCTCAGCCCCTTAATGATGCTTTATTTAATTTCCACCTCTCTGCTTCCATTTTAATATCTCCAGCAGCCCGAGCCACACTACGCTACAGCGGCTGAATTTACATGACATCAGATCATTTCTACCCCCACCATGCCTCTGTGCTTCTAAATCTTTAATATCTAGGCAATTAAAATTAATGACCATTCGGCTGAAGCCACCACCGTTGGCAGGCTTTTGCCTTAACATCAATTGTTTGATGGGTTTACCTAGAGGTTAAACTAACAAGCAAGGTTTAATTGGAAGCAATGAAAGCACTAGCCGTCATCCTTTTTACTTAACCTGCTTATGAAGCAGTTTAAGGCCATGGAAAAGAGGCACACAGAGTCTCTAAGCTAACCTCCTTCTAAAGATTGAATACCTTAAACTTTGCTGTTCCTAACCCTAATGTTTTATATTTTAACA
Organism: Acrossocheilus fasciatus; assembly: GCA_036784905.1. Taxonomy (NCBI): domain Eukaryota; kingdom Metazoa; phylum Chordata; class Actinopteri; order Cypriniformes; family Cyprinidae; genus Acrossocheilus; species Acrossocheilus fasciatus. The sequence goes on from CM071945.1 coordinate 18,060,500, forward strand.
AAACAAAAACATATTTACAACATATAACTTATTTAAATTATTGTTCTCTAGCTATATCAATGACAAATAAGAATGAAAGATAAAGATGTTGAAAATGGGAAATCTTTAAAAAATGTAGTACAAAAAGTATTGAATGCAATCTTTTTATTCATATTGGTTTCAATATGAAAATAAATAAATAAATAAATAAATACATAGGGCCCCATTCTGTGATATAGTTTCATGTTTTATGATTTTGTTGTCATATGACATCAAATGACTTTCAGCATGTTGGTTACACCACACTGACTTTAAGTTGTGAAATATTCTTAATTACTAATATTTTAAAACAAATCTACCTCACATATGTGGGTTTCATATTTATGCGAGAACATGCTAGAGATGCAGTAGACTTCTATGTCTGGAACCCAATACCTGGTTTGTTTGCTTTAAACCAATGGAGAGGAAAGCCTGTGTGGGTGTAGTAAATAATTCACCACTACTCCCTCCCCAAGCTTGGGTCAATACGCCACTAGTGTCACTGAAATGGGATGGATGATCTTACCCAGGTCTCAATACCTCCCGATTTATACTGCTTCTCTTGCTGAGAGTGGAGCTTAAATGGAGACTCAGACTTCTGGCTTCATCACACACACACACACACACACACACACACACACACACACCCTGTCATGGGCGGTTGCAGTGGCCAGGGCTGCTGATATTATCAATAATGAAGCGGTCTGCATTAATAGTTAACACATTAACCTGAGGCAGAGCTCTGCTACATGTATAATGAGCTGAAATATTGATAAGTGTCGCTCGTTTGAACTGCAGGAAGATCGAAGCAGAAGAACCACACTTAATTGGGTGATGGGCACCACATTTTGTGCCCGCTCATTTACAGGGTGCACAATATCCCCTCTAGACTCAATGCTTAAAATCATAGTGGTTATAAAAACTCTCTCGCTCTCAAAAAAAAAAAAACATCATGTGACCTTGTGTGCCTCATTTAGAAGACAGAGAATCACACATGCACAGAGATTGTGCCCAGATAATGAGGTTGATTCTGTGCACTGAGTGAAGTGGTGCCTGATAAAGGCGACTAAATTTCATCAACAATACCATTAACACCACACATCACTTCAAATCAGCACATGTCTCAGATAGAGGAAAAATGGCAATGCAGGCAGCCTCTGGGATCTACGTGTGCTAGAATCTGTTACAATAAGAGTGGAAAAATCTTGCTACCACCTTAGGAATTTAAATAACTTATTTGTTTAAAAAAACACTGCAAAACTGTATCTATTTTCTTAACCCTATTGCCATACTATAGCAACCAATAAATTTAAGAACAAAATATTCCAACATACAAATTTATTTAATAGAAGATATTTCTAAATAAAAATAGTTCCTGAACATACACAGAACACACTGATTAAATACACTGTGGGGTAAATATCTATCACAGGCATGTCAAAATGTGCAATGACAAGACATAACACAATCAAAAGGGACACATACTTTTAGCTATTTGACAATCGAGTGAAATTCTCTAGGGAAGAGTGGAGGGGGTGTATATATATATGTATATTACAGCAAAAGTCTTACAACAAAAAAATACTATCTGATACTTGGTTTGATTACTGAGCACTCCAAATATAGTCCCATTTGACACTTGCTTAAGTGTACAGATTTGTTGGCACTACAGTAAGTGCAGGAAATGTAGACTTTTGGGAAACAAAGTGCTGAGTATTTCTTAACATGTTCTAAGATATAAGTGAACACACATAAAGGGGTGACAGAATAAAGGAAAAGCAACAAAGAAAAACAAATGGCACAAGAAAAGTGGAGCAGGAGAAGTCATGACATACCTGTGCCACTGTGATGGTGGTTCCCACCCCCTGAAGGCAAAAAAGAATGGCTTTTACAGGATCTGACTCTGAACAACCCTCCATAAGCCCCTCCCCACAGATAAAAAACATTTATTACATCACAGAGTATGCAGATATGCTCTAAAACCAATAGGTTAACAGTACACATTTTCCTTGACCACCTCTGTGACCGTTTGAAAAAAACAGAAAAGAGTTTTGTCTGTGGGGAGATGGGTGTGGGTGGGTACACTTGCCTTCAGGTGGATTCTGAATTTAGTTATTAGAGTGGGAAACACTGGGATTCTTTTAAATTCCTCGCGATAATGAATCATACTTTGCGACTAAAATAAAAAGTCCCTCTTCTTTCTCTCCGACACACATACACTCGCATGCACGCACACATTTACTCTAAAACACAATGACTGACACAGATCACCACAAACTGTGGCATCCATCCACAACAGGGTACACTCTGTGTCTTCGGGCCCTGCTTGAGACTCAGCTCAGTGGAAGTATCAGACTGATGTGTTAGAGCAAACAGGTATGCATGCCAGACAGTGACGAGAGGAAAGAAGAGGACAATGAGAGAGAGAGCGTGCGCTGGAGAGTCTTTCTGGTCTGATCAAGCTTGGCCCTGTCCCAAATGGCACCCTCAGCCCTTGAGATCCTCTTCAGAGTATATACTTTGCCACACGGACTACTGGATAACATTCGAGGATGCATAGTGGCTTCAAATGGGCTGCTTGGGAAGGTTTGGAAACCTAAAATGACAAGCTGGACACCATATGAGCGAAGGTCACCAGACCGTAAGTTTACATTAAGTACACCATTTGAGACAGGGCCTTTGTGTGACCTAGCATAGCCAATTAGCCACAGTTAGCCTAGATTATGGTATTACCCTGCTGAAAAATTTTTGATGGTCTGTCATGCTGGTCTGTTGACCGGTTTTAGAGCAGGGGTCTCCAAAATCAATCTAGGAGAGCCGGTGTCCTGCAAAGTTTAGCTCCAACCCTATGTAAACACACCTGAACCAGCTAATCAAGGTCTTACTAGGCGTGCTACAAACAGGCAGGTGTGTTGAAGCAAGTTGGAGCTAAACTCTGCAGGACACCGGCCCTCCAGGACCAAGTTTGGAGACCCCCGTTTTAAAGGGTTCTTGGGTATATTTAAGCTGATCAGGCTAAGAAACCAGCTAGAGCAGGGGTCTTCAACTCTGCTCCTGGCGACCCCTGTCCTGCAGAGCTTAGCTCCAACCTTAATGAAACACAACTGAACCACCTAATCAAGGTCTTCAGGATCACTTTGAGGTAGGTGTGTTGGAGCAGGTTGGAACTAAACTCTGAAGGACAGTGTGTCTCCAGGAGCAGGCTTGAAGATCCCCAAGTTTGACCAGCTGAAGACTAGCTTAAATCAGCTAAGACCAGTTTAAATGGGACAAAGCAGGGATGGCATTGGATTTACCTAAGTAAACCCTGAGCACGGGGACTTTAAGTCTGAAGACTTTGACCTGTTGTTAGTCATTCTTTCCAGACTATCCAACAAACGGGGCATGTGCTACATAGATGGGTGATGTGGCCTTACCTGGGATACTGTTATACTGCACTTCTTAGCCAGCTCCTCTTTGGCCTCTTCGCTGGGGTAAGGGTTACTAAGATGCGAGTAAAAATACTCGTTCAGGATCTCGGTCGCCTGCTTGCTGAAGTTCCGCCGTTTCCGTCTGCCGTTGGACAAGCGGGGGGAAAAAACAAGAGGAGGAAGGCAATTAGAGAAACTCAAATAAAACCATGTGTGATGGCCAAACTCATAATGAAGCTGCTGGCAGGAAATGAAGTCAGCTATTATCAGAATACATATGTAGACTTACAAATGGACGATGTTGCGTTATCGGTTGAGCTCTAAGCGAAGCGTGAAATGTTCAGTGTTTAGAGCGGCAAGCTTTCCCTCTCTCTTTCTCCCTCTATCGCGCTTTCTTTCACTCTGATGGGGGCGTTTAGAGGTGCTCAAGCATTCCCAGTCAGAGCTGTATCTTGGGACATTAGGGAAATCAGGCCATGGCCAGCTGAACACTGTTCCTCAAGTACTGGGGCAGGGCCTGATGGAGTTGCACTTACCGCCACTCACTGCGGCCCACCCCACCACGGTTAAGCGCTGGCTTCTTTCTCTCGCCTTGTTTAATGCCTTTCACACGAGTGGCCGGCCAAATGATTGTGCTTCCGCTTCACTTGAGCGTTCTCCTCGAGACCTCATCCGCTCTTTTCTCATGTTCACTGCATCATTTCTCTTCCCTCTATGCCTCTCCAGATCTCTTCAACCAACTGTTTGTGATTACAGTAATCTGGACCACCTGCTGATGACCTCCTACCCACCAAACGCAAATGACTTCATTTCCACTCTATAAAACTCCTAACTGCTTTCAGGTGCTTAGTATGACTGCGTTCAGTGGTTGGCCTTTAGGCTCTAAAACCCTAGTCTTGGTAAGACCACATCTTAACCGCTAATGGTTGAATAATAATGGATGCTTTATTGTGGTTGGTTCATGACAGGTGCCATACCGTCAGTGGCTGTGCCTAAACCCTGACGGGGTAGGTTAAATGTCAAATAAACTAAAAATGGAGCTAAAAATAGTTCCTACTTCAAGTATTTGAACAAACTTAAGTCACACTTAAAAAAAAATGTCTGAATTCCACTGTATAGATAAAATATCAAGTGGCATCTGTAGACTGGAGGCTGGAGATTTTTTTCAGGTCTAACTTCACTATTCTAAGCCATTTACTGTAAGACAAACTTTTAGTGGAATAATGAATCTTTTGTCCTCGTTTTGAACAATATGATCATGGAAAATCACTATGTGACCAACTTGAACATGACTGAAATCTGTTGGAGAACTTTAAGGCTCATTCATGAAATATCAGATTGAGCGGATTCCTATTGATATGACTTGATTCATGAATGTGACCACACCTTTTGAGGCCATTATATTTGACCTTGAAATCTTATTCTCTAATCATTATTTTCTTGCATTGATTAATTAGCAGAAGAAATTCTTTCAAATACAACTGATACAACTCGTATGTAAATACACATACAATAATTTATGTGGATGAATTTATGTTATACTAACCTGGCATCGAGGAAGCGGGACCTCAAAATCATGACGGCCTCACAGGTGCTCTGTTTAAGCTGCATTTGGATGGAGCTGAATTTGCGATGGATAATGCTGACCATGCGCTCGATCTCTTTGGGCGAGATGGGCCGTGTGCGAGACTGCTCCCTCAACAGATTCATGACGTGGGTAGTGAACTCGTTACATGCCTGTGGAGAAAGACAATTTTGAGCTGAGGACACAGCTTTTATTCTGAGTGAGGATGTAGGTGCAAAATCCATTATGCAAAACTAAATTACTCTGAAGTCTTTAGAACCTGCTGCTGAGACTCAACAGCTACACTAATAAATAATTTCTGAATATACAATTCCGGCATCACATCCTCACTTAAACTCCAAAAACATCCTAGAGATTGACCCTCTTTTTAAAATCGTTATATACTCTCAGCACAGTGACAGAAATGCTCTTTGACGTTATTCCGCAGAAGAAGCACATCAGTTCAACTGCATTCGTTTGAAGCTCTCTGGAGCAGCAATCAGCAATTTTTGAAGCAAGTTCAAAGCTGCCGCTCTTGAAAGCATGGGAAAAACACCATCCATACTGTTTGTAGTGCTGCGGAGGACTTGAACAGCTTAATAGGTGAAGTCATCTATGAATGCAAATGCCGATTTGCAATTTGGCACCTGCCCAGCGCCAGTAGAATTTAAACAGCCTTTCGTTAAAGCAGTGGTTCATACATGATTAATTAGAATAACTAATTTAGGTAGTGCACACTTTAGCTCATTACTCGGAGTAAAATTCGTTAAGTATTTACATTTAGATAATTAAAAGGGGTAACACCCTTAAGAAAGATGCATTTACTCTGGGTGAATGGGTTGAGCCACCTTTTCCACACACTCCCTTTTTAAACGCTTGCAAGTTAATCAGACTAATTTAGGCCATTGGCTGGCTAAGCCATCAGCTAAACAACTTCCATATCATATTAAAAGGATTGTTATTTAGAAATAAAAGTGTTCTCCTGACCATTCTTTATTGTTTATGGTGCAAGTACAGAATGGTCAATGTCAAACAAGAGTAAACAAGAGGAAAAACCGTGTAAAATCTAGTTGAATACACAACTTCATAAGAGATGTACTTGCATTCATGTTGGTTTCAAATCTGGGCAAGAAAAAATTATCATCATGTCCTTGACCCAGGGCAAATAGACATGCAGCTATTACTCAGATTTTTCAAGGCATCTTCTCAAAACACCAAGCACTTTAACTATAGCGCATATGAAAAAAATAATGATTGAAAGGCCCTCGTTCAACTCGTCCTTGATTATGAGGAAAATAACTAAAGCGCTGAATCAAAAATTAATGTCAGCTCCATTAAAGAATCAATACATGACCTCAATGAAGCAGCCAGTCCTGCATAGCGACACTCTCAAATGCACTATGCAATCAGAGGCTGCTCTCCACACTGTAACTAAAAGCGTCTGCTCAATATTTATAAGAGGATGTCTAGACTACCGCTGTTCAGGGGTCAGGTAAGTTGAAGATGTCCTAATGCCTGAATACCACCATAAATCACATCCGCTCTCAGTCGTAATCATGATAGACAGGACTGTAAAACGCAAAATGCTTGCTCAGGTTTAGACCTCTGACACCTTCAGTTCAGATGAAGGCCTCCAGGTCTCCCTTTAAACCTGTCATGAAGCTTCAGTGAAAAACGTCTATTCAGACAGAACAGCAAGCTGGGATTATTCACACTCATAGGATCAATGCAAATGTGTGAATGCAGATACAAAGTTCTTGGCTCTGTACCACACAATCTGGTTGGGCTTAACTAGATATGCAATTTCAGTGCTTACCAGGCTGGAAAAGGATTTGGTTCTACGGTAAGTAAATGAAGTGCTACATAATTTGCTATTGCCATTAAAATCAACCTGAGTATTTTTGTCAGAATCAACACAAACAAATGTAAAGGTGAATATATGGTTCAACAGATGGCAGAAAGTAAAGGTCACAGTTTACCATACATAAACTGCAGTGACGCAATCGGTTATAGGACGGTCATCAGATTTTGATAATAGAAGTTTAATGCAGCATTTTTTTCTGTAAATTAGAATGTCTTTTACTGTTAATTTTACTTTTTCTGAGCGAAAAATGAATATCATACATTTCTCCAAAGTTTCACAAATGTCACACAATAAAATGTCATTCAGTGTAACAATAGTTTGTATACCAAAAATAGGAATATTTGGAACAAGAATCATTAGATGACATTAAAATACTCTATTTGAGGATCACAGTGCAAAACCCCAAAACTGATGAACTGATGAAATTTGCCAATGTTCTTCAAACAGTTTTTACATAAATATCTCTGTTATACTGATTGATGATGGAACATTATTTCATCCATATTTTGACATTTCATTTCCACAACTGAAACATTAAAGTAGACACTTTACTTGCATTTGGTATGCTTTTTATGTATAGAAAATCACTTTTGTAAATTTAATTTAATGCTGGCCCCAAAATGGGACGTATCAGAAAAACTTAAAAGAATTGTACTATTTGCATATTATATACATATTATGTTAATTCTGATTTTCTTAATATTTGATTAGTAATATGCATTGCTAAGGACTTCATTTGGACAGATGTAAAGGCGATTATCTCAATATTTAGATTTTTTTTTTGCACCCTCAGATTCCAGATTTCCAAATAGTTGTATCTCAGCCAAATATTGTCCTATCCTAGCAAACCATATATCAATGAAAATCTTATTTATTCAGCTTTAATGTGTATAAATCTCAATATCACAAAATTGACCCTCATGACTGGTTTTGTTGTATGTGTATATATATATAATCTGAAAAGTTATAAAGAAATATTTTAACGTGTGTGAATAAATCCAACCACCCCTATAGATTTCAGTTTCACTTACCATAATCCGTGACCGACAGAGGAGCGGCAGGGATTTATATCTTTAACAAGACTCAAACTGACACAGGCTGAGTGAGAGACTGGATTTTTTTGATCAGGTAGGGTACAAGTGATTTCAAAACCTTTCAGTTGGTTTATATATATTGTGTATATATTATTTATGTCGTATAGGATGCACTATGCAGTACTACGGTGATTATCTCTTCAGCGCAAGCAGGACAAGCAACAATGCAGAATATTAAGAACTATGACTGAGACTATACATAACATTATAATTAGAACACTATTATAATAAAACGCTGTGAATTTTTAGAATTTAGTAGCCGTGTTTCTGCACGTTGTTGTGTGAAAAACACGTCCACAAAAGGAGTTCATTCAGAGCTGCGCAGACACGTTCATGCATTCGGGGCATTTTGTGCAGATAGCCTTTAAGTCATAATATAATGTTACGTTGTATAAATAATGAAGCGTATTCTATATGAGTTAAATCCCATTGATTAAAAACCTGCTATCAAATGCTTCATTGTACTGGTCACCTTCAGCCCACACAGCTTCAGCAGCCCCCATTTATATATATATATAAATGATTACAAAATACAAAAAATGATGGAATTCACCTGCTCATATTTCTCCAGCTCGGTATGGTAGATCTGTCTGATCTGGGAGAGTTTGGCCCTATAGTCAGAGTGCTCGATGGAGTTGTCAGTGGGACTGCCGGCTGCTGCTGCTGCCGCCGCTGCCGCCGCCGATCCTCCGCCCTTCTCCGGTCCTGACACGCCCTCTGCCAGAAGCATGTTGTCAAGACGCATCAGCTGTGGATCGGGCGGGTCCTCCTCCTGAGCCCCGCGGATACTTAGACCTGATAAACAACAAGAAGTGATCGGTCAGTGACATGACGAGGCTTTTTATATTCTTAAACAGTTTTAAATCAATTTATCGTACTAGATGTATGACTCTTTTCAACTGTGGAACAGAAAAGATTATATTTTGATACTCTTTTAAAGTCAATTAAAGTCATTCGGGCCCAAAGAAAACATGGACCCCAGTGACATTTTTCAAAATATATTATGTTTTAAGTTTTTGTAAGGGTTTAGTTAGTGAGCATGTTCTGAAAGGGATATTTTGGCCAAAAATGAACAGTCTGTCATCATTTACTTGTTCCAGACCTATTTGAGTTTTAAACTTAAAGGGATAGTTCACCCAAAAATGAAAATTCTGTCATTATTTATTCACCAATTATTCAATCATTTGATTAAATCCGAGAGCTCTCTGACCCTCCACCGACAGCAAGGGTACTACCACGATCAACGTCCAGAAACGTAGCAAGGACATTGGTAAAATAGTCCATGTGACATCAGGGGTTCAACAGCAATTTTTCAAAGCTACGAGAATACTTTTTGTGCGCCGTTTACATGAAGGAGAAGCAAGCGCATGTGTCGTGATACTCAGTCCACAATGGCAGCGTGTCACAGGAAACTGTATGAGGAGGAGAACAATTGTTGAATTAAGTCATTATTTTGTAAAAAGTATTCTCATAGCTTCGTAAAATTACGGTTGAACCCCTGATGTCACATGGACTATTTTACCGATTTCCTTGCTACGTTTCTGAGCCTTGATTGTGGTAGTTCCCTTACTGTCTATGGGAGAGTCCGAGAGCTCTTGGATTTCATTAAAAATATCTCAATTTGTGTTCTGAAGATGAACAAGGATGAACATGTTTGGAATGACATGAGAATGAGTAATTAATGACAGAATTGTCATCTTTGGGTGAACTATCCCTTTAAGTGTAAACTCAAACAGGTCTGGAACAAGTAAATGAAGATAGACTCTTGGCCAGATTTTTGGCCAAACTATCCTTTTCAGAACACAACAAAAACATTATTAACTCTACATATTTGCAAATGTGATGGATACTGTGTCTAAACCACACATAATGCAAAAAGTTCTCAATGTTTTCGAGAACCCCCAAAAAACACACAACAAAACAGACAATGTCAAGGTGTATACTGTCTCGCTTGGGCCGTCTGCTGCCCTCATGACCTGTGAACGATGAAAGAGTGAATTATTTATTGATGAATGATTGAATTTCATATAGGCGTTAATCACAGGCGCACTATCACACGGATAGTCAGCTCTGCAATCAAGCCTCTGTCTGTCAGCAAATACCACTATCTGTCACAACAGGCCAAAATAACTACAGACTGTATTAGAGTGAAAATACATCGTCAACTCCGGCCCATCTCTATGCTTGAGTTAAAGTGAGACGGATCAGGGCACTGGGGGTATTGAGAGAGTGCTGAAAAGGCCCGTAGGTACGAATTTGTTTTTCCTCTGTTTTGCAGTGCTGCCTTCTCGAATTTTCACAGCACACTGCACACACGGTGTGTGTACTCACAGCCATACATGACAGGGACACTCACCGACTGACACACACTCAACAGCGTGATGGCACCTCTCCACGCTGAGGCGATGCTAAACAGAAAGGCGCGCTTGTACACGTGTCTGAACGCGCTCGCCTGCTGTTCCAAAATCACGAGTACAGCGTAATAATGAGCAGAAAGTGTTCTCACAAGTGCCGTTATGTTTTGTTGTTAACAAACTGTTTTATTATACAACCCGGTTCTGCTCTCTGCAGAGGCAAGGCTGCTTGAAATGTATGTAAATTTGCATAGCAATCGATATGAGGGTGAAAGATAGCTCATTGTGTTTGCCTGATATTCATAATGAACCTTGGAGCAGTAAAGAGCCATTAAGATTGATTACAAACTTCCTCATCATGCTTGCCTCTCTCTCTTTCTCTCTCTCCGTGTTTGCATAATGAATTCCATTCATATAGGAGAATAATGAAGCAGAAAAAGTTCTTTTTGTGAAAGATTTTAATCAAACGTTTTAATCTTAACATGTATTTGTAACGGTGCCTCTCTAAGAAGATGCAAACTGTCTGCGGCCTTCTGTGTTTGTTATTTGGGACACATCCCTATTTCGACTTTCACAGTAGTAGTGTTTGTCATTAACCGTAAGAAACAATGTTCTTGTATCTAAAGCTGCCTGGATGCAGCTCTCTGCCATTTTGTTTTACCTTTTTATACAGAATTATGGGAACGTAAAGAAAAGATCCCAATTAATTTTCATTCAACACACAAGCTTTAAAAGCCAGACATTAAAAAAAAAAACAAAAAAAAAAACACAGCCTTAAAACCAGAATAAAAACAAGCTGAAATTAACATACTATTATTCAGCTAACACAGGGGGCGAGAAATCATCATAAATGCACAAAGAAATGTCTAGGACTAAGATGAGTGTGTGTATGCTGTGGTTGGTCTGGGTATTTTGGACGGTTTAACTAGTGGGTGATTTGGGGGTTCTGAGAGTTTCTGAGAGCTTCATTACAGGCTTCATTAAGATACTGTGAGATGCTGAATCCTAAATGAGGAGATTACTGACTTTATTATTGCACTGTGGAAGCCTGGCAAGCAGCTAAGCCTCTCTGTGTGTTTGACAGAGACACAAAGACACACACACATACACACACACACACACACACACACACACACACACACACACACACACATTACACACAAGAACACAGGTATGCTTGATGGGTAAACAGTTTAAAGAAATGTATTTTACATTGGAGTAGTTGAACATTATATTGGGGGGGGGGGGGGTACAGAAATACACACTACCGTTCAAAAATTTGGGGTCAGTAAGGTTTCAATTATTTGATAAAAATCCAGTAAAAACAGGAATATTGTGAAATATTATTACAATTTAAAATATCTTATATTTTATTATATTTTATTTGAAGTTTAATTTATTCATGCAATGCAAAGATGAATTTTCAGCATCATTACTGCAGTTTTCAGTGTCACATGATCCTTCAGAAATCATTCTAATATGCTGATTTGATGTTCAAGAAACATGTTAGGTTTCTTGGATTTCAGCAGTAAAACCAGGATAGGTTTTTTCAGGATTCTTTGATGAATAGAAAGTTCAAAAGAACAACATTTATTTAAAATAGAAATCCATTGTAGCATTATAAATGTCTTTACCGTCACTTTTTATCAATTTAATGCATCCTTGCTGAATAAAAGTAATTATTTCTTTCAAACAAACAAATGAAAAAATAGGGGGGGGGGGGGGGGGGGATAAGTACATCCCTGCATTTAGTAGCCGGCATTGCCATACTACAGGGCATTGCTTGATTTTTATGTGAACTACCTAGTTTATTTACTATATGTTGTTCAATTCAATCCCACAAACAAAATACAAGTTTGAATGCATATATACAAACTAACATAATTGACTAAGGTTATACATTTACAACGCTACACTTGCTTCCAATTCTTGTGCACATTACAACATAAACAAATATTTACACATTCATTTTATGGTTTTGCAAACAGACTTCAAGAGTCGCTCCCATAAAGCACAACCACAAAAAAAAAAAGCTACAATCCATCAACGCCTGCGGCGAGCAAACCCAGAGTACAAACAAACCCCACCGAACACGGACACTCTAGCTAACCCACTTTTGTAAATAAACAAAGACAAGATGCTGTCAACATCAACATGAAGAGACCATTTACTCGGCTAACACAACAAATTTAAAGAGCGGCACCTTCAGCCCAGACTGCCTGGCCCGTGCGCTATTGATCAGGTGTTAGCGCATGTATGTGCTGTTGATATTAGGCCATGGGGTGTAATGGTGTGAGAGGCCGAGGATGAATGAGGTCATTTGTGTGAGACGCTCAGCTGGCCGTGCTGGACAATGCAGTGTCAGCGCACAGAGCCAAGGCCACACCAGGGACAATATGACCCTACTCCACTGACTCCAAGAGCAGTCACACAACTACACATACACACACAACCAACCAATCGCCGACACATCAAGTTGATCCAGTCTTATTTTAGTACTTCGGGATATTATAACAGTTTTTAGCAATATGCTGCATTAGTTGTAGATTTGTGTGTGTGTGTGTGTGTGTGTGTGTTTGTTACCATTATTATTAGTAGTTTTATTAATGTTTGTAGTTTTAGTTAAGTACATCAAGTTGATGGCATATTAGTTTTTACTATATTTTACTATTATTTTGAATTAGTTTTTATTTTCATGCTTTGATATTTTCATTTTTATCCTTTTATTTTAATTTTAGTTAGTTTTATTTTATTTTTTTGTCATTTTAATAATTTTATCGTTTTTATTTTTGATCTTAATGATTTTAGTCCAAGCTTTTCATATTTCTATTTTTAATTCATTATGTTTCAATTTTAAATGATTTTGAATTACTTTTATTTCCACGATTTCATATTTTCATTTTTACCCATTTATTTTAATTTTATTAGTTTATTAGTTTTAAATGTGTGTATAGTTTATATTAATGTTTTTATAGTTTATATTAATTTTATATTAGTTATAGTTATATTATATTTTAGTAAGTGTTTATACTCTATAGATTTTATTAATATTTTTAATTAGTTTCATAATTCTATTTTTAATTCATTTTATTTTAATTTCAGTTAACATTTTTGAAATGTTGTTTTTGTCATTTTTATATGCTTTTTAATGTCTATATTATTTATTTATTTAAATTGTAGTTTTAATTATTTTAGTACATCAAGTAAAAATAAATGAAAATGAGAAATGTTGCAAGTTTTTTAAGGTTTATTTTATTTAAAGTAATGATTTTTTGAAAAAGTTTTAGTTAGTAACTACAATAACCCTGATTTGATGTGTACATCATTTTCATGTGGATTAGCCAAAATGTTCCCTGTCAGATGTTAGAGCGACATTTAGCAGATGTTGTCTGCGGTTTTAAATGTTTATCAGAGGTTTGTACACAACTATGGCTTTACAAAAAAATGAGCATGATACTTTCCAGATGATGCGATGATTTGCGTGCTCACTGAGTAGCATATGCAAGTATGAGTGTGTTTGGGTTTGCGTTTGATTTGTGTTACATTAGAGGAGGTAAAGGCTTAGTTTTTGAGGTTGGTTTATTTCTTCACGTTTCTGTCAGGTATATTAAATACACCACAACTGACACATTTCCACACCAGCCTCAGTTGTCACTACCATTCCGCTCAGTCGCTCCTGAAGGACCAGAACAGGAAACGCAGCTGAGGGAATTTACAGAGCTTTTCACTTAAACAGACATAAATCAGCACTTTCATTCAAACCAAATAATCTGAGGCCATAAAGAGCTGCTTGTCTCGCACTGTATATTACCGCCAAGTTCCTGCGAGCAATAACACGGCCGTTCGCAGGCAAAGCAAAACAGAGAGGGACGTGAGGATGTGACATGTAATGCAGTTAGAAGGTCCTGTCGCCCACACTGGCCCTGACACTTTTATCATACGTGTCCATTTCTATTTGGGAAATGGCGGGGATAAAAATGATTACTCGGCTGTGCGGAGAGCGTGCCGGGCCCCTCCAGGCTGCAGACCGGGTGTATTGGTGCCACGGCAGCCCAGGAGAGCCATCCATAATGGGCACGTTTGTCGACACGGACCCCCCTCCTTTCTTCCACCTCCACCTGCTGCAAGAGCTTCAAGCAAACAGTGCTGTGCTTTATGGGGCCACTTTCTTTTAACAACAGAAATAAGAGTCTAGTCATTTCCTCTTGAATCTTTACCCAGTTCACTCCCAAAAGTATTTTAGGGTTCTCCCGTCCTCTCTCTTTCAGCTGTTATATGTTTTACTTTTTCTCATCTTGTATATGGTTCCTTTTTTGTCCAAAATTTATAAAAAATAAATTATATATATATATATATATATACACACACACATACACACAAAATGACTCTGCTATGATGAGCATGTTTTTGATTTCAAAATTTGATTTTCTTTAGTTTTTGTGATACATTTTGTGAAAAAAAAAGTCAACAAAAATAAAATAGTTAAAAGGGAGTCTTTTTAGAAATGATTGCAATATCTTCATGACTGTGTCAAGGTCAATAAGATTCTTAAAATGTCATGTGTTGTAACTCATTAATAATATTTATGAATTCATAATTCTTGACATTAAATGAATACTATGAAATATATATATATATATATATATATATATATATATATATATATATTAAAAAAACTTTTTAAAAAAGTATTGATTAAGATGGGTATTTAAACATGTTCAAAGGAAATATTAGTTTTTTTATTTGTTATACCGCATGTGGTTTTAAACATTTACACTTAAAAACTATCATAAAAAGTATTATAATAAAGTATAATAAGTAATAATATAACAAACATAGTAATAATATGTAATAATAAATATGTAATAGTAATAATATAACAACAACAACAACAAATAATAATAATAATAATAATAATAATAATAATAATAATAGTATAACAAATAATAATAATAATAATAATAATAATATTTTTAAACAAATAAACAAACAAACACAACTTTTGTTGAAAATGATATAAATGTTTTCCAAACCATATGAAACCATTGTGAATACAAAAAATATATTCAAAGAACTTAGAATATGCATTTTAAACTAGAATTTAGAAGAATTTTTGCTTTGCTTTATACACTCACGTGTAATTTCACCATATTTTCCTTCCTTTCAGTTTGAAATATTCTCCCTCTGTTCGCTTCTCTTAATCTTTATTCTTATCCGTTTTATTATAGCAACACTATTCATATAACTTCTGGCTCACGGAGGATCCAGACAAATAAGAAACAAGCAAATCTCCTCAGTTGTAACAACACTTTTATCACTTCAAACTAAACCCCAATATGTCTGAAATGAATTAGTGCTATCACATCCACACAGCGGGTTATTTCATCCCGAGGCCTGCGGTTTCCTTTAAGCTAAGCAGCTAATAACACTTTTAGGATGAGCAATGTAAACATCGTGCCGTGATACTGGTAAAATAGGCTTTGAGGCGATTAGATCTCTCATTGGCAGTAAAGCCGCAAATACGCAGCTGAGAATTTCCACTGCTTTAGTCACAGATATCCGCACTGGATTTACCTAATACCTCACTCTCTCAGCATAAGCTTGACGGCATGTGTAAACACCATGCACCTTTATCCAAACCCTTTACCTGACGCAACAATCCCAGGTAGTAGTACGAAACATTCGTTTTTGTGCCTTTAAACTTTTTTTGTCTGATGCAAGTTCCCTAGGACTTAAACCCCGAGCCAAGGCGACAGAAAAAGCTCTGTTCCGAGCAGCTGGGTCTGATGCAACGTTGCGGGTATCATAGTAAATGGACAATAGGGGGTTGGGAGCTCGTTTGAAGAATGGAGGCCAAGCTTCACCTTCACAAGTTCCCTAAAAATACACAGTACGGCGAAGAACCAGCCCCAATTAAACGCTGTGCTTTAGGCCTGTCACTCGATTTCATCAGCTCAAAACGAACAACACGATGAAGGGGGAACTGTTGCTGGTGTGTTACGAATCTTTAAAAAAACTGCGAACAAAAGATTACTGAATTCACTCAGGCCTGTTTCACACTGTAAGCAGCACATATTTCTAGAAGCGTACAGTAGGTCCAGCACGAACAATGCAGTGTGAAACAGGCCTTATACAAAAGACAGGCACAATGTTACTGTTATAGACAAGTATTTGACAACTACGTGCCGTCACAGCAATTATAGTGAATTTACACCTGCTCTCTCTGTCTCTCTCCCTCAATCTGTCCCTTAGGCACTGGGCATAACCTTACAACTGACCTCTGACCTCTACCTTGTTTACTCCCATCACTTAAGAGTGGCCATGAGAGCCATAAAGACTCATCCCTGCTGCGTTAATGTGCAGTGTTGAAGCGTGCCAAGCTCTTAACACACACACGAGCACCACTGAGAGTCGTTTTTTTTTTTTTTCTTCTTCAGTACGGTCAGCGACTTGTGTGTTTGTTCATACTTACACAAACCCGAGACCTGTGATCCTCAACCAGGGATTTCAGCTTTGCTTTAAATCAATATAACTTAAATAAAAGTTTGAATATAAAATAAAGAAAACATAAGCACTATTCAAAATTTTTAAAGAATGAAACACAATTCATTTTTGTAATTAATGGCTAAACATATTCTTTTTGAATGTACATTTTGTCAATCAAACTAAAAGCAGTTAATTAAAAAGAAAGTTTCTCAAAACTGAAATTACAATAAGTTTACCCTTATTGTAAACTGGTTGCTTAATAATAATTCTATTGATCATAAATATATTCAATGTACACTGCTGTTTAAAAGTTTGGATCAATAAGATGCTTTTGAAGTCTTTTGTGCCCATTTGTTTGATGATTCATAAATAAATAAATACAGTAAATAAATAAATACATTTATGATCAAATAAATGAGCACAAGAGACTTATATATATACAATATGTTGGAAACAGTTGTGCTGCTTCAATGTTTGTAGAAACTGTAACACTTTTTAGTAGCAAACATTTTAGAAGAATATCGAAAAGAACAGAACTTAATTTTAATAGAATTCTTTGTAATGTTATAAATGGTTTTACTGTCACTATTTATCTTCTCTTTTTGTTCTAAATAAAAGTATTAATATCTTACTGTCCCCAAACTTTTGAACAGTGGTGTAACAAGTTTTAAAGATGACATTTCTGGTTTGCATAGATAAAAAGTACTTGAGATGTGAAAAAAAGGTTGGGAAACACTGATCTAGACAACTAAATTGTTTGTTTTCAGTTCATCCATTTAACGGAAGGCTTGAAATCCGACTGTGACATGCTGACAGCAGAAATACTTCTCCGTGTTCATTCATATCAGGAAGAGCATCTGGTTTTGTGAAGCAACATGAGGAGACAGGAAAGAAAGAAATTTGTTGTGATTCAGTTATCCCCTGCATGCGAGCACTGTCTTACAGTGATTTCTTCTCGAGCGCTCTCTTTCACGCATCCACGGTCCGTGAGTTCAGTTCAATACACCTCCAACTGACCCATAACCCCTCATCCCTTCTCTTTCTATTCAATGAGTTGCTCTGCAGCAGACCACTGCCTATCGACACCTCGGCATGTCTAATTTCATCGACCGGCACAGGTCTCCCAAAGCTAACTAATCGAAGGGGAATTTATTTCCTGTCAATATCTAGAAAGGTCATCTCTCTCAGAGCGGCTCAGTGCTCGGTCGTTCATGACCAGGAAAAGTGTGTAAGTGCGGCCGGTTTTGCAGACTAAATGTCCCCACAAGGAAAATAGCTTAATAAATGCACTAAATAATGTGTTAAATAAAATCTAAAAGGGTTGTGAGATGGTTAGAGAAGATAAAACATCATTAGCTCAGTATAAAAACAATAGAAGTCAATGGAAAGTGTGTGTTAAAGTGAGCCAAACCGAATCAGGATTACAAAATGCATTTGGAATCACATATGATGCGCTTTTGGATGTGGATCTACCTCTCAGTGACGTCTGCTGGAGAAACATTAAGATCACAGCAGATCAGATCACTTCTAAAAATCTTTTGTTCTGCCAAGTAAAACAACCAAAACATTCAAGCACATTAACGTGTCTACAAAGGTCTTTTTCTGTGTATGTGTGTCCATACATGAGTCTTGGCCTACATCCACATGGCAAAGACAACGCTGAGGGAAAGCGCCTCCGGGCTCTCTCTCGCTCTCACATGTAGGGTAATTAACATGCCATTAACACATTAATACACATTAGCTATTCCCAATGTTAATGACAGACTAATTACCATACCTGAGACTGCACTGGGGAGGCCAGCGCACTGCGCCCTCCCACCAAATCGACTCAGCCAGCTCAAATCAGAGCCCCAGTCACATGCAAGAGGCTCTCTATTTCCCCACAGTCGGGGACCGCTTTACTGCGAGACCACCGCACACTGCCTGCCCAGCCTGTCGACTTTGACAGGCTTAACATGCTGGAGTTGACAAAAGTTGAGTTTCACACAGCAAGACTATTGGGATAAAGTCTGCAATGCTTTATGCTTATAGAGCGCAACAGTTGGAATTTAGACACACAAATCCTATTGATTTTCTCTACAGAGACACAAATCAGTGCAATTTCAAGGTAAAGTCGGCATGAAATAAAATTTCTATTTTGTAAATGTATGGTATTGATCATGTTTCTGTTTTGTTTTTCAGGAAGAAGAAGGGTTTTTTTCATGGAAGAAAAGATCAGTCACTATTTCAGTTTCATTATGAAATATTTTCTCATAAATTACCGTTTATCAAATTACCATTTTTATTCCTATTCAACATTTGAATCATTTACATTTTATCGTTGTTGCTGATTCAGTTATTTTGCTGTGGATGATTTATTCTTCACTTTGAAACTTTTTTTTTTTTTTTTTTTTTTGCGTTGAATAAAATATTTAAAAAATAAAATAAAATAAATAAATGGAAAAATATAAATCTGGATCTGGTTACTGTTGCACTTCATTATGACCACTCGAAAACTGACTGCTGGCCGATCACAATTCATTTAAGTGTTATTAAGCTATAATCGTGTGTTTAGTTGCCGAGTTTGGTGGAATTTTCAAATGCACTACAAGGCTGGTAAATTATCAGTGTTTACAGATTGGACAACACCATGGCAGTGAATGCAGGAGGAATGAGAAATGATGGAGCAGTACAACTTGGACTGGGAGGAAGATGATGTTGATGATACGCGGTATCTCTTCCCTCCGCACAGAATGATAAGCTAATCAGGACTGTTGACAGCGATGCGTGACAATACACACACACCTCAGAGCCAGGATAGGGCATTCAAGTTTAAACATCTGAATTTTAAAAGGCAATAGAGAAGGAGAGAAAGAAAGCGGGAGAAAGAGAGAGTGAGAGACGTGACTAAAAGTGGCAGCAGTCAAGAGTAGAGGATTTCCTGTCAGTTCAGGTAGCCTGGATGTCCCTAGATGATGATGTGTTTCCTCTCCCCAGGAGAGAGGTTTGTGACAGGGTGAGGGAGAGGAGGAGGGGAGAGAAGACAGGGGTGGGAAAAGATAACCCAAACAAACATCTTGTAGACATTTCGCCAAGCACACCAAAATTAATCACTGTCCCGTTGAGGAGCTGACATTTGTCTGTAGTGACACGCAGCGTGAGAGTCCAGAGGGAGAGGACGGAGAAAGCGCGGCAGAGACGGAGAGAAAGAGTGAGAGTGTCTAAACAAGAGGGCCTCTGTCACTGCCTCTTTGTGTGTGTGTGCGTGTGTGTGTGCCCTCCTGGACATGGAGTCGGCCTGGGGCCAAGAACCACAGTGGTCAGCGAGCAGGCCTGCTTGTGTGTCTATGTGGAGGCCGGCCAAACCAGAGCGCAAGGCCACAGCGACACAGATCGACACTCTCTCTCACACACAGTGACCTGACGGGACCTATTCAGCATGGGCTCCTGTGCTGGATCTCACGGGGTCACTGGCTCTGGCCAGGCTGAGCTTTATTCAATCATTTGTTTAGCCCGTATGTATAATTAGTCACTGATCAAGATGCTGAAGCCAGCATTTTTCAGTATACATAGTGTTGGGCGCAGTGCTACAGTCGGCCATGTGATTAAGAGCTGGCATTAATTCATATATAAGAAAAATAAAACATTAAGACATGGATCTCTAATGATTATAGTGATATACAATCATAATTTTTTACTGGTTCTTTTTAGTGATTCAGCCATGTAACCTAATGGGAATCTATATAACCTAATCAAAAACATAGTGATACATTGATCTTTATTGATCAGTGATGTCCAGTTCACAAAATAATTGTTTTGAACCAATTCTGTTTAATGATTCAGTTTAAACGATTTGCAAAGCACACCATATTCTGACCTATGGTAATTTATATGACCTAATGGAAAAAGTGTTAAATAAGATTTGATTAAACAGAAGTGTTGATAAGATACTGATGAAGTTTTTCTCTTTAATGAATAACCGATTCGCAAAGCACTCTGTAACACATTGAACCTAATGGAAATGTATAAAACCTAATCAAAAACATAGTGATAAATAAAAGTATTAATAATGAATCTTTACTGATGACTGGAAATATCTAGTTTACAAATTAACTGTAATTTCAACTGTTAAATAACTGAAAATGAAGTGAACAAAGTGCAGATGAATCATCTTTTTAATGATTAGGCTGGAACTCATTGTATTTTAATGTATTTATAAAAAAAACAATTATATAAATTTGAGTAAAAAATACTTCTGAGTCATGATTCACAATAAAAATGCATTAGTATTTGAATTGGTCTAAATGAGCCATTTCATTAATATGAATCAAACTGCCCAACTCTACAACGGATAATCCCCTTTTCCCCAATACAGTGGTCTCTTCATTCATTCAAATATAAAATATCTTCTTATTTCCAGAATTCCATGAAATATGCATATGTGCTTTGAGCACTGTTATTTTCAATATTGTACATTTCCAATTCGACTCTCTCAATTTCTAGCCCGCTTTGGGTTGTCATATTTCATGTTAATATCTGCTTAGGTTATTTGTTCTTGTCTTATTAAGCTCCTGGCCTTCATTTGTGGCCAAGGTAGTGTGCCTCTTAATGTACACCTCCAGCAAATAATGCAAATGTGTCATTGAAAGGCACTTATGAAATACCCACAGGCAACTAATCTATGCAAGCCGCCTCGTCCTTCTCCAGCACTGCCTAATTAGGCAACGGAGAAGTATGTAAAACCAGGTCACACACACACACATACACATATAAAAACAGGACACACAAATGGCAGGTTCTGGTGTATTAGTGTCATTATACACACACGCATGAGCACGACTGCATGCAAGGCAAGAATAAAAAGCTTTGGGCAGACGTGAATATTGCTGTAATATGCAGGCACACTAATCCCAGAATCCTCTCTGCCTGGTTCCTTCATTTCTCTCGCTGCGATATGGGAGCGTGCTGGAGTGTTCCTGCATGTCAGATGCCCACATGTGCGTGTCTTTTTTTTTTAAATGTACGTGTATGTGCAAGGGCGTGTTGATAAACAACAAAAGCAGCGTTAGAAACATACAGCTGGGCCGTGATCCAGTGCCAAAGAAATGACTTTTTGCAATGGTGTCCTCTGTGCCAGACTTGACAGTCCATCATTTAAATTTGGCTGCAGTGAATCCACAGCAAAGACTCTGCTGCCTGGAGCAGAGAGAGAGAGAAGGAGAGAAAGAGCTCCCTCTGAAGGGTCTCTTCTTTTTTTCCAACAAAGAACTACACTCCAAATTACAGATTAGCATTGCCTTGTTTTCTGCATCCTGAGGCAGGAAACCTGCGGAGCTCCAATCACAGAGGATGCACATTCACCACAGAATTCGCACGCAATTATTTCAGCAATAACACTCTTCAAAATCCATTAAGTAGCGCACAAGCACACAAATCAGGTGTGAAGGAACAAGGAAGACGTTCTCTAAAAGTCCTGTAGACTCCCTTGCTGACACCTACAGTGGTTCGTTAACCTGCACCAGCCCATCACTGGGCATAAAGGTGTAAAAAAGCTTGCACAAACGGTTTAGGAAACAAGTAAAAGAGGGTAAACTTTATTTACCAGACATTAAAGGGACAGTTCACCCAAAATGAGTTCTGTCATCATTTACTTAAAAACAAGATATTTAGCATAGGGCTGGGCGATACAAACAATACAATCTGTCCATTGATAGATATTTTGCTATATTGTGCATATCACAGGGTGTTAAAAGTGTTATTAGCTGCAATAACCTTTGAAAAAGAGCTAAATGATGTGCTCACGCTGACACACACACGAAGATCCCAAATTCAGTATTCTTTCACAGCTTTTTGCGCTTGAACAGTCAAATATACACATTGTTACGTTAAAATGCCATCTTGGGGAGTGTTCATGTAAATGTTCCTGGTTATGTTTAAAGTTAACGTAAACAGAAAAGTGATGTGTTAAGGTACTGAATCTGTGCAGTAGGTCTTAAAGTGACAGCAGCCTAATATACCGACTGTTGTCTGCGTCATCAATGTTAATCAAACAACAAAAGAAAAGGAGAAAATCATTCGCTACTCTTGACTGAATTACCTTTGTAGCTTCAATAAGGATCAATTTATATAAAAATTATACTATGTAGACTGATGTAGTGTTTTAGTTTTACGTCTGATTATTTTGTGTATTACTGCTTAATTAAATGCTACTGTTAAACAGACATACTTTACCACTTATTTAATTTGATTACTTATTATATTGTATTTAAATAAACATAACACACACACACACACACACACACACACACACACACACACACACACACAAATTCTTAAATAACCTGCATTAATTACTGCACTGTTTTCTTCTTTAATTTGGCATGTATGGATGAACTCTGTGCATGTAAAAATGTTATTAAAAACGTATTTGTTCACACATCTCTTAATAGGGGTTTAGGGTCTGAACTGTGGCATCCAACCTTTAGCTTTTAGATAATATGTTAATATTTTAATCACAAATATTCACAACATCACACCTTTCCATTCCAAACAGCATTCCAAAACCGAGAGCTCAGCTTATCACTAAACGCTGAAGAGAAAGAGAGGTGGAGAGGGAGATAAAGAGAGAGAGAAAGGTCTTGCTTAGCTAATTACAGTAATTAACAGTTACAGATTTAATTGGAGGGGAAGACATTAGTGGGGATAACGTTTTGTCGGTTGTGGTCGGGGTGGACCAGTGTCTTGCCAACGTGCCTTTGTCTCGGGGCGAGGAACAGCGCTCGTTGACACGACATGCGTCAGGTTGAGATGCCGGGGCTCGTCAAGCACGCGCAACCGCCGGCGCTAACGAGCTAGAGGGTTAATGAGAGCATGCGAGCCCTCCACAACAACAGCACCATTAGCCTAGCTTGCCAGCAAACAATTCAATCTCATTGCCTCCTTTCTTCTCAGGACTTGATGCTTTTAGCCACCTCAGTTCAATGGTTTCAGGCTGAAGATGAAGCTTTGAGAGCATTTTGTGGGCTAAGGCTGTTATTATTATACTTTTTTTTTTTTTTCATTTTTATGAAACAGATGAGGGGAAACATGCACTTCATCTCCATTTTCTAGCCGACTGCAGTGGCGACTGACCTTTTCAGATTGCATTGCCTTATGTTTCTGTTCCACATGTATATCATTTCCACAAAAGATCAGCCAGCCAGTGCAGTTTCAGGTCAAACACAAGGCATTACATGCGCAAAAAGCCCACCCCGCTCGCTCGCATTTTCCCTGCCCCCCGTCCTCTTTCGCTCTCTCAGCTTAAAGAAGCTGGCACTTATACCGTAAAGTGCTCGCTCGATTCACAGGATCGTCTTTCAAAATGTGTTTGTGAAATCCCACACCCCTTTGAAATGCGAGGGGATTTATTGGAACATGGTCCATTGAGAGATTCCGAGACATTCTCCCTCCTTTTTTTCCAGCCCTCTAAAGCCCTTTATCTCCTTGCCTCCGCTCACCAGCTCTCGCTCCCTCTCTCTACGATTGTTGTTCGCCAGTCTGTGTTGGGCAATTACAGCACAGACTGAAAAATGAGGATCCTCCGCTGCTGTGTCCGTCTTTTTAATAAGCTTTGGTAAAGATGACGTGTTTGAATGAGTTCGATATCCTCGCAGTGGGGCAGTGGAAAGGCTGATTTTAAAATATGAGTAAACAGTGTTTAGGATTTGGGAGAGGAGGGTGAGGAGGGGTTGTTGCTGTCTCGCTCACTCTCGTTGTTCCCTTTCGTTTCTTCTGCGCTCTGTGTGTTTGTGCATATAAACTCGAGGGCTTAGCGTGAGAGAGACTTTCGCAGATGACTTCTGCCTGCTTCTTTTGGAGCTTCACAGCAGTTCACAGATTTGAATATAAATGTGTATTGCAGGGGGGGGGGGGGGGGGGGGTTATTAATAAGATAGAAATGTCTTGGTAATGGATTTTGGTTTCATGGAAACAAACAGTGAGGCCCGAAAGTTTGTATGAAATAAAGTGTGTATTTGTAGTTAATTTTAACTGCGATGATGTACTCATGCATAAATTTACCCTGGTAACAATAATTTCCAACAAAAATACCACAAAATTAGTACAGCTAATGTTAGTATTATAAAAGACATTAATGTAGTAATTTTTTTATTTTTTATTTTTTTGGTCAGTATGTAGGTACCACAATATTTGTTTCACTATTGACTGCAACAATTACAGTATTTTAACGAAAGAATCATACCATGGCAAATTTTGTAAGGGTAAGAAAGGTATTGAAACTCGTTTCTGCAAAATAATAAAATAAAAATGAATAAATAAATCATTGTGACTTTATACTTCAATATAACTATATCTCACAACTGAGAATTTGCCACAAATGCAACTTTATTTTTCATAACTGACAGCTTATATTTCGTAATGTGACTTGATTTCCCATTTAAAGTTTAACTCATAATTCAATTTTAGATTTTTACATTTATCTTAGTGTATATGCCACAGGTTCACAGTGTGAGAACTGTGTCAGTGCCTGTGCGAGTGTATTTCTACATTCCCCCTGGTTTACAGACAATATCTCTCATTTTTTACATGAGAACGTAACTCAGAGCAGGAATAACGTAAATGTCCGAACAACCCTGAGTCTGAGCAGATCGGTGTAAAAGCGCCATGTCTGAGGCCAGTAAAACCAGTCCATAAATACAAGCGGCGCTGAGTGAGAGGAGCGCGGGGTCCATGCGAGGGGGGAAACGGAGGTGGGCTGCTTCTCTTCAACCTCTGTTCACGTAGATGACAGCCACATTATGGGCCCCTCAATCCACCCCGGCTAGCATTCACCCAAAAGCCATATCTGTCAACATTAAATACACCCGCATTACCCATGTAAACAAAAGCATCCGCCTTCGCAAGTGCATTTGCGGCCACAAGGGCGAAACAAACACAAGAGCTAGCAAGTATCACGCTACGGGCAGCAGCTAACACAGCTAGCTGTTTAGTCAGGTTGTGAACTCTCTTTAGCCCTCATTACTCATGCAGTCAAGAGAGTCCAATCTTTTTGTTTCTCTATCTCTCTCTCTTAACCCATGTTTCCTGTTTGCTGCCTAAATGGAGAAGTGATGACACTTTCAGCCATCAAAATGGAAAGCCCATTAGATAAGCAAACACTCTGCTAAAAACAACTCTCACCTGCTTAGCAGGTACCTCAGAGAAGAGTGTCTGTTTTTGTCCCTCACTTGCTCTCTTTTATTTCCTTTGAAAAACCAACAGCACTTAAGCAAAGCAAATATTTTAGTGACCACACCAGGCAGTGGAGTAATCTGTTTATTTTTCTTTTTTTTCATCATCCCCCCCCCCCCCCCCCCCCCCCCCCCCCCCCCCCCTCACTCCTCCCGCACTCCTCCAGCTGCCATCGTCATAGGATGTGTTTACAAATGAATGGATTCCTCCTGAAAATGGGAGATGGCAGAGGCTTTAAATTTGCCTGGGCGGTATTTCACACTGGGGCCTCTCGCTCTCTCTCAGTCTACACACTCTCCATATCTGACTGTCTACAATACTAGAAGGCCTGCAGGAATATGTAACACTGCTCTCCATTTCTCAACAGGCTGTTGCTTTCTGGGACATTATGTATTGGGGCTTCATAGCACTCAACATGTACTGTGCAGTCCTTATATTCTCAAGGAAGTCTATAAGGGCTAAATGTTTATGCATGTCATGCTCCCCTCTCTTCTGGAGTCCCTTATTAATACTGGCTGAGTATGGACTGCATATTTCACTAGTGGATGCACAAAAAAACCCAAAGCAAGTACAAATCCCATGGACCAAATGAAATGTATTAAACATGTGGACTTCATAAATCTCAGCTGCCTCTGTGCAGGCTAATAGTGGGATGTGTGTGTGTGTGTATGTGTGCTGCCTTCCCGAACACTACTTTTCAATGAACACATGAATACAATCTATTAATGGCATAAGGATAGATAGATAGATAGATAGATAGATAGATAGATAGATAGATAGATAGATAGATAGATAGATAGATAGATAGATAGATAGATAGATAGATAGATAGATAGATAGATAGATAGATAGATAGATAGATAGATAGATAGATAGATAGATAGAATACATTTCCAATAATTGATTCAGAAGTATTTGACGTAAGCGGGCAACATGTTGCCCATTTTAATACAGTTAGAAAAAAATAAGCCTTCATAAAGATAAAAAGCCCAGAAGAACAACTCCAGGGGACAAACATTGCTCCCTAATATAAAATTTAATTTCTGACACGAAAAAATGCCTTCATTATTAAACATTATACAGTAGACAAGGGCAAATTCAGCAGTTCTCATTTTTTTAATCATTTCTCCTCTATCTGACTCCCTGCACAGCAGCCATTGGGAGGGGCAGAGCTCAGTAACCCTGAGGGGGCACTTTCACCTTCAGCAGTGGATGAAAGGTAGAGAGAGCCTGAAGGGTCTGCCCGCTGCTCTCGGCGCCATGCCCTGCAAAGCTGGGCACCAGCAGGCCACAAGCAGGCACACACACCTCCCATGCCAGGGTGAGAGGGTGAGAAGAAATCAGGGGGTAAATCTACAAAAAAAAGCTAAATCCAGAAAGACAAATACGAGTCTGAATTATATAGTCACATTTAAAGGGATAGCTCATCCAAAAATTAAAATTTTTATAATTTACTCACCATCATGATATTTCTTTCCTCTTAGGAATAATAAAATAATATTTTGAAGAACATTTTGGTGACCATTGTATGATGGAAGACATTTTTCAAAATACCTTATTTTTATACTCCCCAGGAGAAAGAATGTCATACAGGTATGGAACGACATGAATATGAGCAAATGATGCCATAATTTTCATATAATGTTTAAACTGATTCAATTATGAAGGTCCGATAAACCTGGGGATGTTGAATTCTACTCAGCCCCTCAGGATTATCGGTAGAGTATAATCTGTCCTGTTCCCATTCTCTGCAGATGAGATAGAAGGGCATTACATCTTTCTCGTGATAGCTAATCTGTGATCAGAAAAGATCAGGCATGCTAAGGAAAGACAGTTAGTCACCGTACATGAGCTCAGGAGTTTGTCTCATACACAGAAAGGTTTTCACTTCAACCAGCAAATCCTTTGCCTCCCGCTCCACATTATCCAAGCAAAACCAAGGTCAATAGCTTAGGCATAGGTTTTAAAAGCACTCCCGAAATGTCATTGGTCATATACGGCACTGCTGAGTGTGGAACCGCGCGCGCGTGCGTGTGTGTGTGTGTGTGTGTGAGTGAGCAGACCCATGAACTCCATTAGTACAGGTTATGGTTTGAAGCCCCCACCAGCCTCTGGATCGCAGGGAACGCCAGCCCGGGCAAATCACCAGGGACTCCAGCTTTGTAATGCCAAAGCCCTCAGATAAACACGCAAGTACATGAGAAAAGTCATCCTTCTTAGCCTTGGCTTATTACTTGAGGTCCTAAAACAAATAAGAGCCTGGCACATTTTAAATCACTTCAATTCACATTTCAAAGTATAATTTAATCTTTTTTTTCCCTCCTCTCCCTCTTTCCCGACATGTGACAATTACTTCATCACGGCGTAGTGACGGATTAAAAAGTTGTCAAATTAAATATTTAAGAGGTCTGTGGGCGGGCGTGAATTTGTTTAAGGTATAACAGAGGGTGAAGTTAAGGCTATACGCGCATGTCATTCCTCGGGGAACAAATCCATAGATTTTCCTCAGTGCCACCTACTTCTTTCCACGGAACCGTTCCGTTCGGGGCGATGTAACTCCATGCTGTGTTGGGCTGCTAATATCGCTTTTATACTTTGCCGTCAAAAGGAATATGGTTATGTATGATCATGTAGAATAAAGAAATGAATACATTCGGAGAGAGAGTGAATAATTCGTTAATGGTTTCAATTGCGCTCCCTGAGAGTAAAGCAACCAGCTCCTTTTCATGCCATTTGAATCAAAGCCCACTCAAACAGTAGTTAACAGCATTTATTTTTCAATAACTGCAGAGATCAGGGGAAGGAAAGAGAAACACCCCTGTGGAATACCATGTAATACAAGATATGTTCTTTTGTGTTGTGGAAAAATGGAAGTGACAGGTGACAGTTACGGAACAGCAGTTTTCCTGAGATCAAAATTGTGCACGCTACAAAGCGAGCATGCCGGATCCAGCAGGGTTAAGTCTTTATAAAGACGCAGAAGTTCTCGCAGGGAATAATGGTAGTGAATTCATGCATTCATGGAAACAACTCCTGATCAACAGAATAAAATTGCAGACTTTTTTGCATTTGACTCAATTAGGACTATTCGAAAAGCTCACGCGGACACGCGGAATATATATTCCTGAATATAGAAGAGATCCTGACAGCCACGGATTCAAACCTTGGAACACTTACAGAGCAGAAGGCTGATGGCAGTGAGAAGTCATGAGGCATCACCTCTGAATTATGGTGGATGATGCGGCATGAGTGACAGGAAAGGAGACAGCACAGTGAGCCGTAAGTATGTGTGTGCACACAGGAAGGAAACTGCTGTGCTAGGCTGTACTAAATCTAGGACAGGGTTTAAAATTAGCATCTCTCATGGAGAGCTGCCTGCCATGGCGATTCGCTGTCATTAAATGTCCAGTTCAGTTTGGTCCATCTTAAAAAGCAGAGTCATATCTTAAACACAGCTGGCCCTGTCTACACAACAAAGATGGCCCAAATGAACACGAACGCACGAACATTTCTCCAAACAGTCACTTGGCCGAATGTAAATAAGTCTTGTTTATTTGGATGAGTTCGTGACTGGATTCTTCACTTTAACAGTACTATGTTCCAAGACAATATTTCAGAGGTATTTTTCCATTGGATGCTTGAACAGTTCATTTAAATGCTGTTTGGTAACCAAAATAATAGTGTACATGGTGCAAAACAATTCAATGTAAATTGGTATTCACAAACTATCATATTTCTGTAATCTGAAAATGATAATTTTTCTTGTTGTTGTTGTTGTTGTTTTTTTTGGCCAAACAACCTATCGTTTTGTGAAAAGGGTACATTACACGCCATTATGGAACAAGGCAGAATGTAAGTAAATGTTAATATTGTTAACACAGAACTAAATTGACAGTTTCAGTAACAAAAATCTAAGGAAAAAAATGTTAAACAAAACCCTAAAATGTAACTTAATAAATATAGTTTTGGTGCATATGTTATCAGTATTGATTCCTGAAATAAACAATAAAAACTGCCTTCAATTAAAAATAAAATTCCAGTAGATAACAATAAACTGTGTTGAGAAATGTAATGACGTTAAACACTTGAAATTAGCACATTAACTTAGCACATTAAAATACTAAAATGAAAACTACAATAAAAACAAAATAAACAAACTATAAAACTTTGAATTAAACTAAATTGAAAATGCAAAATGATAAAACTAATAACAACAACAACAAACTAATTTAACTAAATTAAATTACATTAAAATAAAACTAAAAGGAAAGCCATTCCTCAGGAAAAGCAAGTTACATTTTGAACATTACAAGACCTTTTTTTTTCCCTTTGGAATAACAAGCACCAATGAATAGTTCACAATAAGACCAGGAATGTGCATTAAGAAAATACACAGGTTATTGTTGACTTCACATTGGCTTTAAGGGTCACAGCAGGTTTACGTCAATTATAATGACTTCATTCGTAATGTATGACCCTGCACCGCTACAGAAATCCTCCAGGTTAAAATGGACTCTGGAGCCATTTCTTAAACAGTTCATTCCATTCCACTGTTTGTCCTGTCACACACACACATCTCCTTTATCAGTCTCCTTCTTTTCTCATCTCTCCCTCCCTATCTTTCCGTCTTAGTCTTACACATTCCCGCTCTCGTTCCGTGGCCCCGGGCTGCATAATTAATGCATGCACTGACAGCAGTGTCACGCACTGACTGAGGAGTCCTTCGCTCCCCCACCACACAACTGTCGTTTCACCCAGGAAGAGGAACTCAGGAGACGAGCGCACAGCCCGGCATGGAGGACCAAGCCGCTTCTAAACCCACCACCCTCCTCCCATCCTCTGTTGTTTCATCATCGTGATTGAGCGGGAAACAGGAGCAGAGCAAAACAGCGGCTTATGTTCACGAGGCCCCGAATATATTATGCATTCAAGTTCTTGGAATATATCTTTGACTGATCCTCAAATATTTCTCAAGGCTCAGACGTGTTTTAGCCCCATTCTTCCTGCCTCAGACTCGCTTGCTATTAGGCATGAGTGGGCCGCGGTTGTGCGCGTGTGACACGGAGCTGAAATTATGAATTGCTCCTATCAAGAGGGAGCTGCTGCAAGTTGATGAAGGGAGCGCCGGTGATTGCCGGGCGACAGGAATGCTGTTTGGAGACGCAAACGGAATTCTATCTCAAGGAGCGATCCCTCCGGAATAGTTTTCAACGTAAAGAGGATGCGCCCCATTCCTGGCGAAGCAAATTCGTACATTTCAATAGAGAGCAGTTTCACACCGTAGACTCTGTGATTAAATGCCAATGCCTGCCATTTTGTGGAAATACACAGAATTCCCTTGCCGATTTCCCTGACCGTTTTACCTGTCAAAAACAATTGGCGAAGGACAATACGAGGTAGTGTGAAATAATACATACTGCCTACTGACTGAAACCCAGCTCTCAATGTACAGTATATCTCTTCCAAGCGCTCCCTCCATCTCAATCTCAAAAGCTTTCTCCTTTCTTTTATCTCTACTTCCCTCCGAGGCCTTATGCGTTGGGGTTCGAGCAGAGACACAGATTAAGTGACTTGATCCTGCAAACATTTGAGGAATTCAGGCCCACAAAGGGGTCAGCACAGGGGCGAAAGGATAGCCTTACACACACGTATGCACACAACCACACACACTCAGACTGCTCCATTAGCCCGTCAGTAGCGCTGTCACTGGTTCAGCCCTGCAGAGTTTTCTCAGGGAGAAATAGCCTCAACACACTGCACTTATGTTTTCTTGTTGCACAGCTCTGACTCACTGCAATGGACAATTAGAGACCAAGAAAAATATAAAGAGGAGAGAGAGAGAGAGAAAGTGAAAAGACGGGGAAAAAACCAGGAGAAAGTGTCCAGTGTGAAAGTATATGAATACAAATATTCTGAATGAAACTTTGCCATTAAAACAATTGGACTCTAATTAAAAGAAAAACACACTATATAAGTCCACTTTGAAATGTCCCCTAATGGTATTACATACTTTCTGCATGAATCCCCTCTTCTGTGTGCTTTGGATGTTTAATTGTGAGAGGGCTGGATGGGGGAAAGAGGATGGGGGCTAGACTCAGGGACATCGGCCACTTTTCACAAATTGTGTCCTTATTCGATTACGTTTACATCTTGAGGTCCCCGTCCAGCTATAATGCTGTCTTCCCATAAAGTTTGCTTGTATGGAAATTCTACATTAAGAAAACACAAATGCAGAGTACAGTCTCCTGTGCCTTCCCTCAATTTGATTTTCTTCGTCTTACTGGGACCTGACACTGTCAAATGAAAATGTGAAATTAATCTTTTAGGGCTTTTGGGGGGGGGGGGGGGGGGGGGGGGGCTAATCATTGTTTTGAAATGTAAGCAACTGTTAATATCATTCCTCTTATGCAGAACCTTCTGAACTCTTAACATTTTAGTATTTCCTTTATTGATTACAACTTGATTATTTATACTTTTTAAATTGTCATAATATGCAGATTTCTGTAATTATATAAAAACAATATTGACTGGAACTAACTAATGCCAAAAAACAAACTACTTACTGATGTTTGTGCTGTTGTTTTCCAGCCAAAAATGATTTTACTTCCTAGAGGATGATGTCATTAGGAAACTGGCTTTTGTTAAAGGCATTTCATAAAAGACTAACAGGATGGAAACCTATAAATTGATTAAAAATTAAAACAATATTTCCAAGGAAGGATATTTTCATTATCATTATTTTCAAAGAGGAATGCACCACTTATTAATGTGACTAGTAATGATTAAAAGTGCAAGTAATATGTCAGAGTGGTTTTATGATTTCTTTGCATTTGCTGATGTGTAGCTAATAACTGCCTTGTTAGCATTGCACCTATGCTGTTCTGTCTTGCTTCTTGTATCAACTGAATCAGTGAGCTGGACTACACGAGTATCTGCTTCCATTGCACTTTTCCCAGACACTTTAACAGTATGTCTACGCTGATGCTGAAGCTTAGCCTGCCCAGAGATTTGAAGGCGTGGCAGTCGGCAGTTAGCCTTTAGCATCGCGGTGACACGCGTTCCGTTAGCAGCTAACACTGTCTCATTTATTTCACTTATCCGGAAGATTCTGTACAGCGACGAGAGAACCTGCTGACCTTGTCACTTCACACCACCAGGCTCTCTCACTCCTTTTGCTCTCTCTGTCTGGAGCTAAAGTACTCGTTGGTGCTTAGGTTCTGTATGATTATACGGGGAAGCAATGGAGGAAAATTTACGAATGTAGAGAACACATGTAGATGGTGCTAGAACAGTCGGAGCGCAAATAGTGTGCAAATGCTTCAACTCCTATTATAATGGATGGCTAAAAGGGTTAACACATATGAGCTTTAACTATCTGACTATTATGTGGAACTGAACCATTTTTTTACTGTAAATTGACAGAGAAGAAAAAGGCAGGCACGCCATCATTAGAGAGCGTGCACATCCACATCGGCGGCACTCTGGCATGCTTTCTGCTGTGCGTCCTGATAAAAGAGGGGGAAGAGGTAAAGGAGGTGTGAGAGGAGCATCTTTGAGCTCCTCAATAAATTCTCATTATTTGAAGTGGAGTATTTGAGAGCTAAGAGTGGGGTGGTGTGTGTTCTCTTAATCTTGTCGTCGATGGCAGGCTATGCGAGGCAGGGTGGGTTAATGTAATATCACAGTTGGGCGCCTCACCATGCCACTTAAACCCCCTATTAGTAAAACACTCCCTTTCTCCCTCCGTGTTATAAAAATGAACCCACGCTGCCACTTCAATGACGCACAGGAGAGAAGACTGTCAAAAACTGGTAGTGAATACTGAAAAAAATGAGTCTAGGCTCTCAGTTATAATTATTCCCATCATACCAAAAACCTAAAATGGAATAACAGGAGTAAGCATTAAGTTCCATGTACAGTACGTGAAAATATTATTAAGGTGTTTCAGACAGGTAAGGGTAAAGCGCAAATTACCAAATAAAAAATAAAGAAATAAAAAACATGCCCAGTATCGAGCCCTGTGGATCACCTAAAAATTTAATATGTAAATTGACTGCAGGGCACGTCAAAAAACCCAAAGAAAAACACAGATGAAGGTCATATTGTGTTGAAAATGGGCAGAGATGAAACCCAAGGCTGATCCGGAGGCCCTGGCACACGAATTAGTGATGTGCATAACAGCGTAATTGGAAGTAACAGTAGAAGAAAGGAGCGGAAATTCACACAGGCAGGCATGAAAAGACGCAAATGAGCTCTGGACTAAACGGGAAAAATAGACCAGCGTCTCATCGGACTCCCATCTCAATTAAGAGCTAACACAATCCAAACATCTCCCCATGTCCACTTGCTCCAATGAAAGCACAAATCTGCCTTTGGCCTATTTTAAGCTCTCTGAATGGTTGGTGTATTTTCCTTCTCCTTTGCCGCAGACGGCTCATCAGGAGTCTCCCCGGCATATCGGATGAGTTAGTGTGCCCCACCTGGAATTCTACCCACCAGGTCTTCCTGGCAGCCTGGCACAAGTGCTTTATGGTCCAGGTGCTCGGAAATGCCATAAATTTGGGTTTTATTAAAAGAGAATTAAGAAGATGACTCAAATGGCTTAATCTCTGTGGACCTCGGATCTCAGAAAGGCAATGGGTCAATGACTGTATTTGCAAGCTACAAGAAATGAGGGACTGCCGAAAAGAAGGCATGAAAAGAATGAAAGAAAAGACGGATAAAGAGTATTGCTCTATACCACTAGCAGCTCTGTTCTTCTGCGAGGCGGCTCTATGCCCGCTGAGCATCTGTGTCACTGCACGCCACACCAAGGCTGCCAATCTCGCATGGGCACACACCGGCACTCACCGTGCCACCCGAGCCACCCTCTGCTGCTCCAGCAGCACCGCCATGCCACATTCGCCTGTGCGTCCTCCCTTCTCCTCCTCCCTGACGCACAGGGCCTCTCCAGCTGCAGCTTAATTTCCTGTGACTTGCCTAATTACTGTAATTAAGGATTAATTGCCATTAATTATTCACACATAAGCTCATCGCAAATCATGGGGTAAATGTCTTCTGAAAGCTGCCATACTAGCCATGGATAAACACACTGGGATGCTTCAGGCAGCTGAATCTATCACTCCACCCTGCAGCAAAGAGCCCTCCTGGCCCGCCAGTCTTACCAAAACAGCCATAACTCTCCACGAGAGAAACGTCAAGTCCGACCCACAAGAGGAGAGGTTCTGTCACACCTAGCATGTTCTGCTATCAGTGCTTACACTACTGTAAAGATGGATAGAGGCAGGTCTGAAGAGCCAGGCCAAGAGTGCTGGAACGGGCTGCCGTAAATTATGCAAGTTTAACATTTGAGGAGAAAAAAGGGAGTAGAAAACCTCTCAGAGAGAGAATTTGAGCAGCTGAACTTTGAAGAGCTTATCGGCTAGTTTAAACAAACAGCTAATGTAAGGCGGTGTCGACAGGGCATATGTAAAAACCGGACTGGATTTATGCCATTCCATGACACACAAGGTTACCGTGAAAGGGGATTTTCCTCAGACTGAAGCACACAGGCATCTTGAATCCCTCATACACTCTTTTAATGGAAACTTCAAATACTTACAAACTCCAGCTAAAATTAGTTCAAGGTGGTACCTGGTTGTATATCATTTCTGGATTGAGAATGGCCATTAGGTGGTCCAAGATTAGATATGGTTAACAAGATAAAATACTAGCTGACAGGTCCAAGGTAGAACATCTTGGTGAACCTGGTTAGAACTGGTATTCAAATACACAGGTTAAACTCAAATACCACTTCAACAAGTAAACAAGAAATGCCTTTTGCAACACATTTTACTACCATAACTTGATGTAAAACAAATAGATTTAATGGAATATATAATATATATATATATAATTAAGTTGCCTAAGTTTCTAATCTGTCTTTGTATCAGGAGCACCTATGACGTCTTCAAATGCTGCCTCACTAGGTTTTGCAGCAGAGAACTGGCATATTTGAAAAAGGCTCTGAGCTTCACACTTCGATCTTTACGGTCTCTTCTAGTCATGAGCTTGTGAACTATCTCAGAAATTGCCCCAGCGTTTCTGAGGCAATAGTTTTAAAAGCTCACGCTTCATAAAATCATAATAATGGCCATCATGTAAATCTGCTGAATATGAAATGTCTGCCGGGAGGCGGCATGCAAACAGTATTTAAAAAGCCGACACTTTTACAAGGCCTTAAATCAGCCAAGCTTCAGTCTGGTCCTCAACACTAGAAGCTCGGGAGGAGAGAGGGAGAGCGAGACGAAGAGAGTCTGATGCCTCGCAGCTGGTCTGTGAAACTTCACAGTTGTCTGACAAACTCAGTCATAATACACCAGGCTGACAATTACTCGCCAACTCTTGAAACGGGGTCTCTAAAGTGTCTGATGCTTCGGCACTAATAGGGGACCGGAGAAGTGCTGTCCTAGGTCTTTAAACATAAACACTTGCGGAATAAAAGAGAGGTAGAGAAAGAGAGATAATAAGAGTGAGTTGAGGGAAAAGAAAGAGTGGGAAAGAGCGAATGAGAGAGGCACTAATTGTTCTACTAGAGCCTTCTGCTCCAGATTAATGCAGGAAAACATTTTCATTTGGGTACATAAGTTTGTTTGTCTGATTTAAACATTTATGCTAATGGCCCTTCTGCCAGCTCTTTAATGCTTTACACACTGCTGTAAACAGCCCCTGAGCTTATCCATCACACTTGCGCTCCCTCTTGCTCTCCCTCTCTCTTTCTTTCTCTCACTCTTCATGTCTGTATATCTATGGTATCCAAGACAATACGAGAAAGAAGACAAGTGCAACTACATAATGTCTCTCTCTGTTTCTTATAAACACACACATATATTTACTTAGCTATCTAAATGAGGAGATTTTATCGACTTCTGTATATATACTTTTGTAGAAAATTAGACTTTTAATCAGCAAGGATGGATTAAATTGATTAAAAGTGACAGTAAACACATTTATAACATTAGAAAAGATTTCTATTTTAAATAAATGCTGTTGTTTTGAATGTTCTATTCATCAAAGAATCCTGAAAAATATATCATGGTTTCCACAAAACATTAAGCACCTCAACTGTTTTCAACATGGATGATAATAAGAAATTAATCTTAAACACCAACCAACATATTACAATGATTTCTACAGGATCATATGAAGCTAAAGACTGAAGTAATGGCTGATAAAAAAAATCATCTTTGTCAACACAGGACCAATTTTATTCTGAAATATATTAAAATAGAAAGCAGTTAGGCTACTTTAAATTGCAATAATATTTCCAAATATTACCGTTTAGTCTGTATTTTTGATAAATGCAGTCTTGGCGAATATAAGGCAACAAACATAATCTCACCAACCTCAAAAGTTTGAGCGGTAGTGTATACAGAATACATTAAACACTTTTTTTATGTAAAATCAAAACTTTAGCGCACAAACCTTTGACATTGAGACTTCTGAAACAGCAGTATAACTTTGGTCTATGTTTGGGCTGTGCAGCCCCTCTGTGCTCATCTTCCATCTGTTGTCCTCATCTTAGCGTTTACAGACAGCATTAAGTGACACAGACCCCATGGCGCATTCAAATCTTGCAGTCTTCTGGGTTTAGTCCCTACACACAGTCTTCATCTGACACCTTTCAGAGTGAGCATTCATCAGTATCACTGTCACTTAATTGATACTTACTAATTTCTCCTCTTTCTCTCTCTGGCTCTCTGTGTCAGCTGCCAGGGGCCTCAGCAGTGCCCTCATTTGTGGACTTCCAACCGACTCCACAGGGGTAATTACACTTTATGTGT
The DNA here is from genome assembly GCA_036784905.1 of Acrossocheilus fasciatus. NCBI lineage: Eukaryota > Metazoa > Chordata > Actinopteri > Cypriniformes > Cyprinidae > Acrossocheilus > Acrossocheilus fasciatus. The sequence continues at coordinate 18,098,319 of CM071945.1, forward strand.
TAATTGGTGTAAATACAAAGACGGGAGCTACACCTGCACATTTCACATCACAACTGGAAACTGTGAGCAAATCGAACAGAGTGTATGGATGTGTCTTTCTGTGTACGAACGCATCAGTGTTTCACCAATTGGCCTATCATGTAGGAACGCTGTGGGATGTTTAGTCTGACTTTTACATATATTTAAACTACAAAAAAAAAAAAAAAAAAAAAAGGATAAATAATCAATTAAAAATATATATATTTATTTTAGATTTTTTCATTACAAATATCAAAAATAAACATTTAATTGAAAATAAAAATTATTTTATTCACAGGCTGTTTTTGCTATTGTATCTTCAAGACATCTTGTATGCAAATGACCTTGTTAAGACTGACAGCCATCCAAATACAGTTGTGGTTCACATTGAGGTGTTTATATGTAAATACAGACAGTCATACAGTGTGTTACAGTGATATGCTCACATTTGCGATGTCAGAACCACAAAAACAAGCTGTTTTTGCAGATTTAAGTTCCCATAAACAGTCTACATAGAATACATTAAACATATATTTTATTAGTTGCAAATAATTTTCTATGATATACAGTATCTGTTTTTAAGTTGTATAACATTTAAACCCAGAATCCTACTTTTTTTTTTCTTTCTGTTCCACCACTGTGGAGCCCTTTGGAAAGTGTCTGTTGTCAGCAGATGTCATTCCACTGGAGACAAAGGAAATGAGAAGGGCTTTGGATATCATCAGCATAGAAATGAGCCCCTCTCCCTCTCTTTCCCACTCGGCTTGTACCACAGTCCTAGCCCGGACCCCAGCCCGCGGCTCCAGCCACTGTGCTACCTTTTCAACTTGCAAATGACAGTGTCACCAAACGCTATCCTTCCATCAATCAAGTCAGGGGGGTCATGAATATACAAAAGGCGAACGTGGAGGCTCGGCCACCTCCCGCAGCTTCGCTTGGCCCAATTATAAAGCGCTCTCTCTCTCTCTCTCTCTCTCTCTCTCTCTCTCTCTCTCTCTCTCTCTCCTCTCTTTCTCTCGCTGCCTTGCTTTCCTCGTGTGTTGTTTGTTTTTATTTTAAAGGGTATGGTCACGTTCAGCCGTAGGCTAAAACAAGGTAGGTCAGGCATGGTGGCCCTTGTCAAAAGAGACTGCAAATGCAGGTACAGGCTGGATAGCCAATGTCATCTCTCTTTTTCGTCACTATTTCTGAGGCTTGGCCACAGGAGTGGTACGATAAGGAAAATGCACACACATTAGCGCTGAATAGAATACAGAGTTCAATTGTACACACGCGCAAACAATTTAGCATGTGCTCCCTTGGTACACCCCTCTTCAACACAGGAACAACCCTACAGCCACCCCTCTTCTCGCTCACTCTCCCTCGTTCTCTCTCCCCCTGGTCCAGCTGTCAGCTCCTAGCGTGTGCATTAGCATTCTAAGTGATCCACGGCTGCCTTCTGATGAATGTGTGTGTGTGGGTAACTAATGACCTCCTTGCTGCAAGTGGAACTGATAGTCAATGGCTGCCACTGATCAATAGCACGGAGCTGGGCCTGGCCACCGAGAAATCATTTCCAAGGCCAAAGACATCTCTTACACGCAGAGACAGCGCGGCTATCATCAAACGCACGGAGAGAGAGAGGAAGAGGGAGGTGGAGTGAGAAGGAATGGTCAGTTTCTAAGGAGAGAGAGAGAGAGAAAGAGAGAGAGCAGGAGAAATATTTTGACGTAGGATCCTAATGTACTAATTTGTCACTTCGTTCGCTGCAGTGGTTCGCAGCTGATTTTTATGCTGCGACCTAGTGCTCAGAATTGTTTATTGTAGAAAAGTAAACAAAAAATGCCACTGGTCGAACACCACTATTACGTTCCTTCAGGATGAGGGCATGTCATGCAACCTGCAGTTTTAGCCCCAAAATTTTAGGTTTAGGGACAGATTTACTAAACAGGGCAAATTATCCTTAGAGCGCAATTCCATAAAAGTGCCGATGGGAGGGGAAAATTCTGTGGGTGATTTACTAACAATGCGCACATTAAAGAACACAGACGCCGCAAGATCATTTCCATAATGACCAGTACAATCTACCAAGAGCAATAAAAATTACCGCCTGCTTTAAGACATTTTTTGGGCCGTTAAATAATGGCACAAATACCAGCGCAATACTTTGACGAGCGCAAGCGTTAGTAAATCATGTTGCGTGATTCATTTTAATACTGTCCTCCCAAAATTTTGCGTCTGAAAGGGAAACTCCTTCAAATGCATATTCAATAAGGTCAGGCGCAAAATAACTGTGTCCAACCCTTTTCAGTAATAAATCTTCACTGCAAGTTTTAAGTAAATCCTGACAGTACTGTTTTAATGCAAAAAGATGGTTTAGCTGTTAGTAAATCTGGACCATAATTGGACATAGAGCCTTTAACATCAACATTTTTTATTTAATTTTTTTTGTAAACCTATTTATTTTACTATTCATAAGATAATTGATAATGTTGTTTGAATTTAGCATAGTATCATAACTGTAAATGTACACGTAATTTCATCCTTACAGTAAACATGATATTATTTATATATACTTAGAGCAAATAAGAGAAGTGGTAATATTTTACTAAAGTTTCCATTCAATTCATCTTTTTATCTTTTAAAAGACAGCATTGTTCTACTAAAACAACACTAGTGAGGGCTTGTTTAAGTATAACTATAGCAAAGTGATTTTATTCCACCTTGTAAATACAGTTTCAAACTAATTTGCACAAGGAAATATATGATGATGAAAACAAAGTGTAATATCCGTTTATATGAAATGCAAAGGAAAAGGACAGGTTGATAGGATGGGATGGGACGGGACAGGATAGGATAGTTAAAAAGGTTTCAAAAGAGGGTTTTTTTAAGTAATTCTCATCAAATTAGAAAGTTTGACAAAAGAAAAGAAAAATTCCTGGAGTGAGAGATGTGAGAGGTCATGTTTCGAGGTCTGCCCTTGAGCTGTTTAGGAAGTGTTAATGTGACGGCAGAAACCACTGCAGCAACACACTCACACACACGTGGGCCGACAGAGAGAAAGGAGAACCAGCGTGGGGTTAACGTCTGGCTCCAGCTCAGGGAAAATAAATTGCTTTAAATATGGAAGTGGACGTCGGAATGGTCCCTGCTAGAGTGGAGTGGGTTTGGGTAAACCAACAGTCTGTCGGCCGTAATTTATAGACAGCTATGATAAATACTATTTGTCCATGACAGTCACATGAAATAATAAACCTTGGCTCTGCTATAAACATTACCAAATCCTGACACTATTGATTTATAACGGCTAACACTGACATCAAACCAAACAAGTGACAGAAACAATGCCCAGGCTTTAGGCGCAGTTTGTCAACTATTAATACTGTCAGAGGGGGCTTTTGCTTTAGCTGGGAAAGCCTGTCGCCCAGTTGTCAGTCAACCATGGTGAGGAGGACGCGGAAGAGAGAGAGAGAGAGAGAGAGAGGAATGTGCTGGAATTGCCAACAGGGGTCCTAGCGGCACGGCTGTGTTAGCCCTAATTACCCCCCCGCACACCCGACCCCTCCCTCCCCCTAAACGGCTCCTGCTCTGCCAGCCCCAACTTAAAATTGCATGTTAATTATGTAAATTATTAATTGGGCTGAGACTGCTGTTTATGGGATTTTGGACTTAATAACTGGATCAGCCCGCACCCCGAGCCTGACCTATGACAAGCCACGGCCAGCCAGTGAAAGTGACATTTTCCGAAACATTAGCTCCTCTACGCACACACAAACACACACACACACACACACACACACACATCTCTTCAGAAGGCTCATGGCGTGTAGGGAGAAGAGAGGATATTGCACAGGTGGTGCTGTGTAAAACCCTATTTGGCCAACTTTATGTTTCACAAATGTATTTTAAGATTTTAAATCCAGTCCAAATTGAACATGTCTGGATTTTCCTACATAACTTCAGTAAAAATGATAAAGCAAAAACCCTGTTTGGACTGTAATAGTTTTACATGGGGAGAGGATTTCATTGCCGTTAGAACTGGAAATGTTTGTGTTTCTCTCTCCAATCACTTGCCATAAAAATGATAGAAAATTAAGAGCTAAATTGCATGTTTTAAATGTAAACGTATAATATATATTATAAATATTATGATTTATAGCTTACACAAACTATATGATCATCAAACTCATCACAGTGTTGAACACTGTAATGTGAATGACGTGAGAAGGAAATTTTCAGGTTTGAAGGCTGACATGAACTAAATGCCATCTGAAACCATACAATTTCTAGTCTTTTCAATAAGAATCTGCACAATTTAAAATGTTGCATAAGTGCGAAACATTTCTCCAACATTTTGCATTGGGTTCAAGACTTTTATTTTATATAGATTTTTTTTTTTTTCTTTTACAATACATTGATTTGTCTTTATTTTTCTAAATTTGCCGCACTGACCAACAGAAACCTGCTTGTTTTGAAAATTTCTTTGGTGCGAGCAATGCTTCATGCATATCTATTGACAATGGACCATTTTTGCTGGCGTAATTTACAACTTAAGAAATAATTAGTGGCTGAACAGTGCTAAATCTTTATTTATTTATTTATACAATTTTTAACAGTTTTTCAATCAAATACTGTAACTAAAGCTACATTTTAAGTTGTGTTTCCTGCTGATTTCACTTGAATTAAAAAAAAAAAAAATTGACATAAAAAGACAATTAAATAAGGAGAGTCCATAGACAACAAATCCCATTTGAATAACACCCAAGGCTGTTTTCTCTTGTTTTTTGTTTGATTTCAGTTGAGAAAGGGTTAGTTAGATGGTACGATAGAGATAGAGTGGAAAAGTGAGAGTGAAAGAGAGAGGGAGATACTAGTGTCTCATTTCATGGCTGTCCAGGACTGTCCGAGGATCTGAATATACACACCTGTGACAGGCGGAGCTCGAACCCTGTCGACACCTGCCATCAGAAACCAGCTGAACCCAGCGCACACTCCATGAACCCTAGACGTTCACACACTCAAACTCACCTCAAGCACACACAGACTGAACATCCCGACCCATTTGGCAGTGCATTCATACGCAGTGTCCGGTACTTCAGTGACTGAACAACCCTGTAACTGATACCATCAGATAACTCTAGGCTGGAGCTCCATTTCAGCAAACCAACCCACAACAAACAAATCATTACAGATCACCATGACCACATGGGCCTTGTAAGAGAAGCCACATTTTAGAGGAGAACTTTTAAAAGTACTTTTTTTTTCTTCTTTTAAAAGCAGTCTGGGTTGTTCCTTTCCAAAAATCTTACCGTGAAAACACTTTAGGGAAAAAAGAAACCTTCGCCATCATAAACCATTACTGTTAACACTCCAATAAAAAAGTGAACATGAAAAAAAAAGAAAAAAAGGTTGGAGTAAGGGAAATTCCAGAAGCGTTCATCACTGACACATACGCACAGTGCATGAGTCATATATCACGGTCCGTCCGCACTAGCCGAGCTTAACTCGTCCGCTGCCAACATTTCGTCTGTGGCTCACCGGGCCCCTGAGACTTGAAGCAGGGCTTCCTGCGCGGGGACTGGGGCTTGATTCAGTGCACAGACAGACATGCATGAGCAAGAAAGCACTACACAACACCCTCGGGCTCCACAAAAGAATCTCTGCAGCCAAAAAGTCCCACATTAGGGGACTGTATAAATATTTTCTTTCCCTTTTCTTGCTCTCACTGTCTGTACGAAAATGCCTTGAGGTGTTTTTCCCTGCAGAGAACCTGGATATTGTTGTAGGTTATATGACCACAATGGATTACATAAACAAATAGACTTAATTAAACATACAGGCAATTTATATGAAAAGTCAGTGTAAATATGACTTTTTTTTAAACTCATTACATAATTGGGTGTTCCTTGGGTACTAATGTCCCAGGGGCTGAGTTGTATTTAAACTAACAGATATAAACATTTTTCTTTTTGTTATATAAATGTCCTCCCTGGACATTTTTGGGCATGTCTTCATCATTTATTTTTCGACTTTTCAGATTACTTTTATGTAGCAATTTTGTTTCACAGACTTTCAATATTAAATATTAAAAGTTCATGGTTTCATGACAGACTTATTAAATATTTAAAACTACTCTGATCTAAACAAAGAATGAAATACATAATTTCAATATTAATTGTGATTTTTTTTTTTTTTTTTTTTTTTCACATATTACAACTATCATTTCCACCACAGCCAAACAATTTTGCCTTAATAAAGCTTAGTTAGTTAGCTTAAGATGTGTGAAGAATTAAGGTGAATGAGATATGTAAATTAATTGAATTAATATTACAGAATCTTTTTCTCAAGACACAATAATGTCAAATTATGCAAAAATGTAATCAAGTATTATATAATTAGGAATTTACTATGCATGAAATGCTGCACACAAAGGAGTCATCCATACACATAATTTGTTATAAGTTTCATAAACAATCACAAATAATTACATAATTATACTGTATATACACTATTAATGGACATATTTAAATACACTAAAGTGTGTTTTCAGAGACCACAGAGCAAAAAGTACTTTTAGTTGCAGAAACACCCAGCTGTGTATTTACTTCACAAATAAGTATGTTATTGAACGTGCAATCCGTTTTGTTGTCATAACTCACCAGTTAGCAGCTACTAAAGGTTTTTCTTTCAACATGACAATGCTAACACGCAATCCGAGCTCTTTTCTGAAAGCTGTGGTCATTTGTGCAAATGGTTTCTTCTTTCAGGAACAGTAGCAGAAAGAGAAAACGAGCAGCATGCTAAAAGGAGCTGGGAAGTGCACATCGGTATGTAAAGGATCTCCTCGCAGCTGAAATGGTAAGACAGCGTGAGGTTGAGTTGTGCAATGGCCCTTGACCATCATAAAAGGCAGCTGAAATTACATCCTTTGATTTATATACTAAGAAGACAAACTTTGAATAATTATAAATACACGCATTAAAAACCAGTACGAGCTGCTTTTTCTGTCAAACACATAATATAGCGAGAGAATCTCTGAAATACAGCTCAGGTTGACCTCTAAAAGAACCAAACAAAACCATACACACACCGCCACAATGCTTGTGTGGTTTATTTTAATTTCAGCTCAATTGTTCGCAGGGCACATTTAAATTATAGTTTGATTAGAGCTGAGGAGAAGGTACTGTAAATTCTGCTCTCCTTGAATGTTTGCTGCAATTCCTCTAAAATGGGAAATATTGATCAGCGTGATTTCCCTGGGCACCCAAAGAGTGGAGAGAGAAAGAGAGAGATAACTTAAGACACCCAACAAAAACAAAACAAAGCAACAAAGCCCCAAGACATGGAAGGGCCATAAAAATGTGATGTTAAAAGCTTAAAAGTCATTGTTGAAATCAATAAATAAGATCATTGAAAAGATCACTGCATACATGGACACAACACACACAATCATAATGTCTCGGATCACTCGATTTTAACTACTATTAAAGTACGTCTCAACAGGAAAACATCTAGTATCGAGCTCGCCGACCAAATACAAAATCGCACAAAAAGCTAATAAGAGTCTCACTGTCCTGCGTTCAAACCCCTCTCAGCGAGCGGATAAGAAAACAGGTCTGGCAAGTCTACAAAAGAGCATATCATGTGCAGACACATCAGCCTCAATGTGCATTTGATCAAAGAGGCTGATTCTCGTGGTGCCAATCAATACACTCAATCAGCTGTGCCGTGTATGCTAGTCTTGGCTGGACTTGAATAGAGACACATTTTTTTGTTGTTTTTTTCCTCTCTCTCAGACAGATGAGCTTGCATGAAAGGCATCAGCCTGACAAGTGCAGGTAAAGGATGGCCAGACAATTGCCTGGGAATCAGGCAGTTGTTGATTTTACATTATTAATTAGAGACGCGCGAGGCCATCGGGGCCCCCGGTGTCATGGGAACGGGTCATTATCATAGCGCGACACCGAGCCTACCACGCACATTGATTGACGTGCTGAAGGCTGAATTGATTGTTAGGAGGCACAATCGATGTGTAGCAACCAATAGGCTGCTTTCTTAAAGTTTAAAGCTTTAACCCTTTGCTAAAGGTGCAGTCACATTAGCGGAATTTCGATGAAATTTCGGGGGCAAATAAAGGTCCATTGTCTCTTGTCAATAGTGTAGCGATGCATGAAGCACAGTTCACAGAGAAGTCACTTTCAAACCAGCAGCTTTTTGTTGGTCACAAAGAAAGTCCTGATCACAAGGATTCCTATAGAAATTATTGGATTGAGTCCATGAAAATTAATCGAAATTTGACCAATGTGACTGCAACATCTCGATAGCTGTACTGACAGTTGTACTAATACACTGAAATACAACAAAAGCATTTCTATTTTTGCACATAGTCTATATAGAGGCATTGTAATAGTGAACTAGTTCAACGAAAAGGTCCTTTTGGAAAAGTCATTTATAGATGTTTAAAACACCAGGACTAAATATAGACAGCATATGAAGAGTTTATTTGCAAAAACAGATAAAGTTTTTTTTTAAATGTTCAAAAATCATGTTTTTTATGATGTTATCATATTTTTATTGTGTTAGCTGTATTTTTTAGTTATTTTGTTAACCTAATAAAAATAACTCAACTGTAGTTTGATTGATTAGAATGCATAATGAAAAAACATGATTTTTGAAAATCGTTAAAAACGGAGTTATCTCTCCATGTATATAGACCTGGTCTATGGTCATTTGGTCTCACGTCATGTCTTGTGCTGGTTTTTGAGTGTCCTGCCATGAGCGTTGTGTTTTTACACTAGTGTATCGAGTTGAAAACAATCCACCATTGAAAAACATGACCCCTGCAACTTGTTCTGTTTTTGAACACGAGAAAATGTTTCTTATGTAAAAAATCAGGTCAGTTGAACCCGAAACCAGACTATTTACTCAGCGCTTCCTTAAGATTGTTTTGTTGACTGGTGATTTAGGCAACTCAGCACATCCCCACAATCACCACAACCAGTTAGACATAATTATATTTCCAGTACAACCCACACTGACCATCCGAGGTAAAATAAATGTCACAAACATGTGGCATTTCTACTTTGAAAGACTTGTTACAAAACAGAACGGCCAGGGCACTGAGCAGCTGGCATCAGCCAAACACTTCTACTGAGACCAATGCCAGTTTCCAATCGCCCTAAGCGCCAACCCCGCGCCAAGCCTGTAAACAGCCTTTATCAGCAGTAATGGTGGCATAATCCCAGCTAAAGAGGAAGCGGCATATGGCCCGGCCTTTACAAATGCAATCCCAACAAAGTAACGGGACTCACAGAGGAGGGGTTAACAGTAATGACCACTTAAACAAAAGTGTGTCAATACTTTAACACTTTTTTTTTTTTTTAGCTCATGTCGTTCCAAAACTGTATCACATTTTGTCTTCCATAAAACAGGGTTTAAGAATGTTCACACAACATTTTTCTATTTCAAATTAATACTGGCCAAAAGCTTTCAAGCTACAAAAAAAGGTCAAATAAATAAATATCCCAAAAGTAGTCCATACGATTAATACTCTATATTTCAGGTTCTCTAATGCCAAATAATAGCTTATTGTGAGGAACAGACTGTTGACAACCACGGTCACCATTCCATTGCATAGAAAGTGCAGCTTGGACATTCTGCTAAACTTCTCCTTTTGTTCTTTACAGAAGAAAGCAAGTTATATAGGTTTGGAAAGACATGAGTCTAAGTAATCAATTTATTTTTTTGTATGAACTCTTCCTTTAACCTTCCTTTCAGAATATGTAATAGTTTTATAAAGCTAAATCATATGAAAATTTGACAGTATAAACATCATATGCTGACTAAAACTAGAGCTTTTGCGTTTCTCAATATCAACAGCCTAACCAAATCCAGCACAACAGAAGATTCAATCACTTTCTACTGCCTCTGCACATTTGATTAAGATGTATCTTCAATAAGTCAGACTGACAGTAGTCTGCTCTGATGTGCGAAGCATTGCGCTGCTGAATCTATATCTGTATTGTCAGCTTTCTCTGGATCCCTCCTTCATTAAACCCATCCAGCTTTCCTTTTTGATCACCAGTCCAGGAAGATGGATCTTCAGCCGTGGGATGGCGGGCACTTGCCAAGTCCTTCTCTAAACACCCCACCCCCAGCGCACGTACCTTTCCCCATTGATTTTTTTTCTCAGCGACTGCCACCATTCATTGTTTGTGACATTCTACTGTCGACTCTTTAACACCCGTCAACCAAATCAATTTCATATTTTTTGTCAACGTCTGGCTAGAGGATGGTTTGTATTTGAAAGGACTGACGTCTGATTTAGGATGTTGCTTTTCAGCAACAGTTTTAGCCGTGAGTTTTACGAGACTTGTAAAGTCAGTCAAACGTGTTGGTTTGAGAATACATAATGGAGCGGAAAATGTTTAAACCTTTTTGAATTCAAGTCACCATCATCTGTCCTCGGTTACAGTAAGGATATTACAGTAGAACAACAACAATAACAATGACCGTCCAAACTAACCTTTCTTCAGCTAATATCTGATAAGGACATTAAGAGAGATGGGTAATGAGATGAATATTCTTCATTCTGCACACTCCGCCTCTGAGAGGGGGATATACAGGTCGCTCCGGGTACGTGCTGGTCACTCTTAGTTGTCAGGACTGATTTATTGCCTCCTAGCTGTTCAATTTCGCATTTCGTCCTCGTCATATCCCTGCCTCGTGATCATTCGCCGCTGACCCTTGTAGGGCAGCCCGGGAATATTGATAAAACAATTATCTGCTCGCCGTTCATTTGATTTTCCATTTCAATTACGGATTGGAGAAGGCAAAAAGAAAAAGATTGCGCCATTGATTTTTTTCTCCCTTCTTCCCTTTGCCCTCTCTCTCTCTCTCTCTCTCTCTCTCTCTTTCTTTCTGATAGTGTTTTTCCAGTGACATTACATGAATGCTGGGGCTATGCTCTTAATGTATGTAGTTTTCACATTCGTAGTAATAGGCTACCTTTCTATATATATATATATATATATATATATATAGCCAAAACACTGAGTGAATGAGACAGACACAAAACAACACACAGACAGAAAGGGAGACAGGGAGGAGAGTAATTCCCTTCATATCATCCCCACAGCAGAGCTGCTCTAAGCACTCGTTCACCTCTCTCAATCACACGTCTCACATGAATGCAGACACGGTGTTACACAAAAGAGAGGGCAGCTTTAATCTCCTCATCTCTCAACCAATGTCTGCTGTGGGGAGATAAAGAGGAGGAGTGGCTATCCCTAAAGACAGGGGAAGATGTCTGCTATAAGCCTGCACATGGCCTGACACCAGGAGTGAGATCTCTAGACTCACTCCAGACTGGGAGGCCTGCTTTATGCTTGAGGAACACTAGCTAGATCCACCACAGTGTCCCTAAATTGGGAAACATACACAGGATTTGATCATTATGTGCATTTTACTTTGACAATACAGGTTATTTTAGTGTTGTGGTGACCAAAAACGGGTCTTGTAGCCTGATGCTATAGAAGCATCTTTGTTATTTAAGCAACCTAGCGCTTGAGGATAAATATAAAATAAAATCATATAATAATAATTAAAATCATATTTCTTTTTTCAACCCTCATTGGTTTTTATTGAAGAACATAAAGTTCTTGAAACTTCAGGGATCACAAAATGCATTGTGGTTCATTAATTTAATATATCACTATTCCCAGTTTATGTTTATAAGTAAAGTTTGAAAGCAGGTAGCTTTGTCATAATAACAGTGGAAAGACTGTACTCTATATAGGGTTCCTTTAAGTCAAAAAGATTGAGAACCACTGTTCTGCATCTAACATTAGTTGGGGGAAAGAATACATGTCAATTTCAAGTAAATATTTCCCATCTAATATTTGAATAATGTATTTGGCTTCACTACAGTAACAATATAAAAGCTACTTATTCAATTTAGGAAACATGTTTTTCTCAAACCGTATAAAAGGGTCTTCCAAGAAAATATATAGAAGTTCTTCTGAATGTAACATATGGCCAACGCAAGACCTCTATACAGTGAAAAATGGTTCTTCATAAGACAAGGGCTTCTGCTGAACCTAAAGTGCTGCAAATAACCACTAAAAGCACATTCAACACTTCATTTAAGTCTGTGAGGTAAATCACTTTCAAACAAGTGATTGGTACATCAAACTCAAATCCCAACATTGATTGGAATCACAGAATTGTTTGGATTCGTGCACTTTCAATCAAATCAAATGCTGGCTTTTGACACAGCGCAGTGGCGTCAGATGAAAATGGAGAAGTGGAGTTGAGGGCAGCACTTTAGTACTTTGACTTTCATATAAATGGAGCGAGAGAGAGGGTGAGAGAGAGAAGGCCATGAGAAGTGAGTTCATTACAGTATAAGACTCAATAGATTCTCTGTAAATGATTTGGAACATTGATAATGGGTTAAAGCCCAATGGGAATCATGCTCAAATAGCCCTGTGGGAGCCTGGGAAAATCTGCTTCAGCTGAAGTAGCCGGCTCCTCGCCAAAACCCTCAGCCCAGGAGGAGTGGAGGGGCACAGATTGTGTGTGTGTGTGTGTGTGTGAGAGAGAGAAAGAAAGACAGAGAGAGAGAGAGAGAGAGAGAACTGCACGTGCACCAAGAGAGCGATTCACAAGGTGAACTCAAGAAAAAAAGATAAAAGAAAACATCCTCACTCTAGGAATCTTCAGTCATGACTGCTGTCTGGCTGCAACGTTAAACATGATCAGAGGGATTCACATACTGGGGGCCAGGACTGATGATAATGCAATGGCTGGTCAGTGATCCAGCACGGGCACTCCAACTGTACGCTCTTTCTCTTCCCACACACACACACACACACACACACTCCTCTTGCCCTGCGCTCCAGTGCACACTAACACCTCTGGGGGAATTCACATGAATGACCTTAAGGAAGTTTGGCTTTGATCAAAGTTTAAGCTGAGTAACGTAGCCATAGAAGATCAGCATGTCCTTTGGATGTACTGCAAAAATCATTTTCCAAATCACTATTTTTGTCTTGCTTTGCAATTAAATACTTAAACAGCCTTAAAACAAGACAAATATACTTGAGAAACAAAACTGAGTAATTTATGACTCTTCATTGAATCTTGCATTAATTTATTTTAAAATCCCTTTGGCATTTTTTTAGAGCCTGAAGCTTTAGATTTATGCTTACAGCAAAAAAAGAAATATAAAAAAAAAGAAATATAAAATATTCTAAAAAAAAAAAAAAAAGAATATATTAATAACATTATATAGATATGATATAAACTAAATGCATTTAATTATGTAAACTACAATAAGTAAATTAAGTATTAAATTAAGTTTGAAACATTAGCTTAAAACAAGATTTAAAAAAATACTAAAAAATATTTTAGAATATAGAATATGATTATTAAGAAAATGTATATTATGAATATTACTAATATTATACATTAAATATGAATATATTAAATTACATAGAATAAAAATAATATTAAACTTTAATGCATTAGATGTATGCTAAGAACAAGAAAAAAAAATGCATTAAAATGTATTAAGAAAAATAACACAATTATTATTGTGTTAATACACGTTTTAATAAAACAATCAATTATACGAATTATATTTTAAAGATATTATGTATTGCATACTACAATAAAGTTTTAACAGAAAAATCTAATATTGAAATCTAAAATCTAATTTAACAGACAACTCTAATATTGCAAAATTTTGCTTCAAATGAATACACTTTCTTTTAAGGACGTTTAGATATTTTTAGCAAACGAGACAAGAATACTGATTTCTTTTTTCTTTTTTTTTTCTTTTTTTTGCAGCGTGAAGCCCTTCCTTAAGATCCTTGGCAAAGAGAAACTCCCAGAACCGCACTTAAAGTTCCCTCCAAAACAGGATTACCCACAGCAATTACGCTAATGAACTAGCTAATGTAACAAAGCATAAAGATCCGTCCTCTCCAGGCCTCTTCTCTGTGTCATTACGGCTGTTTTTGAACCACTTAACTCAGGACAAGACCGGGCCATTGCGCTGTTTATCCGGGCCATAATGTTAAACATATGCCGAGTATTGAATATCATAGGGGCCTTGGTGCTCAGTTTCAAAGCAGTCCTTCAAAGTGACATTTCATGTTGTCATACTCTCATGTTGGTGTTTTCCTTGATGATACAGGAAATGATTGCATAAATTCGCAGAGCACAATGGAGCGCTTTGTCCGAGACGGCCCCCGGTAAAATAACACTTCCTCCGCGGCCACTGAGACACAGAGAGGACTCTTGTTTTAAAAATGTGCATGAGGAGGAGAGACTGAAAAAGAGAGCGAGGGCCTGATGTCCATTTGTATGCCTGCGAGTTTTATTGTTCTCACGGCCCCCTCGAAACGTCCCACCTCCGCTCTCCACACACTTCCCAGCTCCCGATTCAACTCGTGTTCAGCTCATGGCTGCCTTTTTCATTTAAACACATTATCGGGCCCCAAATTTCACTGCAATATCACCTCATCTCTCCATAGTACATTAACCCTTGCCAATTGCCTTCCAAATGACCCCATTACATTCTGCTTTCACACTCTGCAGTAATTCTGCCCCATTCACGACACTCACACACACACACCGGCCCTCATTCCATGTCCTGCACCCCTGTTGAGCCGTATGGCCACTGACCACAGACTCATGTGGGGAAGTTTAATGAACTAACAAAAGTGAAACTGTTTTCACATTCACAGTCGGAAATGTCAATATGCACCGTCATCAGAAGCAGGAATGTGTCAAGTTGGAACTCACTGTATTGAACTTCATAACGTACGCTAGCCTCTTTAACATCTCCGTAATAACCCTCTCAGCTGCAAAAGGGATGACTGCAAATTATTGACAGACCATCTGATTCATACTGCACACAAACATGACATGAGCTTACTAAAAGCAATAAGATCTGTTCTGTTCTGTTCTGATTGGTTGCTTTACTCTGTTTCTAGAAATCAGGGTTCACAGGCTTTTAATAGCCTGAGGAGTTTTCCAGTAAAATACTTAAACATCTTTTTAAAAAAGCAGGCATATTTATTTGAAAAGCAAAACAGTGTAAAATATGACTTAAAATCTTGAGTTATTTTTTTCTAATCCCTTTGGATGCCCTATTTTTTTCTGGTTTGAACCATTAATTTAATCAAAAATGAATATATTTAAATAAAAATTATGATTTTAAATAAATATATTAATAAAATAATGTATTGCTATTAAAAATGAAACATTACATAATCTTATATTAATTATATTATATTATAGTATATATATATACAGTATATATATATATATATATATATATATATATATATATATATATATATATATATATATATATATATATATATATATATATATACATATATATATATTCTGTTTTGATGAAGAAACAAACTCATCTACGTCTTGGATGACCTGAGGCTAAGTACAATTTCAGCACATTTTCATTTTTGGATGAACTATTCCTTTAAAACTCTTTAATTTTAGCAACAAACAACCAATTATACAGTGAACAGTGCTTGCCTGCCTCATTAAATATTCTTGTGCTCTGTACATCTGACTCTGCAAATATGCAAATAAGAACATTAACCCGTGGTCTATGTTTATACAGTGTGAAATTTCAAAATAGGAATTCCTAAAATTGCCTAAGAAACTTAGTGGGCCATTCTTTGGTCGCAGTGACAACAAGACTTGGGCCAAGAGTTGAATGTCTGTCAGTGCTAGACTACCTTAAGCCTAACCAAGTGTTTTAGCTAGATCAAAGCACCCTAAACGAGGTAGCCAATCAGAGCCGCTTCTGTGATCTCACGGGTACACCTCTCGCTCTTGATGCATTCCAATCGCCCCGTGGACAAAAAATAGAAATCCTCAGCCTTCCATTTGAATGATATTTTGAGAGTGAGAGCAGTGGAGGGTGGTGAGGGGACCTGGCATCTCCATACGCACCCTCACCTACAACCACTCCCACCGGGGAGTGTGTGTCAGGAGCGCTCAACTCTCCCCGTACACACACTCGCGCGCATACACGTGTGCGGATGGGTGGGGAAAGCAGACCTGACAGTGATGTATTGCAACTGGTTGCAGGTGTCGAAGAGAGGAGCGAGACTCGACCAGTCATGGGTGGGTGGGCGAGAGAGAGGGATGTGAACCGCAAGAGAGGGAGAGAGAGAGATGCTCTGTAGGGAATGGAACTGATACCCCCCGTTTACATGCTGACCCCCCTTCACTTCTTCTGTCCTTCTCTTGCTTTCCATGCTGTCTGTTTAGACTCCTATCACTGCCTCTCTCTATTTCTCTTTCTCAAACACTCAAACACATTTATTCAGAGGGGAATCTATTGAGCACCACTGTTAAAACATTTTTAGTATTGTCATCTAATTCGACAGAGAGAGAAAGAGAGAGAGAGAGAGAGAGAGAGAGAGAGAACTAACATTAGCTGTCCACTTTCATAAGCCTCACCATCCTTGCATATTAATGATATAAAAAAACATGCTAGAAAAACACTCACACAAAATCATGAGCAATCAGTGTCTTTCTTTACACTGTGTTTGTTAATGCAGCATTCGAGCGAGAAAAAAAACAAACAAACGATATTTTATTTATTTATATATTTTTTTAAATGGTTAAATATTTTAACATTTTAAAAATGTATTTAATTAAAAAGTGAATTATTAAAAGGTTTTAAAAAGTAACTGACTTATCAATTTTTATTTATTTGTTACAATATGTATTATAATGTAAATGAAAAACCAAACAAATAAGTAAATGTTTTAAATGATAAATAATAAATTTAAATAATAAAGAAATGCAAATTAAAGTAAAATAAAGTTGTCAAAACTGACATCAGATGTTTTATATATATATATATATATATATATATATATATATGATTTTTAAAAGCGTTTAGATACATTTCATTCATACGATGATTTTCAGAGTAAAGCAGACATTTGCTTTCCACCTTGTAAATAATGTATGTGTGTGTGTGTGTATATATATATATATATATATATATATATACACATACATACATATACTTTTTTAATGCCTGTAGATGCATTTCATTCATAAGACAATTTTAAGAATAAAGCTGACATTCGCTGTCCGCCTTCATATGCCTCACCAACTGTGTATAATGTGTGCGATATGTAAACACGTTAGCAACAATTGTTCACACACGCTCACACAAAATCAAGAACAATCTGCGTCTCTCTCTTCTCCCCGTGTTTGCTAATGCGTTGTTCACGTGAGATCTCTTATGTGAGGCATTTCGTTTTTATTGTGGGATATGGAGGTGTTTTTGTTGCGAAGCTCTAACTGATCCTGCGGGATTTGATTCCAGCAGGCTGTTCCCCTCTGCCTTTCAACACCAAACTTAGCACTCCAATCAAACCCGACCACGAGGGACCCCCCACCCCACCTCGATTACTCCCAACCCAGCCGCGCTTCCATTGATCGCGGGGGAGATCTTTCCTGAAACGCGTGCTACACAGCGGCAAGAACAAAGGCCTCTCCGCCGCCTCCTACACTCCAGAGAACCGCATCTTCTCTCTCGTCTCTCTTTCCGAACAAAGGACTGGAAGATCTATGCAGCTAAAGGTTAATCAGGGTCTCCCGATGTTCACAGTTCACTCTCTCTGGAGTGATAAACTCTGTCAATTCTGCGTCTCGGTCCACAGTGTTTAATTCTGATTTTTAAAATGCATATAGACTGCATCTGTACTGTCATGCTTTGTTGTTGTGAGGACTATGTAATGATATTAAAGATCTTAAATTAGTTTGATGTGTCAGATTATGTCTATGAATACAGACAGATTCAATACTGTATGTGGGTGGGTCAGGTTTTGCCTGCAATTTGAAGACCAAACGTTCCCACAAGGATAATAAAACCCCAAATTGCATGCACTGTGAGGAAACAGCTTAATAAACATACTAAATAATGTCTTAATGAAAATAGAAAAATGCAAAAAGGCTATTAGCGCACTATAAAAGCAACAAAAGCCTCCAATCACAATGTGAAGAGAGAGAGAGCATATCAGACTTGGTTTGTAAAATATCAAATGTGAAAATGTCTCAGAATTAAGGTCAATTGGAGAACCTGGTTTATTATGAGAATGTACAGAAGTCACATGACCTCCAATCATTCCAGTGATTGGTGGACCACCAAGACACAAGTGCTAATTATATCAGAGAAAATGTGTAATTCTTCCTGGCGAGGCTTAAAAATAACCACGCTATAAATACAAGGCATTCGTTTAATCAGAGGCTAATTCACTTCTGACAGAGAGTAAATTCCACTATTTTCTGTGAGGCTTTCTGAAATTGCCATCATTTTTAATTAATTCTTAATTAAAATATATTACACCACAGCTTCTACCCATCTCTCTTGATATTGTAACATAATCAATTCAGAACCATTTACATATCATTAATTAAAAGCTTTCCCCTCTCATCCTTAAAATCATAATGAGGCTCTATTTCTCATTAAGATGGCATACGAGCAAAATAACAATGCTACGGAGAATGTAAGACACAGAGGAAGGTCCGTCGTCACAATGTCGACATCCTTCTGCTGTTCCTCTGTTGTCAATAAATGACAAAGCGAGATTTCAAGCTTAATAATCTGTGTGGCTGAATCAGGAAGCCAGCATTTTCAGCATTGCTATTTGGAAATGACTGTTTAGTGTCTTCATAACATCAAAAACTGGGGGCTGATGTAATATGCATGGGAGCGTATGATAAATAAATAGCTGTAGTGACAGAGAAATGTGCTGCCGAGAACAAATATTAGCTACAAAAAAGTAGAAATAAAATTCAAATGAAATAACATTTTAAAAATAAATAAAAATCACAGACCAAAAATGACAGTAAATTCGGAAGACGATATAAGTTTATAAGATAAATAAACCAGAAATAAATGCAGAAATTTGTATCCAATGTCTGAAAATGTAATTAAAATGTAACTATTTAATTATTAATTTAATTAAATCTAAATGAAAAATTATATCAAAAATAAATAAAAAAGTAAAAATTAAATTCTAAATACAGAAATTAAAACGTACAAGAACCAAAAAAAAAAAAAACTGCTCTCATGACAGCAGTTGTCCAGTGGTGCCAAAAGTGACATCAGTGGCTTGTTGACAAGCAGCGGTGCAAAATACATGATGTCACATCCTCTCTCAGTCATGTCTTGCTACACGCATGACTCTTTTCTTACATTCCTAATATCAAGCATTGATGAGTGCTGTGGTGTAACGGATCAGCCATATCCTGATTGCTATCATCCCTCTCTCTTTCCGTCTCCCTCCCTCTCTCTGTCACAGGTGTCCCGGCATTGGCTGTCAGGGTGGCACGTTTTGAGTCCTCTGCCCGTCAGATAAAAATCGCAGAAGCTGGCGTTTGGACTTAGTGACAGCAATTTATTTGAATGTTTTGTCAGCGCGGTGCTGCATTATATGAAGGCCGCACGCCAATATGTCACATCTACCCCCTGCCCATATGTATGCAGCCACACACATACGTAGACACACACACACACACATATGCACAAAATATAATAACATGTATCTACTTACACTCTCATCCACACAGATGCAGTTCAACACATTTTAATGAAGACTTAAAACACCTAAAGGGACAAAACATGTGAGATGCAGTAACATCTAATTTGTTTCCTATGAAATGTGGTGACACATTGCAGAAGTTTAAACAATTAATGCTTAAATCTATGGATGCATCCTGGGAAAATGGTGTTATATGTAGGCTACTATTTACATATGGTGTTGGCGTAAAAAAAATACACAATGGAAAACAGAAAAAAGAGAAAATTCTATTTGCACTTCACTTAAAATGTGCTAACATGTTATTAGTGCAGATTCCTATTACCTGCAGGAAGCTTGCCGCATTTTCACATCTTACTTTAGACAGCGGTAAACATAAAAAAAAAAAACTGCTTTGGGAGTCTAGTGTAAACGCTTGTGTTGGCAGGCAGCTGGTTGAGTCTTGTTAGGGCAGTGTTAATGCTGAAACACACAGTCAGACGTAGTTAGCAGCTGTTTCAGGCATTTAGAAGATCGCCTCTCCTATTACTCTCTAACACTTCCACACGCAGCCCTCGCTCGGCACCAGACACACCAATTACAACGTAAACTCCTGCTCTACACGCTTAACCGCCACAAGCGTGTGCAAACACCCACAAACACCAAACCACAAACCAGCAGGCCTTTATTTTCCAGAGCGCTGAACTTTTCTCTTTCTAAACATACATAGTACTTAGGCGTGTATATGTACACACTTAGAGCAAGTCCACTTGACAGTCCACAAGTACTGGCAGGAGGAATGATTAATTCGTCTGAAAACACAAGCACATTAACGAGTCTCTAAGCACGACTCCAACTAGGTCTGTGTAATCCTAGATGTGAACGGCTCCTTTGCCAAAAGCCGCCTGGACTTGAATGTATTACCTATACGAACACACACACACAGACAAAAAATAATACATATTAATGGATGAATAAACAAAATGTGATTTGATGTTCTATATTTCAGATCTGAAACTACAGCAGCAGACCGTCATCCCTGTTTTAAATCAGATAGCATCTCTGGAATTGTTTGTCCGGCACTAAACAAGAGAAGAAAAGTGACAGTTTGCTTAACACTGGACTGTCAGCAACTCTGCGGGATGTTATTTACATTGGGCACCGACACAGTACGCTCCATCTCTATTTTAGGACATGCACTGAGAGAAATTTATAGATAGTTATACTACCGCTAAAAAGTTTGGGGTCGGTTTGAAAGAAATTAAAAATGTGATTGATTCAGATGCATTAAATTAATCAAAAGTGACAGAAAAGGTGTTTACATTGTTACAAAAAAAGCCATGTTCAAAAAATAAATCCTGAAAAAATAAGTATCAGTTTTTTTGCCACAAAAATATTAAGCAGCACTGACTGCTGATATATGAATTATGTGACACTGAATACTGGAGTAATGGCTGCTGAAAATTCACCTTTGCCATCACTGGAAGAAACTACATTTTCAAAATGAAATAGAAAACAATTATTTTAAATTGTAATAATATTTCACAATATTCATCTGTTTACTGTATTTTTGCTCAAATAAATGCACCCTTGGTGAGCATAAGAGACTTGTTTCAAAAACATTTTTTTTTAAAAATCTTACAGCTCTTAAACTTAAACTTCTAAACACTAGTGTATTAACTTATATAATTAGATATACACACACACACACACACACACACACATATATATATATATATATATAGAGAGAGAGAGAGAGAGAGAGATGATAGATAGATAGATAGATAGATAGACACTGATAGATATTTGTATCATTATATTTAAATTGACAGTTTAATATTAATAATAATATTAAATTATAATGTTCTAAAGATTAAATAAAGATCCCACTATTTGCCAATAAACAGCAGTAGAAAAAAAAAACAGCTGACAGCAACAAAAGCAACATGAAACTGCAAAAGTGATATTTACGGTGTGTTCCTGCACTTGCAAAAGAAAAACACCATTTCTTTTTTTTTTCCAGCATTGCCAGATCAATCAAAGATCAGGTAATGAAATATGCTCTGTCCTGTTTTGTTATCTATTTATTTTTAGCATGCTCCCGGAACCTCTGACAAATTGTGTGCGATTGCAAATCTCCATAAATCACGATTAAAGACAAGTATATCATCACCAGAGCATATATCTTCTCCGGCCTGACCCGTCCGCTAATGAGAAAAGGCCCTGGACTATCTCGGCTGATTAATTAATTCAAAATGTCGGCTGTTATTCAAATATGAGGCTGGCTCTATTTGAATAACACTTGACAGCAAATGCCTGAAGAAATAATTTCCAGTTTGTGCGACCCTCCGCTGGATTGCTGATGATGGCTTATGGAAATGCTATACGTTGACTTTCCTACTCTCTCCCTCACTCTAGCTCTCCTCTCTCTCATCCTCTGAGCCATCATGTTGTGTTTTCATTACTTCATTCCAAGTTCAGGTTGAGCTCAAGGGTCCAGTGCTTCCATTCTACTACAGACCCTGTGTGTTAGCAGTGTGCCCTACAGTCTGGCCTGATCAGTGGTGCCTGGATAGACAAGAGGAGAGAGGTAGAGCACACTATTCTGTACAGTGTGGTTATAATATTTTATAAAATATCAATCTATCTATAGAGAGAGAGAGAGAGAGAGAGAGAGAGAGAGAGAGAGAGAGAGAGAAAGAGAGAGTTTGTTGGGATAATTTAAGGCAAATAGAATTCTGGAAAAGCATTTTTTTTTGCATTTTAAAAGAAAAATTATTCTGTGTTAAAATAAAACATACTTTAAAATGCTTATTATGGAGTGCGTATGTGCGTGTGTGTTCTATTTTTTCCTGCACTCTATCTCTGCTCTCATCAAGCAGAGAGAATAATCAGGACTCGGGAGACAGGAGAGGTTCAGTCATTAAATAAATTAACTCTGCTACACTACCATCCCTGCGCACCCGCACGAATATGACCGTGCTCTGCATGCACACATATATGCACATACACACATATAATGCTCATCATATTCCAGAAAAAAAGCCAGTTACAGATTCAGCGTAAGTAATGAATTAGCAGACATACATAAGCTAAAATTATACGATAAGAATGTTACTATACACCTCATGTCTCATTGAAAGGAGGAAGTTGAGAAACGCCCTCTGCCCTTTTTGGTGTATAATCTTCATTTGCATGGGTTAGAATGCACTAGTCTACAGTACATTATTATATTAAAGGCTAGGGCAAATTAAAAAGGTTGCGAAGTGCTATGTGATAAAAGAGAAGCTAATTTCTCCTCTCATTTCGCCCACACACTATATAGTTTTCAATTACATAAAGAAAGTACAATATTTGTTAGAAAAACATCAAATTTACTAGTAACAAAAAGGATGTCAAACTATTTTACTAGATCATTATGATCAATATTTGACATGTAGTTAGTGTGTGAAATCTAAAAAAACCCCTCTTTAGCACTCGTCTGTCTATTAATGACAACCTTTTTTTTTTTTAACTGAACTCATTGCTCCACTTCTAAAAACTCCCAACTCCTTGTAAGGCAGAAAAAGAGTGAAAAATCTCAAACTGTGCCACGTAAAACAAATCGCTATCAATCATTCTGACAGAGCTGCCGCTTATTTGAGAGGCAAAAGTGAGCAAAAAATCTAGCTGTCAGCAGAGTGGCCAGTGTCTAAACCCACACTTTACATTTCAGCAGCTTCGAGACTTCACCAAAGGCCTTCGATCGCTGGTCCTCTTGTTTTTCTGCTCTTATATGAAACGTAAGGAGTTACGTGAAGGGATGAACAGAGCGCCGTGTGCACACGTGATTAAAAATGCATGCCGTCTCTAGTAGGATACAACAGATAATGATATCGCGACTGCCGCATGTCATCGAATTCGGTTCACCTATTTCCAATTTGATGTGAAATGAAACCGTGCACTGCAGGTTTCATGATCCAGAAGAGGGTTTGATATTTGAGCTCTAAATCAAAGGCCGGATACAAAGGTCTTACGAGTGGAACTTTTTTCATGTGTCTGATGACCAAACAAAATGCCTAATGGATGGAAATAAATGTGAAGTGTACATATTTACAGCACCGGGAAGGATGGATCAGCTTGTGTCAGAACCCTGCTGTGCTGAGCGGAGCAGTGTGTGTATTGACAGGGATGAAAGTCTCAGGTCGCGGACATGCGGTTTCCTCTGCGTCTCGCTCTAAATAAGATTACTGCACCAGCCAGGAGAAGAGCAGAGTGCCAAGATCCCTGATTAAATGAATTAACAAGTAACTGAGGCGATGTCCCTGGGACCCTGCCACTGCCAGAGAGAGAAAGAACAGAGTGAAGGAAGAAAAACTGTGTGACAGTAATTAACCTCACTATCTTAACTGATATGAAGGCATGAATACTTGGTGTGCATAAACTCAGATCTTGTCAAATTCTGTGAATTGTGGTTTCCATATGAATGATTCTACTGGGCCTTAAAACTTTGTTTTTACAAATACATATAAACGTTTCCCACTATAAATATTCCTTATTGAACATAAAATTGTATTATACATTACATATACATATATATATATATATATATATATATATATATATATATACACACACACACACACACACACACACATACATACATACACACATTTTGACTTTTTTTTCCTCCTCATATCTTTCGAGGTCAATGGCATGTCACATAACCCATTCTTGTTGGTATCTACTTAAAGCGATATATAAATTCACTGCAAAATACCATATAGTTTGACTTTACAAACGACCTTTGATGTCAACAACAACAGACTGTCTACAGGAATCATTTTCTCCTCCTTTTTAAAAGCTGTTATCAGAATGTCATACACAATTCTATGGTTTGTCACATTTTATATTTATTGTTTTTCCCTATTATTTATGACTCTATCAGAACAGACCCTTTAGTTTGTGACCTACTATAGAACTACTGTCTATTTCACATACATACAATACTGTTCAAATATTTGGGATCAGTAAGAGTTGTATTTATTTATCTATTTATTTTGTGAATAATAGATTTGCATTTCAAATTAACTGAAAAAAATGAAATAAATCTATTTCAAATGAATGCCGTTGTTTTGAACATTCTACTCATCAACAACAACAACAACAACAACAGAAAAAAACAGTTTTCAACAATGATAATAATAAGAAATGTTTCTTGATATGTGCCCCTGAAGACTAATGCAGATTTGCCATCACAGGAATAAATGACATTTTAAAATATATTCAAATAGAAATAGTTACTTAGTTATCAAATAGATCATTTAATTAGCAAAAATATTTCTCAATATTACTATTTTCACTGTATTTTTGCAGACTTGATGTGCATAAGAGACTTCTTTTAAAAACATCTTAAAAATCTGACTGACCCCAAACTTTCGGGGCAGTAAATAGCCATTGAAAATCCCATATCAATCAACCACTACCATCAGCGCCTCATTGGGACAATATCACAGCGAGGACCTCCAACCGACAATAACACACAACACAGAAGATGGAGAAGTGAGAACAGGAAAATAAATGGAGTGAAAGGTAGCAGGAAATAGAAATAATGTACTCGAGGATGACCTCCACGTTGTGAGAGAATAAAAACCTGCCCCTTTTCTTCTGCTGCTTTTCAATCCCCATCAAAGTGTAGCAGAAGGAAAGGACAGTGTTCCCCTACTCACTGCAATTAATCACCACTTTCCCAGGAGCTGAGTGCGTATTCATTTCTGTCATCCCAAACATCAGCAAGCATTGTTATGGTGCTACTCACTCCTCATTCAAACCACACACACTGACCGAGGAGAGGAGAGGAGAGGAGAGGAGAGGAGAGGAGAGGAGAGGAGAGGAGAGGAGAGGAGAGGAGAGGAGAGGAGAGGAGAGGAGAGGAGAGGAGAGGAGAGGAGGATGAGTCGTCGCTTTTCAGAGCACACAGAGGGAAAGGGAATGAGAAACAGATAACCAGAGAGAGAAAGAAAGAAAGAAAGAGAGAGACTATCCCAGGGGCTCTGACACCAATTAAGCCATTTCACCATGAGCCCAGAACAGGATCTGCCCCCTCTCACTGAAACATGAGACAGCACCTAGCTCCGGCTGGCCCTGCGCCATCTTTCCGTTGCTTCAGCTTACAAAAATGAACTTCAAGGGCTTAGGGTGAAGAGACAAGCTCTGTTCCAAAACCTAGAATGCTTGTTGCCTTCCTGCCTACTGCCTACACAGGCAGCTGCCTTCTGACTATCATGGAACATCGTAAGTGACTGATTACGTAGACGGAAAATCTGTGCTGAACATAAATAGCGTTCACTCAACTGGCAATTGATCTCAAGTTTGAAGTTGTCATGTTGCTTAACTAATGGTGTGTTAATCTAATAAAATAAAATAAAAAATACATAATACATATAAATGTTGGATAAAACAATTATTTTTAATCACATTTTAATCACAATTTAATCTATTTCTATCTATACACTATTGTAAAAAAAAAAAAAAAAAAAAAAAAACGGGTCAGTATGGTTTCTTTTAACACTTTTATTCAGCAAGGACACATTAAACTGATTAAAAGTGACAGTAAAGACATTTATAATGTAATAAAAGGTTTCTATTTCAAATAAATGCAGCTCTTTTGAACTTTATGTTCATTACAGAATCCTAGGGAAAAAAAGTTTCCACAAAAACATTAAGCAACATAACTGAATTTAACACTGATAATAAGACAAATCAGCCTAATAGTTTCTGAAGGGTCATGTGACACTGAAGACTGCAGTAATTTCTACTGAAAATTCAGCTTTGCCATCATGGGAATAAATTACATTTTGAAATATTATTTATAGGGCTGGGAAAGTTAACGTGTTATTGCATTAATTAATTAATGCCGACAATTATTTTAGCGCGCATTAACGCAGTTTATTATTATTATTTTGAAAGTCCGTTGCTCACTGGCTCTGAATACACATACAGACAAACCATGGGTCACAGGAGGGGTGGGATGTTGATCAGTACTGGCTTGGGATGGGCGCCATCACGCGTCTCAACCAATGAGAGTATTTGGGGTGGGCGTAAAGCTGCATTCACATTACTCACCAGGGGCTGGCGATCAGGTTGCTAGTGGGCGTTCTCACTACTGGTTGCCTTAACAGCGAATCTTGCCGCTGAATACAAACATTTTGGAGGCAAAACACAAAATATATTATAAATATGAAATCGCACTTGTTGCCGGAAATCGCCAGCTCTCCATTGAAATGAATGGGATTTTTTAACAGAAATGAATGCAACATGTTCGTAATCACGACTACATAAGTGGGAAACAGGAAGTTTCCGATAACACGTGAAGACAGAAGCACTCTCGCTCAGCAAAGTGGAGTGCATCACTTTGTTAATTTTGTGGTTTATTATTTTGAGTCGTTTGGAACATGGTGACACACGGCCCTCTCACAATATATATACACAATCATGCTGCACGTATCAGAAGTTCAGCGCTCCGACACTACATGCGTATCGCGCCCGAGCCGAACGGAACCGCACTCTGACCCACCTCTTCAAACCGAGCCAGGGACGACTAAACTAACCAAGCCCGAGCGCAGAACGGAGCAATCACACTAGTCAAACCAAACAGGCTTTGGGGTTTCAAAGATTTCCTAGTGTGAGTACACCCTTATTCTTTATAAAGCTTTGGTTTTATATTTAATTTGATTACATTAATCTTATAAGCTGAAATTTACAAGAAATATTTTAACTACTATGTAAAAGGAATACTGCTGTAAAAAAGCACCTTATTTGTTTAAAGTGTTTGGAAACCCAATGTTATTGCACTTTTATTAAAAAAAGTGCACAATACACTACTTTTGGATTCATTATTGAATTTTGTGCATAACAGTGCGAATTAATGGCGATTAATCGCAGAAAATCATGCCATGAAAGAAATTAGCATTTCTTTAAAAAACATTAAAAACATATTTACTTCAAACTTTTAAATGGTAGTGTTCATTCACTGAATATATTTCACTTACAGTTCCCATGCATCTATGTATGCATGCATGTATGTATTAAGTTACGTATTTATAATATATTTTATTTTAATTTATTTTTTTTTATTTATTGCCTAAGCTCACCACAATACTTTCTGGAACTGCCACCTACATAAAGATACAAATGTGATGCTGCCTTGGGATCTAACTAAATTGAGGTATTACAGTAGCATAATTATTGACTACATTTAAAACAGCACTTACGATGCCTTAAAATGCTGCCCATGTAGCATTCCATCCAGCACTGTAAGCAACACGTAGCGTAAATCTCACTCGTTCAGTCAGGAGTTAAACAGTTTACTCTCTGTGAGATACACTGCATAGCCTGCATACCTTTTTTCTTGTTTCCTCACCAAAGACTGTAAATGTCTCCATGGTCACAAAAACACAAACAATAGCATTTAACTTTTCAGTTATAGTAGCGGGTTAGCTTTAAAACTTCCTGTCAACTATATGAGGGCCATTTAGTCATGGGAGTGTATGTTTAACTAGGAAAAAAAGGGGGCATTAAACATGTGAGCATTAACCGAAAACACCACGGTCAAAGTGAGCGATGGCATTAGGCCAGTTTCTTGATGTTAAATAAATAAGTGCAAATCAATCGATACATAACCCCTCCAGCGATTAAATCCAAGGAATGCCTAGTAGTCGATTTTTTTAGAAACCACTCTTGAGGACGCTGCCCGCTAGCTTTTGGGCGTTTACGTCTGCTTATAGGTTTTTTTAGCCGCTGTTCCGTGCAGACGAAGCAAGGCTTGTCAAGGCCGCAGCAGAATAACGCCAGCTTTGTTATGAATTAAATATTAGAAATCTTAACACAGCAGCCAATAAGAATTATTTGCCTTGTTAAAGCAGCAGAAGACGCTGATTAAAATTTCATTGCGTTGCAGTCTTTTTCCCATTTCTGCTTTCAATATATCATTCTAACGTATGAAATGCTGAAGGAACAATGGCACAGGGACTTCATTTGAGGAATGCAAATAGGAAGAGGGAAGGATAGAGCAGTGCTGTGGGGAGAATAAGACCCTGATATGCTGCTTTAGGCTAAAAAATAAAACACAGGCTTATACTTGAGTCTAATTTACCATTAAAGGAAACGTTTGGATTTCCGCACACACATCAGGTAAACTGGCCTGAGCTCGAAAAATGCGCTGTGCACATAATATTATATGCATATACTTAGTAAACTTAGTAAAAAAAATGGATGTAATAATAAATTTCATCAAACTGAATTAAAATAAAATTAAAAATGTAAATAAATAAATTTTAACATAACTCCACTGATTAAATTTAAGCATATTACTACTTCAAAAATGAATCCAAATATTAAAAAAAAAAAAAAAAATACAGGAAAATAGACATGGCTATGCAGTAGTTCTGCCCTAGAAAAACAAGTGTGCATCGACAAACACTGCATATTACACACATGAGGACAGTGCATGAGGAAGTATATGGACTTGCATCTTCTGCCCCTTGAGGAAATCTCACCACTGAAACAGAGGAGGCTAATGAAATGGAGATCTATAAATAGCGATGTCATTACAATGAGAGGACCACTCTCCTCCCCTCCCCTCCCACCTGACCCTTTTTGTGCTAATAAGCATTCTGACAGTGATGCAGGTTCTGCTGGATAGCCGTGCAGATTGGGGTCCTGCAACCAGAGCGGTGACCCAAGAAAGTCTCGGCAAACACTTGGACATTACCTCAGTGGGACACTATAAAGATTTTGAGACGGAATTGAGTAATGCACTCGGATTGTGTAATCACCTGCAAAATGAATAATCATGCCAGAGTACGAGGAGTAGTGGAGGAGGAATAATTGCAAGTACTGCACAACTGTAGTTTACTGTACGTTCTCCAGGTGGTTCCTGAAACCTAAAAGTGACCTTCTAGGACTCCCGGTAATATTTCCTTAATTTCAAGGACTATCAGCCTTTTTTGACTCTCTGCCAATCAATAAAAATGCTTGGGAAAAAAACTACCTTTGCTTCTTTTTCCATGCCCTTGATTCATTGTGACAATGTGTTGTCCAACATAGAACATAAATGTAAATCAGATGATGAAAGAGTTTGCATACATTTTAAGAAATACATTTTGAGATATATGTAAAAATATTCTATGTAAGTCTAAGGACCCCCTACAGTACCTTCATGAGCCCCCAGGGGGTTCCTGGTTGAAAGCCCTGGCTTTATTTTAGTGCCGTGTTGAACATAAATCAATGTAACACAACACTGAGAATAATTCAAGAAAAAAAAAGCTTTTATTTCCATTACCGGATGCAGTACCACTGCTTGCGATATTGAAAATATCTATATAAAACTGCACATAACAGCCCATGAACCTTGTGTCAATAACAAATGGGACCCGTGTTAGACAGCGCTGTATGAATTGAGTTACACAAATATCATATCCAGAACGTTTGGCCAACGTTCGCATTGCTCATCGCATCACAGTTCGCTCCGTATGCGACACAAACACTGCTGTGGGTGGATGGGTGTTTCACAGCTTTTACACCCTGGTGACAAAATTATTGATGACAACGCATCACAAATTGCACTTATTTCATATACAGATGACAGGGCGAGGGGGGGGATGTAAAATATTAAAACAGCAGCGCCGGGTGGGAACATTTACTTTTTTTAAATGAAAATTTAATGTTTCAATACAGAGCACAATTTAGTTAAACGGCAAAGGATAGCTGACAATTCAAAGGTGATGTGAGATTCATCAGAGGTTTGCGTCAGTCACCGCTTCTGAGGAATATGTGTGTGCATGTATATAAAGAGCATGTGACACTGGATAAAGTGTAGGTCAAGCATCAAAGAGGAAAAAATATATATAGCATAAAGAATTAGTGTTTTATATATATATATATATATATATATATATATATATATATATATATATACACACACACACACACACACAACATAAAACTATGAGGTAAAAGTGGTTATGGAAATCTTGCTCTGATTGGCCAGGAGTTTAAAAAGATCTTTATCAACTATTTCATGTCCACTTCCTCATAGACAGGTTACAGGAGCAACCTGTAGTCAGAGATAATTAAATGAAACATGAGCTCATCTTAGACTGAGTAGGAGAAGGAGTTGGACAAATGTGACAATGACGTGTGTGTGTGTGTGTGTGTGTGTGTGTGTGTGTTGAGGAATCCAGAGGCAATTTATGAATAAGACAAGCAAATAAAGGACAGTGTCTCTAACAGCCGTACACATTCCAGGGAGGTGTATATTCTCTCTCCTAATGCACAGACCACATATAGAGAAACACTGCAGTGGCTTATTAAAGTCACAGTTTCTATCAAGACACTATACCTTTTATTGAACCCAAAGGAGACTGAGATTCACAATCACTAAAAAAAGTCTAAATGTTAGCTGTAAATCTAGACACAATGAACCTTGGTGTTCATGTGGGAAAAATAGCTTTGCATCTGACCTGCAACATGTTCTATTTTCATTTCCTCGACTGTCTCTTGTCAAAAAACACAAGTCTGAGCCATTCCAACAGCATTTTCACCACCTCTGCCATTGCTAAATGTACAATTCAGACATTTCATAACAAACCTGCCAAAATTTTACACCATAAAAGGCTTATTTGCATAGCTAATGTGTTACAGGAAGCATAAACAAACAAAAAGAAAAAGTGCAAAAAAATCAACTATTGATCTTTTTTTCACAAAATCTCAGTTAAAGATTTGAAGCTGTGGTGGATAAGTACAGTGAGAAATCATACTGATGTGAATGTAAGTGCATTTGTGCATAGGCGCGTTATTTGTGCTGCAAAGCCTTTGCCATATGCAACAAGAAGTAGATTAGCCTCATATATGTAAAAATATGTCTGACAAGGCACAGAGTGGGAACATTTCCTCGAAAAAAAGACAAATGCTCCAAGCACGTGAAAGCTTGCGATTACAGATTTTCTCCTCTCCTTTTTTTGCATTCTTTTTACCTCTCGAAAGCCTGACATCCATCCGTACCCTCGCTCTTTCTTTTGTTAATTCCTTCATCTGCTCTTTCTTTTCCATACCCACCTTCCACCAGCAGAAAGCAAAGGGTTTTACGGCACTGTAAGGAAGATAGCAGTCACTCTTCCTCGATTTCAAACACCAAGTCGTGTAATGGAAAGAAACAGAGAAAGAGAGAGTAGGACAGAGAGATAAAGAGAGAGAGAGAGAGGCCACGGCATTCAGGAGTCCAGGCGCCCTGCTGAGCAGAAGCCATTCTGCCTTACACTATCTTGTCACTGCAGACGCATTGCTGGGGCAGACGGGAACAAAAAGCAGCCCAAAGTCAATTGTCTCCACTGCTGAATGGCTTTCTATTGCAGGCTGCATACATTTACTCAGGCATTTGGAGAAAAAAAAAAAAAAAAACATGCGCTATTGTAACTAAAGGCGAGAGAGGAGGGTGATGCTCACTAATATTTACTTTGGATCGTAACGACTGGGTTCGTGATGATGTCATAAAGAGACTGAGACGCACGGCTTCCCACCTACACAAATATGGATCACGAGCCGGAGTCAATTTTTCATAGTTTCATGGTTAAGTGCTCCTTTGTTATTTCGTAATTAGCAAACAATTAATGAGTATGTTCTCTCATTAATTAATAATCTGTAATTACGGAGTATTAAAATGAGCCATCACATTCATAATAATCCAATCAATTGATACTGAAAATATCACTTTCAGATTATTTTACCCTCCCATTCTTTAAAAATAGAAAATAAATAGCAAAAAAAAAATATATATATATAACAATAACAATTCAAGTAATAACAACAATAACCCAGCAGATGTCAAATTAACTTCAGGGTAGATTTAGTTGGCTCATTACCGCTTTGTCGGGGCGCCTCAAAATGAATGGTCCCCGAGGGTTTAAGAAACGCTTACTCTCGAAATCCTTGCATTCCATTTTTTCAAGGTAATGCTTTTAGCCGGCCTCGCATGTGGTTAATTACGACGGTGCCTACAAATTAATTCAGCCGGTTCAGAGTGCACAAAGAAGGGTCTCGCCGCGGATGCACAAATAACAACACACAGCTGAAAAATAGCGTACGTGTGTGTGTGTGTGTGTGTGTGTGTGTGCGCGAGCATGTGTGTGTGTGAGGGAGGGGAACAGCACAGCGGGGGCCACACTGCCGGCTTCCTGCAGTCTCTCCTCCAGACCTCCCGTTTCTGAACTTGATGAGTCAAAGGTCAGAAAAACAACAAGTCAATAGGCAGGCAGCCGCCGCCGAGGCAGCAAACAAGGGAAGAGGAGAGAAACCAAGAGAGAAAGAGGAGCCTATGATTTTGGCCCTGTAATAGTTTTCTGTAATCTCTCTGTATTGATTAAACCTCACTTCAGAAAGGAGTGTTGCTTCGGAGCACACCTAACCCCCCCCCTCCCCCCCTCCCTTCTTTCTCTCTTTCCTGGTCAGAAATGCCATATGGAGGTAATCTTTCACCTTTGTTATTCCTCGCTGCTCCCGCTGCATCTGCCACTGCTGCCGCCAGCCCTGCTCTCTACCGGCAGAGAGAAAGCAAACAACCCGCGCGCACACACACACACACACATGCGCGCCGTCTGATTAGCACACAGTCAACCCAGCAGAGGTCTTCCTCAATTCGCCGCTGCACTTCTGTATTCCCTTTCGAAACAAACTAGACAAGTTTATTCTCCACACGTTAAGACTTCTTTCACCCTTCCTGCTGGGATTTCTCCATCGCTGTACCGTAGCCAGGATCAGACACATTATAGGCTCCACAGAAATTATACTAAAATAATCTGATTTGTTAATTACACCACCAAATCAAATGTTAGCAGGAGCGGAAGCGAATGACATTGTATAATACAAATATTTTAAATGATTATGCAGAAAAACGTGAAACAATAGCCGCATCACAAAGACCACAAACTTCCTCAGAAAAACAGATACCTGAAAAAAACGAAAAAGAAGGAGAGAGGGAGAGACTGAGAAAGCAAAAAAACCCAGAAAAAAACAGCATCTGCTAACAAAAAAATGATTTTCAAGCATTCTGCCACATTCCCTTCATTTGATTCATTTAAATGCAAAAGCGAGAGAAAGTCGAAGGGAAGAAAAAAAAAACAAACCCCTCCTGCTAAAAACACTCAATTTACTGACAGGCAAATGACTTCACGCTGCCACTTAATCTCATTTCTTGCATAATGCCCTCTAATTAGCATATCAAAGTGAATTAATACTTCTAGGGCATTAGCAATGGGGAAATCTACTCAGGGCCTCCAGTAGCAGTTAGTGGAGTGCCAAGAAAGCTCCCCAACACTACAGACAGCTTTGCATTGCAAAATGCTTCTATCCATTTATCCGCCATGTATGTATCTCTCTCCTCTCCTCCTCCACCCACCCTCTCTCCCTCACATCATCTAGCCCAGCCACTCTTTGAAAAAGAGAAAGAAAGATTTTTTTCATGCCGATTCTCCGCAGTGCCCCGGGGATCCCAAAAACAACTCAAACCTATCAGCCCGACAAGACTTTGAATTTGCAGTAATCTGCGGTTAATCTGACAATTAACTCGGCACGTTTTTGTACTCGTCAACACGACGGTTGTCATTCACAACCTTCGCAATGAGCGATAAGAAGTTAAGATCAGGCAGTTTTGGGGTGTAAATGCGCACATCCCTGACATTCTCATAGTCGAGGCAAAGGTACACACTCTTAAAACACTCATGCATCCCGAACAGTCACACACATCATCTCTGTTCGCTCGCTCTACAAACAGATGTACATACACAGCTTTTCCTTCTCACTGTTTACATAGTTACAGTACAAACACTTCAGGTTTGATTTACCCTTTTTCGCCTTTAAGCCCCCTTTGCATCAGATCCAAAAGCAACAATGAATGTTTCATCTTTTCAAAGCTCTGTTCTCTGCTGCGATTCACAAATAAAAGGCCAAGAAATCTCTCCGATTGGAACTTATTCATACATCAGCACTGGCAGTTGTTAGCATTTTCTCTTATTGTTTAAAGAGAGATACATTTAGCAGTGACTGCATGGCACAAACTGTACAATATCAATATCACGCACACTAAGCTAAACGATGAAGACTACTAATTGCAAAAAAAAAAACTACTAAATTTGAGTTGTGATGCAACTTTGAAGTTTAGTTATTTTCTTTAATCTGTAAAAAAAATATCGGGTTAAAGACAAACGTAACAAATCTCCACAGCGGTCGTAAAATGTCAGAACGTGTACAACAAGTTGCAGAGACTGCGCTAAATGTGCACGCGTTGTCCGATAACTTTCAGGAACCTGATCACATTGTACTTTTTCATTTTCGCATTTGTTCTTTCACTGCAACGGCACCAAACCTTGACAACAACCCCTCAACTCCTCATTTCTTCTACACATCTGTTGAGTACGATAAGCAAAATGTACATACTGCTTTGACACTAGGTGTTCACTAGGTATGTGTGTGGTGCGTTAAAGGAGAAAAAAGCCTCTAGAGGATGTGTTTGGCTGAAAAAAAAACAACAACAAGGAGTAGCAGTAGTAGCACGCTTATCAGTGGAAGTCTCTCTTATCACTCTGATGAGACAATGTCCTTCAACAGGCCTGTAGAGAAGAAAGAAAAAAGAAAAAAAAAGAGGAAGAAGAAAGCGACCGCTTCCCTCATCACTCAAATCCTGCATACTATACCAGGTAAATTTAAGCACCAGTACTGCTACACTAGTCTATTTTTTAAATCATTTCACGATTTTAAAAATATCTGCTTTTGTGATATTATTTCACATAGCTGGAAACAATAAAAAGCTAACATACATGTACGGAACAGCAAAATATCATGCTTGTGTTCACTTGTGAGTTAATAAACAAATTAGCAGAATGAAGCTTGTTAGGAAATTAGTCCGGATGCGTTAAGACGGGGAAAAAAAGAAACCATTCAAACAGGCAGCGTCAAAGGGATTAACCGAGATTACAGCAACTGAGCTAGTAAACAAGCTCATTTAAATAATTAGCATACTTAGGGACTCTACTCTTTATGCATATTTAATTAGAGCTATAATGTAATAAGGGACATAGCTGTATTAAACGTAACATGATAGGTGCACATGGAAGCACAGTCAACAGCTGGAGGTAGAATGTATTTGTAGAATGTAACGTTAAATGGAAAATTTCCTCATAAATAATGTTATAAATGTGCTTATATTTAACTGTATTTGTAAGCAAATAATGGATAATTGTTAAAACACAAGAATAGACTTTGGAAAGAAAAGTATTGCACACTTATGCATACACTGACACACAATGCACTCATAAGCAAACAAGTTACTACATATATATATAGAGAGAGAGAGGTACAGGAGTACTGTGATTTAAGTAAATATAAAATTTTATATATTTAAATATATATATTTTAAAAAAAAAACACCTCACACCAGATTACAAAATGTAAATGTAAAAAAATAAATAAATAAATAGTCTGGCAACTATTCATCTTTTCTTGAGACACAACAGTTGACACTTAAGCTGTCACGATACAGCTCCAACATTTAGTAATTAATTTCTTTATCTTTTTTTTCTCATTCTCTCCATTACTGGACAGACATAAAGAACAACTCAAGCAGACCAGGCGGTGGATCAGGGCCTTGCCCTCCCGCAGTTGAAACCTCCAACAGCCGAGAAGTTCATTAAGTTTTATGATCTTCCTCTAGTCGCTACTGCTTATAAGCCACACAAAGGCCACAAATCTGGCAAAGTATTATTCTACCTATACAACCACACAGAGACATGACAAACACATGAACTGATATCTGAATGCCACTACATTACTGTATTCATCTTTGTTCAAAATTTAGATTTAAGCTCTAGTATGTGAATTAACCATCTCTTTCTTTTTCAAAAATTAAATGTGTCATTTGTGAACCTATTTATAAAGTTCATACATATATTATAGTTTATTTAAAAAATAAATAAATAAATAAATAAACAAACACTCAAAAACATGCTTATTTCAACATGCTATAAAATAAGCTTTCGTTTTCTTATGCTAAAAATTAAAAAGTAAAGACAAAAGCGCAGTTATTAGTCTAATTCAGTGCGTTTGTCATTGTATTTTGGGCTCACCTTACAGGCTTCGCTCTGCTATTCTCCTTCCGCATTATCCAGAAATACATACTGCACATTCCTGGTAAATGCCCCTTATCTTAGGGTCTCTCTGGATTCTGCATATCTGGTTATGTGGTCATTCTCTCTTTATACCTGCGCCCTGCATGATTACAGTACGCGCGCGCCTTTGCGCACATCACGCGCGTTTGTTAACCGTCGCAGCATAAAGGAAAACTGCACATTAAATTACATCCACTAAGCTACTGGACGTACTGAACTGATTCTCTTTCAACGGGAGCTGATTTCTCCCTAAAAGAAAAAAAAAACTGTCTTTTGTGAGACAGTGACATATGCTAATGTTCCGTGTCATTGGGGCAGGCGGTATAGCCTTGGTAACGCACGTGCTGAATTGACGTTGTATCTGTCATTGGACTTCATTTACAGTGTGCGCGCGCGACAGACTGTTTCAGAGGTGCATGAGTGTCAGAAAAAGTGGAAACAGAATATTTCTGTTTGTTATAGACATTCATACGCACTCAAAAATATTTGTTTCTCCGTTTCTATAACACACTTCTAATTACAATAAAGTGATGTCACACATGAGCCACAGAAAAGTAAATATTTTGCACAATAACGTGCGTTCCTGCTTCTGCCACAAAAAAAAAAAGAATTTATAAAAGGTCCCTAAATGGTGTTAGTGATAAATTAAAGTAAGTTTGCCATTCAGGATCAATGTTTTGCATTAGTTAAATATTTAAATTTGCAAAAAAAAATTTACACATAGGTCTCCGTCAGTGGTCAGTTAAGCCATACACTGTAAAATAAAATAATAATAATAATAATAACTAACAAATTAAATCAAGCTTAATTACAGCTTTAATTTTTAAGTGGTGCAAAAGGGACAACTTACAGTTCATTACACTTTTTAATCACTTTGCATTTAATTATAC
The DNA here is from genome assembly GCA_036784905.1 of Acrossocheilus fasciatus. Classification (NCBI taxonomy): domain Eukaryota; kingdom Metazoa; phylum Chordata; class Actinopteri; order Cypriniformes; family Cyprinidae; genus Acrossocheilus; species Acrossocheilus fasciatus. Next base: position 18,135,987 of record CM071945.1, read on the forward strand.
TTAAAGAAATCTAGATTAAGCTTTAAAGACACATAGTATTGAGTATAAATTGCATAAATTATTATGATAAGATTATTAGGATTTAAATATTTGCTCATGTGCAGCCTACAACATGATCTATTTTTTTTTTTTTTTTTTTACAAGTTAGGCTCGCATCAAAGTAATAATAAATGACATATCGAGCATTTCTGATCATAACAAGTTCGTTTTTACACAACAACAAAAAACAACAGCGACACTATAACGCCAAGCGTCTTTGCACGTGTCGGTGAACGATGTAACCTTCACAGCGCTGGCGTCTTTCATAATAAAATGGGGGCAATAATTAACTGCAGGACCGCCGATACTGCCAATAATTATCCAGTAAATTGGTCGCATAATTAGACAGAGGAGCGCAGGAATTGGACCGCGCTCCGAACCACGAACACGCGTATACGCTCACTGAGCTCGCAGTAGTACAATTAAACAAAACAAGCCTGATATACAATACCAACCCCGCACAAAACATATCCTCAATGACGAATGCAGAGTATCCCGAAGATGCATAATTGCCTAACCATTCACCAAGTGTGGGTCTTGAAAGATTAAATGGATGGTGTGAGAATAGCGCGCTGTAAACAAGGGAACTGCCGGGGTGCCTCTCATACATGCCCCCAGAAGAAGGCACACAGTTCAGCCTCACGATGCAACGCAGAGGGGGGGAAGCTCATCGTTGCATATTTCACACTCTTATTCTTAGAAATCCAATTATTACTATTCATTCCCAGAAGTGAGAAACAGGGATGTGGATGCTGGATTTGGCTTGGTACAACTGGACTCCGCTGACGACCAAATAAAAAAAGAAAAGAAAAAAAAAGAAACACCAGTAAAGATGGCGGTGTCTGACGGATTAGTGGCACTGTATTGTTGCTTTTTTCTTCTTGAGATGTCTGTGCGTAATTTTGCCCTTTTGTTCGGGTATGCATTATCTTACCTGTTTTCTCTTTGATCTCGCAGAGGACACTGAAGAGGGCTGGCTTCATTCTGTGACAGTTGAGCCCATGTTTCCTGTGCCATTTGGGAGCAAGAGACGAGATTGATATATAGTCACTTAAAACTCATAATTCTGTCGCAGTAAAACTATATAAGACATCAAGCCTCGAGATTAAATGTAACCTTAAACTGTATTAGTTTAAAGGTGATAAACGCATATAGGCAAAGCTGGCTTTACACACATCACAGAAGTTCAAAACAAAGAAATTAGTAGCCAATATTTCTATTCACTGTCAACAAAAAAAAGTTTTGTAGTTGCTAAGGGCTGTAGAAGCATCAAGGCCTTCTTAAGTTTAGAAGTAGGAAAGTGTGATGTAGAAACTTTTAATGAGATGCCCACATGTGTTGAGCAGGCTACTTTACCTGTGTATCATTCTCAGAGGCTATTTTTTTAATACCAGCTACAAGTTTAGTGAAAAGTAACTGGGCTATTCTTTCTAAACTTTATAACTTGAGACATTGTCATTTTAACCCGTGATACGGCCACCTGGAATTCAGATGCAAACGTGACTCTCAAGGTATTAGCTAGTCTATTAACATTTGTGAAAAATTAGAGTTGGGACAATGAGTGGACAGTAGGCTACTGTAAGATAAAGTTAGCTGTTGCAACGTGTGAATGGAAGCACTATAAGCTATTTTACTAATAAAATGAGAAAGCATGAATATAAAGACTTTCTGAACAAAACAATACAAAGGTTTATATTAAAATAAAAATGCACCAACTTTGCTTGCGCCTCGTCCAGGCTTTGGTCGGTGATGGTCATGATCTGATGCAGAATGTCACCGATGTCTTGTTTTCTTCCATCCCCATCGGTTCCGTCGTGTCCATGTGGAGGCGGCAGAGCCATACCTCCCTGTACCGAGTGACCGGCCAGGCTGACACCGCCGAGAGCCTGCATGATCCGGGCTTGCTCGTCCATAGTCCGCCGCAACACAATCAATGCGCTCGTGCTCAGTCACTGAGATGGGTGAAATAAAGTCGGATAATGCACATGCAAAAACAACTTGATTATTTCATGTGCGGTGGTTAACGGGTCGCTATCGTGCACAAAATATTGACCGTGAAGCAACGCAGCAAATACGATAAATCAATGGATGAAATATAGTGGAATTGATGTCCCAGGAATCACTTTATGGAAAAGATTTAAATCGTCTTTGATCCTCCTGTATGAATGTCCATCGGAGAAAAATTAGCGATGCTATTTCGTGCCTATTATTTAAGTAAACTTCAGCGTTCAGGTGACAGTGGTTGCCCGTTCAATCCTGTCCGAATCTTCATGCCAATTTGTCTTTTTCTTTGAAGAGCTGGGGTCCTTTGCAGATGTCTGGAATTCTTATTTGCGGTCTTCTTAGGATAATTTCGCCTTGTGCACTTCTGGAAAACTTGGACAAATCCGTAGTATTACAAAGAGTTGCAAGCAAAACATCCCATGCCTCTGATGGAAAGTAACAATTAATCAAAATTAATGATTATGTAATTAAAAATAAGCACATTGAGTGTGAACAGCAGGCAAAAATATTGCCTTTGAAAAGATTTTCCAAAAATAAAATATAAGAAAATAAAAGAAGCCGAGTGAAATAAATTAAACCATCAGCACCGGCGACCAGAGCTATAAAGATTGTAGGAAAAAATATAAAAACGTATAAAAAAGTTTTCTCACTTTCAGAAGGGAAAATAGAAAAACTGGCGAAAAAATTAATCACGCGCCATAAAGCGATGCGCAAAAATATCTGCTGGCGGAAATTTATGAGTCGAGCGCGCGGGCTGTGTGTGCTTTATGTTGTTTGATGGCAGCGGTAGTGAGCGATTGACAATGTGCCAATGCCATTCACTCAGTGCGGACGTGTCAGAGAAGAAAAAAAGATACAAAATCGACATCAAAATGCACGCTCCGCCCTGCAGAGGAGGGGTCTTAGATTCTTGTCACTTCTCGCCGAAGCCCCCGAAAACAAAATGCCAGTTAGCTACTAATGATACTGCTGGTGATGATAATGATGAGACCAGAACATCAAATCAACAGCGTTTAAGTCTCCACTTTACGCGTGCCTCATTTAAAAGCGCGCCCGTGCATTGAGATGCCCTTACATTATAACCATTTCCAATAAAACAAACAAAAGGTCGGAGTTTTATATTGTCTGATTCAAACTAATAATGAATTGCACGGGCCCCCTCGCTTCCTTACACCATAGTATGGTCGCCTCCAACAAGCCGTGCTCGCAGGGGCAGGAAAGCAGAGGACATGTTTATAATATTGGAAATAGACGCCGCGAACCAATCAGCGAAGAGTCCGCGGTTGAGCGACGGCCCCAAGGACCAACGGCTGCTTCCCGCTGAGCAAGAACGCCCGCCTTCAGAGCTCAATACCTTTGCTACGGTTGTACAGAGAGATATCAACTTCTGATTGGCCGTTGCCAAGGGTGACATCTACTGCAAAAGCAGGCGGCGCTGCGCAGCGCTCCTCGGCAGTTGCTATGGTAGCAGACTGCTCGGTGGGCTTGAAGCAAAGAGACACACTGAAACATATCTGCGCCTTCCTCCGGTTGCCTCGCTTCTTACATACGCTTTACTAAACCCACTGTGGTTTTCCCGCCAAACCACTGTATTTCCGATTCCAAATCGCTACATTTCACGTAGGCTGGTGTTGTGGCGATTTAAAAACACTCGTCTTTTGTTCAAAGTCATAAACCTACACCGTTTTGTTGGATTTTTGTTCTTGTGCTGAGGTAAACAAGAGCTCATCACAGAACAAAAACGATTACAAAGGAAATATACATGTATTTACTCCACTATACAGATTTTTATTGTTTGATTATGTGTATATTTTACCAAATGGACTATTGTTTCATTGCCTAGTTCATTTTATTAAAGTTAACAGTTCACAGCTTTATGAGAAACATCAACTTTTTATTTTCTACTGCTTATACATTGCATTGATGCGTTCAATTATTTTATTTTTAATTTCATCTATTTAAATCATGTTGTAATAATCTATATTTAGTGGTCGAAAGCATTCGGACAATATTTATTGCGCCAATTTTATCAGTTGCTACAAATGAGCCAATTTCAATTTATTTGTGAGTGAAAAGAAAAAAGTTGCACTTTGCCACGAGACACTGTATGTACCTACAGGTTAATATTCATTATGAAATCCTCTGGTGCCATAGCTGAGGTAATGCATTTCGGCAGGGTTGCACTTGTGACATGACAGCCACTGATGTGATGGGACTAATTACCAAGAATCAGAGACACACACAGGAAACAGAGCTGTTAATATTTGCACAGTAAGAAAGTCAATCAGACACCCTTCCAAAGGCACCAACATGTGATGCTACACTGAGAATTTGTGAAAGCTGGCACCAGAAAGTCCCGTTCCATAGTGCATGAACTGACTGAAGGCCCTGTGGACTGCCTCCATCACTGACACACTCAACACGGGAAATTAACACAGGCTAATTAAAGAGCGAATAATCAGATATGCAGAAAATCAAAACTTCCTCTGGGATGAACCAGTTGAGGATAAACAATGCGAAAAGCACTGAAGGATCTGTCAGCATGCCTGAAGCTTCAAGAGCTTCAAGATATTCAATTTATAGCATTTATTTTGAAGCCAGTGAGTGTTTTTAAAAAATGTAAGTACAAACATGGTTTTGATGATGTAGATTCTAGATTGTAGAATAATGAGATCACAAAGTGCTGTAACACACAACATTTTCACTTATTAAACATGAGCAAATTTTTACTAAGAAGTTAAAACTAAAAATTATTTAATTCCTGGTCTATAATTTGTTTTGTGTTTATGTTAATAAATGTTAAGTTATATACCTTGAAAAAGGCTACTAGCCGAAACGTTGGTTAATAAATATGCTTAAGTGAGTGTGCAGTTGTTTTCTTAATTAATAAATGTGACCGAACTGGTCTGATTCAGCAGTTTCTGTTACTCAGTTTGATATATAACATCCACAGTCTTTCATCTATGTTAAAAATCTGTTCCAGGTGGCAAGTGTGTAAGTGTTTTTAACATCGTTTACTGTATATCTGCTGCATAAACTGCATAATTTAATAACTACAGTGTATTTGCTGTATATTCTCTGCATACACTTGAGAAATGTAACAGACATGTCATTATCTTAATGGGGACATTCCATAGACCTCTACCAAAAATATGGTGATGTACACACACACACACACACACACACAGTTTTTAGCTTAGGTTTAATATATTTGTTCTGAATTTGTTTAGAATTTAATTGGATTTTGCATTACTTTTTTAACAGAGAAATACAGAAATATTATAGAAATATTTGAGTTACATATTCCATTATGTCGAGTAATTTAATGTGATATTTAGGCTATATCAGACAGACAATATCGGCTACATGGTCCTTAATACACTACAACATGAGGTTGTTTTGTAATAGTTTGATATAAGCACCGTATTTAATACTCAACCATTGGCTTTTGATTTACACATCAATCCTCCTGAACAATACAGATCAAACAGTAGAATTTATAGTGGCATATTTACTTCAACTCTTGTGTATGAATTGGTGTTCAGAGCAATTGATTAAATTCTTCGGGTGCAATAAGTGGGTGATATATTAGTCATGGATCATGTTAACACAGTTACTGGATCCTGAGCAAGAATAATGAGCTCACCTTTAATTAACCATTTCACACATATCACAGAGTAAGACAACATGCCACAAGCCCTGTAATTCAATTGTTTTGGCTGCGACTGAGTGCATGTGTGTGTGTGTGTGTGTGTGCGAGTTTTACCTTCATTTATATAGTTGTTGTCATTTTTATTATCAGTGTGTAAATGAACTAGATTGAATATAGCATGTGTGGCTGACAGATTATGAATTTTTAAAATCACAAACATCCAAAAATCACGAAACAATGCTGTAACACAACATCTGTGTTTATAAGCATGTCACATGAATTTAAGCAACATAACATTTAGAAGTTGTCGAAGTTAGGAAGCAGACAAGAGGCGCTTGCACCCTCGTTCTTTTTAGCAAGCTGTGTGGTTCGGCTCTTTCATATTCACTTGACCTTGAAGTATCAGCCCAGCACACTCCTGAGTTTAGTGAATGGAAGTCCCAGACCCACTGCATTTATCACTGAAATACTGTGCTGTCAGGTGGCTCTGTATACCTGTCATAGAGGGCTCAAAGGAACAGCTCCAGATCCTCTCCTCCACAACACCGAATGATTCTTCATTGCCTTACATTGCATGCCTTTCCACCATTGTTTTCAGCCATATGTCAACATAATTCATTTTCCCCAAGTATGACAGCAAATCTTTTGGTGGGAGGGAAAAAAAAAGACACTTCAGCTTATTGTGGTCATGATGCCATGCTTACATAATGACATAAACACAATTTCTATTATTGGATGTTTGCTGCCCACTTCCTTCAGCCAACTTAAAGCGCAGTACGCCTATATACTGAGCATCTTGAAAATATCAGCCAAAGTTTCTCCCAAATATGGCCATTGTAACCTCGCTGTTGTCAGTAGTAACTGTTGATATTATTGCTCTTGGACTGAAGCCCACCGTTCAGGATTATTTTCACTAATGAGCACACCAGGCCTTTTTTTCTCTCTCTCTACACATACTAGTTTTTCACCCCCAAGTGGTTACTCTTACTTTTGGAGAGAAAAACATTATCCAAAAAAAAAAAAAAAAAGTTTTAGCATTTATCATGCCAAAAAAGTCAACCGCAAAAAAACTTTTGCAAAAAAAATAAATAAATAAAATAAAATAACTATTGCATAAATGAACACATACCAGATTCTGCATATAACATATCATATAATAAAACATTAAAAGTATAACGAACCCTTTTCACATTTGCAGGGTTCTAAGAAGAGGAAATCATCATAGTTGGGTAAACTATTGGGTAACTACAACAAATATCATTTTTGCATTCCCATGGAAAAATCCATATAGCATTTCTAAAAAAAAAATAGAGAGACTGATTAAGTTAAGATGTCAAATTCCTGACATTCCCTCAGTAATTGTATTAGAAACACTTATGCAGCAGCATTAACTCGTTTTCTGAAATTTAAAATGTAACACTAGGTATAGTTTTATAAATGTACAGTGCAATTTTAAAAAATATATATATTAAAAATGTTACAAGAATTAATAACTGTAAAATTTGTCATCACATTTTATGAAAAGGGTCCATAAAAATGAGTTACATAAGAAAATGATGTTAAATAATGATGTAGATATTATTTATTGTTTATTTAAAAATGAATAAAAAGCCAGCACAATACTACTGTTTTATTTTCTTTAAAATCTACATAGCTCCTTATTATCTCTTCAATATTTAATAACACTTAATTATTTATCACTTATTTATGCATATAGGGGTGCTAATTAGTCACAAAATCGTTCTTATCTGACAGGTTTAATTGACAGTCTCAAAACAAATAGCCCCTGTCTCATAACATACACATCATTTCCAGGAGAATTAAGTTTTTGAAAACTGAACAGGCTGTCACCTTACTTTTTTTTTTTGTAGTGACAGCCAAAAAGGGGCCCACAGGTGTCTCAGAAAGCAGTGACTGTGTTGTCATAATTCATTTAGGCATCCTTCTGCAAAGCCATAATTACCTAATTAGCTTGTTAATTAGGAGATTAGCATTTACTGATAGAGTGGCTTGTTTAGTGAGGGGTGGAGTGGAGTTCCAGTGGAGTAAGTTACGAATGTGTTGCCTTAAAGTGCCTCCCAAGTCATTTCGCTCTCTATTCAGGTCAGATGTCAGCCTTGATGAAAAGGTGTTAATAGTACTGAAAAGTTATGCAGATTGATGGTTTGAGCATCAACCTTATTGATACATTTTGAAGTTTCAATGGGACTTATTTTCTCATTAGTTTATCATCAAATAGCCTGAGAAACAAACATACCTTTGCAATGTGTTTAGGATTCCAGCTGAACTGCTGAGAGTTGCTCTCTGTCTCATTGCCCGGGTTACAGCACAAGTAGTCTAGAAACTCAATAGCCTCTCGTCTATATGTCGCCAAGTCATGTCCTGTTGCTGAGGAAGATTGGAGGAAATGACTTGAACGGACAGTGCCAGAGACGTTACTAACCATGTTAGCACCAGTCTCTTATCTAGTTTATGTGTTTGTTTATTCATTTCCCGATATTCACTGCATGCAGGTCATACGTCAATGTTACCGTCAGACATGCTTTATGTTTAAGAAGGCCAGTCTTGGGCAGTAAATAACTAGAAGTATTGAAAGTAGTCATTTCGGTAGTGTTACCAAGGCTACTTTTTAAGGTTACTATTTTAGGTCATTTTTATTCAACACACAGCTTTACTGTGTAGCGAATAATAAAACGGACTCCCATACACTGTGCTTTCTTTCATATGTAGAATTGGGAAATCTGGTTCATTTTAATAAACCAGGCTCATGAAAATCAAGAAGTTCAAATAAACAGTTTGCTCTCTGTGGAATACTTCATCTTCATTTTTATATCAAAATATTAAGTTAAACATTCACTAAAATTGCTTCTGACTTTGTTGTAGAACTTGAAGCATGTCTAGTTTTATTTATTGTATTTAAGTGTAATAACCACACACATATACAAAACACAGTAGTATCTATTAGAAATATAAAATTAGCATTTAGTTGCTGTTAGTACCTAGTAATGTAGGTAAATTTTAAAACATTTTTAAGTGATTGTAGTTTAACCCTTAAATGATTCTTCCCTCTAATATTTGAAAATCTGATCCTTTAAGAATATGACATTGTTTTCCTTATAGTTTATTAGTCTTTTTAGTGTATTGTTAAGTGCAGTTTAGATAGCGTGACTGCTTTGTTTTTCCAATTTCTTTTTATGATTAAAAAGGAAAAATTGTTATCCAACTGAATGCAGTTTTCATAATTATGCCTTATTATATTTTTTAGGGGTGAAAGAAAATTAAAACATTAATTCTATTTTTACAGTTCTGGTCTATATACGTCCCTATAGCTTAACTTCTTCACCCAGCAGGCATCCTCTTCATTCAATCAAAGCTGCTTTGTCTCTCTCCCAGGCCAGGTTGATAAATAAGAGGGAAATATTGTGTCTGCCAGGGCATGTTGTTAACTCTCCCCCCACAGTCATTAACTCATTTCAAGTGCAATCATAGAGTGGGAGGTAAATTAACAAACCATTAAAAAATGTTATAAATGCACAATTAGCATGCCAACATTTACAGGACACATTCATGGAGCTGCAATAATTTTTGATTGGGCGGATCTATTTCGTCCCTCCTCTCTCCCTGTTTGTCTGTCTGCCTGTGTGCTGTCTCTCTCTGACCGTCAGTCTCTACAGACATTTTGGTCTGGTGCCTGTTTGGCGAAGAAATTGAGGGAATGAGGCCTGATTTAATAGGTCATTGGTGGTAGACACTCACCTCTTACATCATAGATCTGAAGAAAGAAAAGAAAAAAAATATGAGAGACATGGAGGTCTTTCCCCCTTCCATCTTCCCTTTTTCATTTGCTACATTATTAGTTGTGTTGGTTGGATGAATTACGTGCCGGTTTGTAATAGTAAGGATGATGATACAGCAGAGGGCAGCCTGCATGAGGCACCGCAGAACCTGGAGAATCTCTTTCTCAGCTTCCTGGGTCGATTGTAATAGGGTCATTAGCTAGTCTGGATCATATTTTAACATTTAGCCCCAGGTTATTGCATGTAACTTGCTTGATGGTCTCTGATATGAGATTACTGCGAAATCGATGAGCTAATGAAACCGTAATGGTGTATTTCAATCAAATATCAAATGAATGTTTTTTATAAAGTATCGCTTCGTTTTGACAGGTTAGTAACAATGTCCTGTTAAAAAGAAATAGGCCCCTCAGGTTGTAAAAAAGATCTTTAACATTTCTTAAATCATCGAACAGAGCCTGATAAAAACGTTAGCGTGCTTTTTTTTTCTACTGAGTGGAGAGCGGTTTAGCCTTTAATGTACTGGTTTATCGTTTGACAGCAGATTAAAATTCGTTTAAAATATAATTAGGCGATTATGATATTGCTTTTAGACCACCTTGCAATAAACAAGAAGTTAACTTTGAGTAACTTACATTTTTGACAAAATATTGCCAGTTACTTTTCCAGTTTCGATCCACCGTGGAATACAGTTTCAAATGAAGCCAAAACAGAACCAAACGCTGCATCACTGATCAACAACCGTGAATTTTGAAAACGAATCGTTTGAGGGAATGATTCCATGATTCACACACAGATACACTCGCTTGTATCGTTCCTGAATGGATTAGCATTAAAGTCCTTGTTAGCATTTTAAACGAATCTGTAAAGTAAATGATTCGATAGTGCCTCACTCTTCAAGGCAGTTTCGATTCTGAATAAATCAGTAATTTTTATAACAAATTGTTACAGTGAATAGTTCAATGACTCACGCATACATGTTTCTTTCTTGAATTAGTGATTCTGAAAGAATCGTTTGAGTGAATGATTCATTAATTCACACAAAAAGACAATCAATTGTCACCATTGGCATAATAATATAACATGCCTAAAGAGAAGAAAGTATGTTTGTGCAAACATCTAGTATTTTAGACTATAATGAAATGCATTTATAAAATTCATATATATATATATATATATATATATAGAATAACATTTACTTCGTAATGATATTTCCCCCCATTTTAAATTCTTATTATCCAATGAAAGGTTAGATTTTTTTTCAATAAAAGATCAAAAGGATTAATAATGCAGATTAATTTTCACAGCCTTCTTTGTTCATATTTACCAAGGGTGCCGATATGTTTGGCCATGACTGTATATACAGTATATGCATATATATATATATATATATATATATATATATATATATATATATATATATATATATTATTATTATTATTATTATTAGCCGCTGCTAGTTTTAGTAAAATAAATAGTAAAGTAAGTAAATACCATCGATTCAAAATTTTTATGCATACATTATTATGCACTTTTATGCACACTTTTTTTTTTTTTTGAGTGAGAAATAAAGTAAACTTGTGAACTTTCCAATGCAGTGGTATCATTGTACAAAATCAGCTTACTACAACAATGAAGAAGTGTGTCTTTTACATCGTTTCAGGTCTCCCATCACACATTTTCCTCAAATAACTGGAGAGAAAAAAAAGAGCCATAAGCAACATTTCCTTCACACAAATAATGAAAGCAATGGCTTGCAGTTTAAGGTTTGGCCCGTGTTTCAGAGTCTCTCCTATTCCAGAGTACAGGGACATGTGAGTAGATCCAGCCGGGCCTCCTCCTCCAGCTCTGCTAAGGGCAGGCAGATGTAAGGGATCAGGGGCAGACGTGGAGCCTCGCAGGGGGAAGGTGAGAGGTACACAGCCTCTCCGCTCCCAGTGATCAATCATTCTCCACTTGTCCTCCTCCCTGGCCCGCAGCTGTTCCTCCAACATCTCCTGTGGAAACACACTCTTCACTTTGCTTAAAATTATTACACAGACCATAAACCCAGAGAGGGAAAGCTCTGTTAACACTAGTGCACAGGGTAGTCACTGTAACCTTTAAGATGAGCCAGTGGTGCTTTGGACGAGAGCCATATATACCAGCCGGCGCTGGCTCGCCTCTTTCTTTTCATACCTGTGGAACTGATGTTTTTGCTGTGGAATTTATTTGCCACTCGCAGCCCAATCTCAGGAGCAGCATTGATCCCCTTGATGACGGCTTGGACCACGGCCTTCATTCCAAGGGCATGCTATCCGGAAAGCTTGTCAAATTACGAAGGTGCGCAGGCCTGTTTTGACAACATCATAAAACAAGCAGCCAGAAATTGTTGACCATCACGATGATGACTAGAATGATTATGTGAAGAGGTGGGATTTCAGATTGCTTTTCTTTCCTTTACTGTGAAGCGAAAAACTGTTTTGATACAATAAATAAGGTACTGAACTGTTTTTTTTTGTTTGTTTTAGCTCCTAGTACTGTCCTTGATTTGAAAATGTTAGTACAGACAGCCTGAATATCTCCTATTACTACTCGCTATTGATTTTTGGTACAATATGCCAAGTCTTATCATATGAGGAACATTCATTTGACCTAGAAAAAGTCAAGTCATCAGCACCATTTATGTGCACAAATTTATCAAGTATAGTGGTGTTTCTGAAAGAACATATTTCGGGTTCAGTACAAGTTAAGCTCAACAGACAACATTTGTGGCATAATATTGATTACTACAAATAATGAATTTCCACTTTTCTTTAAAAAAAAAAAAAAGAAGCAGCACAAATCAAGGTTTCAGTAAGGCACTTAAACGTTAAAATTTTCACTGTTTCAATGGTATGACAAAAATACATTATCAGTACACATGTTAAAATGAATTCAGTGGAGAACAAAATCCTTTTCTGTGTTATATTCAATTGTATAACTTCTTTGCCATGACAAAACACCAAAAACAATAAAATGACAATAAAAATGATTATTTAACAGCTTTTTTTACAGCTCAAATAAAACGTTCAATTAAATTAAAGTAGCCCCACTCACGCTAATCACAATTTTTGCTTTTTTTTATTTTATTTATATATATAAAATGTATAATATATAATTTAAAAATATATTCATATGATACAGGAAAGAATACATTTGCAAGTTCTTTGTTTGAAGCATCCACTTACTCTCAGCACAACAGCACATTTACAGATATTAACCAGGACCAGGTATGTGACTGGCATACCAACCTGGCCACTCCTACCCATTTCTGCTTTAACACAGATCTAGGAACAGTAATCCATCTATTTCTGCTCATCTGCTATGAATTAAACATAGACGCAGGTCAGCACACAGTGTGTCTAAATCACTGCAGCCCGGCTGCCCTTAGCTCAACTTCTCTATTGACATAATGTCAGATATGACACTATTACTCAGCGAGTGGCGATGGTCATTTGATAAATAGTACCATAAATTGTTGACAAAACAATTTGTGATGTATTATGTTCGTGATGGGTTGTACTGCTTATCAAATCAAGTAATCTGGTGGCGGACGCCATTAATCAGCCTAATGTGCATAATCCTGCTGCTGATGGGAGACGACTTGCAGATTGTGGATGGTTTTGCACACTTAGAAAATAAAGGTTCTTTGTTGGAATGTATGGTTCAAAAAGTTTCCAAAAAGGGATTTTCGCAACAAAGCTATAGAAGAACCATTTTTGGTTCCCCAAAAAACTTTTCAGTGAACAGTTTTTTCTTTTTCTTTGTGTGTAAAACAACATTTTAATCATATAAACAACCTTTTTCCTCTACACCCCTTCTAGCACACACAGTTTTTAAGAGTGTACACTCCTAAAAATAAAGATTCCAAAAGGATGTTCACAGCAATGTCAATGTGGTTTCTCCAGAAAACCTTTCAGTGAACAGTTCTTAAAATAATCATTTTGTGATGAACATTTCAGTTATCTACAGAACCTTCTTCCACTACAAAGACCTTCTGTCCAGTGGAAAGGTTCTTCACGGAGCCATAAATAAGAGTGAAGAATGAAATGGTTCTTTTTTGGAACATTTCACTGACAGGTTCTTTGAGGAACCAAAATATGTTCTTCTGTGTCATTGCTATAAAAACATCTTTTGGATTGTTCAGCATCTATATTGATGCTATAATTTTCTTTTAGTTTATACTGCTGAACTAGATTTTACTCTCACATTCTTACATTTACATTTTTGGTCGATTTTAAAGTATCTCTTTGACAACACTTTCCCTAACAAATCTGAATTTTTTCATAACTGCAGCATTTTTAAAGTATGTATTTGCATAAAACACATATTTATGTCTCTTAAATGCCCCTTTGATTTCCGTGTGAAGCATTAAAAGACTTTAATTGTAAAAGTTTTCGAATCTGATTTCAAATGATTCTGTGTGGAAAAAGTTTCGAATTAGAAAGAAAGCACAATTTATCTCAGACCGGCAGTCATGTCATGTTGGTTCTTAGCCGATTCCCATTACATTCTCTCTCCTCAGCAGACTACACACTCTGTAGTGCCGCTGTGTGGTGCGTTTCCACGCTAAGTGAGCAGCAGATATCTCAGCTATCTCTGCTAGTGAACTTGCTCATCTCTCCTGTCAGATACAGATGACAGAGTGTTATTTTCAAAAGCCCACCACAGACAGGAGGACTTGTTTAATGTGCGACAACATCCTGTGATCACTCAGCTCTCTGTATTATGAGCAGAGCTTTGTATGTCCGTTTGCAAAGGCTCAAAGACTTGAAGCGTCTGAAGGAAGGAGCGACAGATACAGACACAATGTGTGGAAGTCCATGAGAGCAACACAAAAGCTGCTTATCAACTCTTGATAAGAGTTGAAAGGGTTTGCCTTTGTTTCTGCTGTCCGCATCACTTGTAATTGAGAGGCTGTCTAATGTTGAAATGATTAAAACTGAACCATTCACACACCATTAAGACACCATGACTGTCAACCCTGCAGGTTTACAACATATTTCAGTATTATGTCTTTACATTCATTTTTTTTCTCCTTGCCTTAATGTGTATTTTGAAGTAAAAGCCTTTGAAGACATGTTACTGCTCAGTCAAAAAACGTACAAAATGTAAACTGTTTTAAACTTCACTGATTATTTATTTTATTTGCTGTATTTGCTTTAATTCTTATTTTTTTTCCAAATATCTATTGTCTAATATTTCAGTACAACTTTATAATAACTTTCATTAATATTAACAAACATTGTCTTACAATGCTTCACAGATAATTAATGTACTTTCAAGAATTTTCATAAATATTCACATTTGAATATACATTAATAAATATGTTCAAGATAATAACGTTTTCATGAAAGTTACTAAAAACAATGTTTTAAAAAAATTGTCTTTCATACAAAACTGCAGATTATACAGTTGAAAAGATTCTTTACAAAAAAAAAGGTAAATAAGGCTAATATAATCCTGTTAGATATGACAACAGTGTCTGATCAAACTGATTGCATTATTAAAAGTGCTAAAATATTAGATTTAAAAATGACCCATACAAAAAAAAAAAAAAAAAGAAAAAAAAAGGTAATTCTAGGATAACTTTTTTTTTTTTTTCACCCATGTATGACATCACCTGTTTCACTCTTTGCCATTGTTTTAATGTAGTCTGTGGTGAAAAAGTGATCAGAAGGCTTCTTGCCCTTTGCTAATTAGAATCTACCATGAAAAGCCTGGAGATTTATGAAAGGGTTCACACATACACCCGTAAGTCTTTCCTGCGCACCGGTTTAAAGTCAAGCAACCTTGAGACAGAGGGAAACAGATTGCTCACAAAAAAAAGAAAACATGTTCATGCAGCACATTTCGAACTAAGATTAATTAAAAAGCTAATTGCGATACATATTTTTTACAGAGAGAAATTGAGGCATTTTTAAGAGCGATGCGTAATTTCCACCATCTTTATTATTAAGAAAATTTCCACTGCAAAAAAGCCCTTCTTTTTTTAGCTTGACTAATAACATCAGGCCTTTTTCCCGCTGTTTTGTGAATGAGGTAAAAACCGTGGATTGCAAAGGTCTGCTGCTTGCTGCTGAATGCATCTGTAAAACATAGTAATTAAGTCAAGCTGTCAATCATTAGAGGGTCCGGTGGGGAGTGGGTGGCAGATGAGGGGCGTTAAAATCTCACTTTTAAAAGAAAAAGAAAAAAATCACTGAATGAATCTAAAGGTCTGATCAATAAATAAAGGCATTCTTTTAATATTATAGAAATTTTATCCATTTTATCTGTAACAATTTTATATTATGCATTGATGTTTGACTAATGTATGTTACTTTCTCTTAGCAATGAATAATTCTACATTCAAATAAGTTACATTGCACTAAAAGAATTTTGAGGGGAGCATTCTTAAAATCACCCTGTGGTTTGGTAATGCAAGTAATGCTAACTTGAGGTTCCCATGCATTGAATCAAATGTGCTGATAACGGAGCAATAAGGTAATGGCTGCTGAGTCTAATTTCTTGGCTCGTTCCGCCAATACATGTACTATAAATCTGAGAGTGTTTTCAGTGCTATTTGTTTCCAAAAAGCGGAGGAACTGAGACTACGGCAGCGCGTTTAAACTTGAATGTTAACTTTGTGAGCGGAGCGGAGCGGTACATAATGCAGTGCTGTTGCCTGTTCATCTCTCATGAATGTGCCGTTTCAGCACTGCTGAAGTCATTAACACTCCCTCTGGTTTAATGAGTAAACCCAGTCTAATCTAACATTCACCACCCCATTTTCTCATTTAATACTCAAATCCTTTTAAAAAATTGATAGCTGTAACTTTGCTTTTTTTTTCAGACACAATAAGATGAATAGCAATAAATGTGTTTTCTTGGAAACAGAAGGTGAAGTTTGTTCTCCTTTAATGAAGCCACATAATGTGCATGCTAAACAGCAACAATAGTCATAATAAAACTAATAAGATAAAATATGAATTGCGAACTTTATAGCTGTTGTTGTTATTATTATTAATTTCATTAGCAGATCTGGGAACAGCAATCCATCTACACTGAAAAGTTTGAAGTTTTTCTTGTAAAACGCGCTCCAATAATACAATTTTATTTTCAACTTTGAAAAAATAAAAATAAAAATACACTCTAATTCTGTTTATCTGCTATGAATTAAACATGAACAACTAAAACTGTCTAAATTATTAGTTAAATTATTAATAACATGTCAAATATATATGAGGCTTATGGTCAGCAAATGGTTTCTATTATTTTATTGTTTTTAATTCTATTAATTCCTTTAACAAGCATTATTAGTATTGGTCTATAATGTAAACTACTAAACATGATAATAATGCAGCATGCCCGTGTCACAAATTACACGTCACAATTAATAATTAGTTAATGACTGTCAAATGCTTAAAACACATTTTCTAAATTTGGGAAACATACACATGAACTCATGTTTACGTTTAGGCTAATTTACCCTCGTACCAAAGTGATTTGCAATGGATGCGTGTCTGTAAGCTCTGTGTTTATCTGTCTTCCAGTGTAGCAGAAAAAAGCTAACCACATCCACATCGTCTAGCGTCGGTGGCAGACAGACACAGAGAAAGAGCCTATACATGGGAGATGACCCGTTAATGCGGTTTGTCCCGTATGCTTTAGCCGCAATTCATTTTAATTGTGCGCATGAAGTTTAAAAGTATTAGTGTCAGGTAAAGATTCATTGCTGCGGTTTGATTTAAGGCCGGCCTAATCGGAAGCAACCATGTGTTCTGGCAGATGTTTACATAAGCCTCACTTGCTCCCTGACAGGAGTTAAAAAGTACAGTTGTGGTAATCAAATTGTGGTGTGCCAAGTCAGATGCACGAGGCAGATTGAATTAAGCAGGCTTGCAGATTTATGTATGAGGAGACGCCAGCCAGGGATACAACATTCATCTGAGTCGGAGCAGGGGGGTCTCGGAACCCCCTCCCCAGTTCTGCTGTTCTCCTTTGTGTCTTGTCGCTGTACCGGACTGCCACACGATATCGATGTTGATGCGAAGTAAACTTGCGAAACGGAAATAGGTTAGAAAGCGTCTCCAAATGAACGAGAGCAGTTTTTCTCTCACGACTCAGATTGTTACACACTTCTTCGCTCACAACAGACAGAGACAGAGTAAAGAGTCTGGAACGGCAAGAACAATTGAAGTCAGATTATGTCTGGTTCAATGGTGACAATGAGGCAGCGGAGGAGGGCGTGATTGGAGAGAGAGAACGAACCAGAAGGAAAAATCATTAGTTCTCCTTCTTTCATGTTGATTGCAGGCACGTAATATGACTGATACAAAAGGAACATCTAACATGACCGCTCGATTGTTTAAAAATACCGCCGCTCGAAGATAGTTTCCAACGGGCCGCGTTGAAGAATACGAACATCTGGCCTCTGCTCACAGATACGCTTCTCTTTGTTGGGAAAATGAATACGATCCAGCTCAAAACCATCTGACATAAATAGGCTTATTGACCGTGAATGATTTTCCTCTTCCCTCGTTTTTCGTCAATTCTGTCAGCGCAACATATTCTTCAATGGAACGGGTCAGCATTAAATTAAACCTCAACCAGTTTCCAATAGTAATTAACTTGAGTATATCGCAGGGCTATTATTCACATCTAAGTAACCTTTTAATAGCAGTACTCTTTAAACCCCACTGCAGGTAATGACTTTAAAGAGGCCTTATTAAAAGAGAAATGGTAATGAGCTTTAATAAAGCAGAGCAACTCTGAAATGAAGAAGCATTTTGTATAGAGGAGGACACAGGGACCGGTGTCTGAGCTTCATTAATGAGAATGATGATCCCAGCAGTCCCTCTTCAGTGTGTACATGAAGTTAACATTAACCATGATGGAGGACAGATCTATCCAAGTGGAGAGAGAAATGGATTCCTCTAATCAGAAAAGAGGAACCTGAGTAAATTCAATAAAAGGAGAGTCCTGATAACACAATTCATGCGATCTGCGAAGCAGCAGAGACTTATGGGACATTTCTCGCAGAGTAATTACGGCGCAAACCGGAAAATGGTGACATTATATAATAATGGATGTGAATCGAACTGAATGTCACAGCTGAGTTTTTGTCGAACGTTATTGTTCGGGGCTCTATTTTTGCTAAAAGTTAATTAGGCTTCAGATGTATGATGTATATTTATAATTGGGAGCCTGGAAGCAAAGCACAATTATGGGAATAAATTGCTGTTTTAATTTATTTATATTCTCTGCTTCTCGCAGTTTTGGCAAAGCATGAAAAGTTTTAGAGCGCTGAAGAAAAAAAAAAAAGGAACGAGCAAATAAAACCGCTAATTCTCTGATTTAACATTCGCCAATTCACAAGACAAGCAATTAAAGAAAAACACAGAGAAAACTGAGAGAGAAAACAAGGGAGGCAGAAGAACATAATGAAATCAATCTTCTCCAAACAGCTGGAGTTGAATTCCAGCTGACACGAGCACCTGGAATTGCTGCCGGGTACCCAGCGTAGGCCCGGAGAAAACTGCTACACACACACATGCTCAGACACACACCCACAACCACGTTCGCTCTTGGTGGCACTTTGACTGGCACCCCCCGCCGCCTCGTCCTCCCGCCGCGAAACGTCGCAGAACGCTGCGGTGACGTTCCTCCGACTAATTAAAGGGATGATTTGTGCAACGCTGACTTTTTATTTAATTAATCACCTGCACAAAGCCATAAAAAGCCATCATTTAAAAAGATTCCTGTTAGTTTGCCATGTGCCTAATAGATTATGGTACATTAAAGAAGTGACATGATGATGTATTTTAAAATATGGCCACCTCGCCAGGCTGGCAAACTTCCCAACTTTTTTTTTCCTTTTTTTTGGGGGGGGGGGAGAGGGTTCCCGTTGATACGAATGAAGTGTCAACACTTGCAAACGATTCCTTTTACCTATTAGGACAACTCGCTTTGTATAGGTGCAGCATTTTTTTGCTGCTGCTCTGTTCTGCAAGACTCACGTGTAAATATGAATTAATGATTATACAAGAAGTGAACAAAAGCTCTCTGTCTTTCCTTCTCCTGCGACATGTATTAATTAGTTCAGAAGAAAACAAGTTCATTTGCGAGATGAATAATTTGAGTGTTGAGAGTGTGTCTGTGCGCACATGAATGTGTCACTGTTTGTTTGTCTCTGGAGTGTTGTATGTGAAATTTGAAATGAATTTATTTTCAGTTATTTTGAATAGTGGATGGCTTTCAATTGTTATTGTAGTTCTATTTTTATTTGTATTTTTCTTTGTAGTAGAAGCTTCACTAAGACAAATTCTTTATGTGTGGAAGCATACTTGGCAATAAATCTCTCTCTGATTGTCTCATTCTAAAAGTTGCAGTGCTCTCTTCAAAATAAGAAACAAATTAAAACAACATTAAAATGTTAAACAATTCATCATTATTTCACTGAAAGAATGACCTTCATACATTTATATAAAAGGCATCCTTTCACTGTAATAACTTTTTATACATAACATATACTACATTCATATACTGTAGAATTCCATGACATATGGACAATTTTAGTCGTTTAAATCATTATTAAAAGAACGTGAATGTCATTGCATTGAAAACACATTATCATGTGACATACCCACTTCTCAAGCTTAATAAATTAATAAAAAGATAGAATAAAATAAACATTTTCATTGAACTCACTGCTGACACTACATTTCTGTGACTAAACAGCCCAACAATGGTAACACAAGTGAACAACATGCATTATTACACACAATTCTGGATCTTTCACTAACATATACATACATATATATATATATATATATATATATATATATATAGATAGATAGATAGATAGATAGATAGATAGATAGATAGATAGATATATATGTTAGTGAAAGATCCAGAATATATATATATATATATATATATATATATATATATATATATATATATAACTCCACAGTCTTTTCAAGTAATTTAACCCAAACCTGGTCAGAAATCACCCAGCCGCAAAGCATGCTGGATAACCAGCAGAACTACATAACACTGCTGAGTTATATTAAGAATGAACTTTTGAGCCATTTTCTTCTGTGGTTTTAACCAGCTAGTGTGATTTTCAGTGGATGTATGAAGTTCACATGTTCTATTAATATTATTAGTGTTCTTTGTAAAAAATCTATCTCATTTACTATGGACTGGCTTGATATTTGACTGGGATGAAGTGTCAAAATCCATTTTTAAAAACACTGTTACAATTTGAAACCTGTTCTTTGCATACAGTATGTGTGTGTGTGGGGGGGGGGGGGGGGGTTTGCATTCATGTGAGTTCAGTAATTTTTTTTTCTTATGAAGTGTGTATGTGATATTGTATTATTAATAATAATAATAATTATTATTATTATAATTTAAGTTTGGCTAAAGTTTGACATTTTCCACCCTGACCTATTAAGTTGATATCTCAGTTCTCCATGTTCAACGTCACACAACCTGTCTCTAATTATCTTAAAAACAGCAATTAACCATAAATATTTGTTCAGCTCCTTTCACGAGAGCAGTGTGTGAAACAGAGGACTAATGTAATTTGGTTTCAGCCTATCAAGATTAATTTAGCATAGGACATGATGAATGCAGCTGTGGCTGCGTCTGCGATGCATCAGTGTCAGGAGGGCCACTTCGCCCAGATTTTTCACACCAGTCCGGCGTTTGGAGAGACAGAGTGCGGTATTAGTCATTGTTTTTGGGGAAGAGGCCCGCGTGCACTGATTTACTGCCAGACGACGTTCAGCGGAGGAGGCGCCATTAGCCTTGACAATCCTTTAAAGCTATAAAAAATTCAGACTGTGTGAATTTGATTAGCATCTCTCTTGCTTGGTGGAAAGCCGAGCTGAGCTTGTTTTATCTGGGTGGTATTGAAATTGACACACTTTTTTTTTTTCTTTGCGCCGTGCCAGTAATACTCCAGCGGTGGCATTTACCTGATTTGAAGAAGATTGAAGAAGGACAGGAGTGGAGCAAGCGAAATACCCTCTTTGCTGAAATCGACTCCAAAAGATGCAGATGTAGCGCACCTGCTGAACGGAACGAAACAATCACAAAACAAGCTATTTGTTTGTGAATTTAAGAACACATTAAGTCTGTCTAGCTCGAAGCAGTAGCAAGGGGTATATTACCTGCTCTGAAAATGATGAAGAGAAATCGTTTTACAAAGAAATGATAAAAAGCGCCTTGAGCGAGCTGCAGAAGTAGGGTGCCCGCACACGGGGAAGATGAGCGGGCCTGATTAAAATTTCCATCTTTATCACCAGGCGATCACCCCCGTGACGACTGCACGGCGCTGACACTCCTGAGGATATCGATAACTTTTATATGATTGTTGTAAAAGGCCTTTCTTTGAGAAAATGTCACATTTTTTTCCCCTTTCTCTGTTCTCACTCTCTCTGTTTTGTCTCCTTCTGAGGTGCTGTCTATAGAGACATATGAGAGAACAGAGGCAATCGCCTGTCAAGGCTGATACTCACTTCCTGTGGAAATATGATGTTGAAATACTCCCCGAGCAGATAAGTGTCTTTACACATGAGCAGCACATTTGATTGCCTTCTGCAGCGAGAACAGAAAGTGGATTACAACTCTCTCTTTCTTACTCTTGCTTGCATGCTCACACACACACTGAGGGAGGGAGAGAGAGAGAGAGAATAGCTCTCTATCTGAGCATGAATGCATCTTGCCCAATTGTTATGTTCCTCCTTTGCACTCATTCACTTTTTTCTCTCTAACGAACACACAGAGAGATGGAAGTAGGAATATGACCTGCCCTTCACAACTGGAAGAACTCAGTGCTCAAGAATATGAAGGTGCAGTCAGTCTTAAAGGAATAGTTAACCAAAAATTATGTCATTTTTATTTATTTTTTTAAAGGAATAGCTCACTTTCTTTCTTTGAGGAGAATTTCTGAATGATATTGTGTCCTCTCTTTTCAATATACTTTTAATTATATTATATAAAAGTATAAAATAAAATTGAATATAGACTGGCTAAAGTGACACAAAAAGCACCATAAAAGTGCTTAAGACTTGTGCACTACATGTTGGTTTTGGGAGGAACAGACCAAAATTTAAGTCATTATTAAATTAAAATTCTGATATCCATCAGCATGACAGAAGGTGTGCTGTGTAATTCTAATCGCTCTTGAAAGAAAGTCAAATCTTTTCAATGAATGAGTCTGAAGACCCTTATATTGGGGAATTAGTCCCAGTAAAATACTGCTGTGACCGTTTAAAATATTACTGATAAATCGTCTTCGGGCAATATAGCTGACCATATATGGATAATATTTTAGCAATCGTGTCTTGTGTTGTCCATCCACTGTCTGTAATCAAAACTACCAATGGCTGATTCACAAATGAATCAATTGGTTTTTATTTAAGTTGTCAAACGGGTTTGCAAAAGGGTCTGAAATTGTTTGCAATTCAGTTTAATTAATTTGGATTGTTTACACACACACTGAATCGTTTGTAACAGTTTCTCACTCCATTTGGGGAACTTTATAAGACAGAAAATAAAAAAGGCAGAGCATGATGTGGATCTTCACCTACAATCCATTGTAGGAGACAAAACTAGCAAATATCTTGTATCATTTGTCAGTGATGAAGCAGCTCTTTATTGTGCACACAACTTATATCCATAAATCCATAATAGCATAAAAAAAATATCGGAGACCCCAGTAATGCTTGAAATGCCCCTGCAACACATTGACTCAAATTTTGTCAAAGTCTGACTGGGCAGAAAAAAGAAGCTATTTTATGTTGAATTAATTCTACAACCTAGTGCCAAAAATTAACCCTAATCCCACATTTCACTTCCTCTTTCCCAAACTCTTGTTTCCTCTCTACAGCTCATCTCATACGTTTTTACTCATTAACTTCATCTATTCATTGTCTTTCGTTATCTACCACTGCGAGAGTGGCACATTACAGCTTCGCTGGGAAGGAGACCGGTGCCTCTCCACATTACAGAGTAAATAAATTTGGGTGCTCCAGAGGCCCGCCATTGTGGGATGCTGACTATAATTAAGCGCTACATTAGAAAAGAGGGCCGGAATAAAACATGAGTATGTAAATGCTGCCCGGAGCTGATATTGTAGTGATTATTACAATGCAGATGAAGCATTTCTCATAACTGCTGGTGCCTACTGATGCCTCAGAAAACATCTGGACCTTTTAATTGAAAAATGGCACAGCGCTCTGCCTTGCTGCTGCTCGCACACTAAGTGAAGTCAACAATTAAGACAAAAGCCTAATTGATAAAATTGCATTATTTGCTTATTTGGCGTTCCAGTGAGATGAAACGTTTGATTTATCATTATTTACGGGCCAGTGGCAGATTTTGTTTCGCCAGCATTATTAAAAAAGAATAAACACATACATTAAAAAATGACCACGTTCAGTTGGGACCATGTTGCATGAATAAATAATTATTATTAAGCTTTCTTTTTCTATAATGCTGCACATTTGGATTAGCATGAGTAAATTCTTTATTACTGTTGCTTTATGCAAATTTCCTGAACTGAAGATTTTTTTTCCCCCTCACTCTTACCTTGCTTTGAGAATTTTATTCTAGATTAATAAATTAAAAAGAAAATAAACGGCCTGAATATTACCACAATGCTGAGTAATAGATAACACTTTACATTACAGTGCACACAAATTACTATGATTAATTACCATAGTATAAAAAAGGTGTTCATATTATAATCACCTTTTAAGTGCATATAGTTCATACCTTATATTTGTAAATAGACAGCAAAATTTACACTGTAATGCAAAATTTGACTGTATTACATTTTATCTCAATACAATAATCAACCCATTAAAATCCACTGCAAAGAATAATTATGTGTCTACATTAGTAGCTTATAAAGTTTAAATTTATTTAACAAGAAAAGAAATTATGTATTACCAGTTACTATGTCTACTTTTGCTCACCAACAAAAATACAAGTTCCATAGATAGTTAAAGCAAAATCGATTGTTGAGTCTATGAGTAACGTACAACTGTTGTCTTTCACTCCTGAATGAATTTGTGTTTCTGAATGAAATGGTTGAATCATTGATTCAATGATTTACTCAAAAAGACAGTCACTAGTTTAACTTTTGAATGGACATGTGTTTTTGAGCGAATTGGTTGTGTTAATAGGCCCTTTCGCACCGCAGGAACCTTTTCATAGTACCGGAACTAATTGTGGAACTACCCACTTTTTGGCGTGTTCGCACCGCGGGAACTAGGAACTGTTTTAGTTCTCGGAACTCGTTTGGAGGAACTAAATTAGCTCCTACTTCAGAGTAGGGTCTAAAACAGTTCCATAGGAACTATCGTGACGTACGTGTACGCTGATTGGCTAAACGCGTAGGAAAACGCCCTCACCCGCCATGATTTAAAACGCCATGTAAACACATACTTTGTAAACATCGCATCAACTTATATTTTGCAAGAATGGAGAACAGCGATAGATGGACGGACGCTTAAGTTCACTTTTGAACATTTTGGACTCCTTTCCGATCTTTCAATCGCTTGACGTATAGCCTAAGTTACGTCGACATTCCATGTCCATTATTGTGAACCCCGCGAGACACAACAAAAACACAGCTCCGATCACAGCGTCCTCCATCCTCCTGTTGTTAATGTTGTTCTTCTTTGTTTTCGTTGTTGAACGCCGCGCACAAATGACGTCGCTGTCGACCGGCTTACGTCACTTCTTAGTACCCACTGTCGGGGCGAATGCGACCCTTTCAATGGTACTGGGAAATAGTTCGCGCAAAATCGTCCCAGTACTTTAGTACTGTACTTTTAGTTCTGGAACTAAAGCGGTGCGAAAGGGGCTATTAATTCAATGACATACTCATAAAAACAGACACTAGTTTCATTCTTGAAAAAAAAGAGTGTTTTGAATGAATCGGTTCAGTCAATGATTCAATGACTTACTCGTAAGGATAGTCTCTAATTTTATTCCTGAATTAATCAGTGTTTTTGAACAAATCGGCTGAATGAATGTTTTAATGATTCACTCATGAAGACAGTCACTAGTTTCATTCATGAATAAATTTGTGTTTTTGAACAAATTGGTTGTGTCAATGATTCAATTACTTACTCATAAAGACAGTCACTAGTCTCTTTATTGAATAAATGAGTGTTTTTGAATAAATCGGTTGAGTCAATGATTCAATGACTCACTCATAAGAATAGTCTCTAATTTTATTCCTGAATGAATCAGAGTTTTGAACAAACTGGCTGAATGAATGTTTTAATGATTCACTCATGAAGACAGTCACTTGCTTTCAACACCTACTGGCATAATAATGAAGACACTAAACCCGTGCTGGCAAAATGAGTCGGAATGCGCACAAACTAATTTTGAGCTACACTGGGTTAGCTGTGATAAAGCTAGATAAAGCTTATGTTAGTTAAAATGCTGGGTTAAAAACAACCCATCTTGGGTTATTTGGCAACTCAGCGCTGGGTAAATATTGGACAGAACACATGCTGGGTTATTTTGACCCAGCTGGTTGGGTTAAACGTTTTTTTTTTACGTTTAATTAATTCATTAACATTTTGTTTAAATTTAAGTCATCTATTGTTTAAAAACTATTATACACTCCTGAATAAAATCTTAAGACCGGGGGAAACATTACAAGTATTTGCATTTCGCGCTGGTGGATCGTAACCAGGTTTTAAGTGCTGCCTCAAAATGCCAAAAGAAGAAACAGGAGCAAGAAACAAAAAAATCGAGAATAGGCAATTTATTGAAAACAGCATTTAAATTCAAACAGGCTGTTCATCAGCTGATCAAAAGTTTAAGACCATAGCCTTAAAAAGTTAAAATCTGTGCATCTTCATGTCATTGTTCTTCAGGCAGTCACACTGTCATGATCTCCTGATGGCAAAGGCAAAAGGGCTTTCTGTCTTTGAACGTGGCAGGATTGTTGAGCTGCACGTGCAATGCCTTGTGCAACGCGCCATCGCTGCTGAGGCTGGACGATCAGGAGAACACGCAGGATGGTCCAAAAGAGCAACGTTATTCTCCTGGAAGAGGTTTTATCACCATTATCAAGTACGCTGCTGTTCCATTTGCAGAATTACCGGACTTGTGTCAAGTCGAGCTTGAGAAGTCCCAACTACCGAGGACGCAAGTTCGAACTTTGCGTTACTTGGTATTGAGAAACAGCCAGGATCAACCCAGCGGTTAGGTAGAAAAAAATAACCCAGTGTTAAAATGGGTTAAAATTTGGGTTAAAAAAAAAATGGTCGAATTTGACGTTTTCACAAAAATTAGTTCATCAAGCCCTCGTCTAGCAATCCCAATGATCCAAATAGTAACTAAACATCTAACATTATCTTTATTTGAACGTTTTCTGAGAGGAGGAACGTTACCTTTTTCTCTGCTCTATTCGGTATATGTTGAACGTCACCAGACCAAACCCGGAAAACAGGTCTCATCACTTCTGCTTGTCGGAGAACGTATTAATAGCAGTATTAAATAATGGCGATATCAATGGACTTTTAAGGTAATCAGTTAAATTAGCTAGCTGTTTTTATTGTTGACATTTTATTCGACTTATATATAGCTGTTATTGAAAAGAATAAAAAAAATTTTTTAATTATATATCAATCCACATATGTGATGGACATTGGTTATGATTATCTTCAGTGTCTACTTTGAAGGCATCTTGAGTAAAACAGCTTCATATTTAACGAGGCATTTGCAAAACACGTGAACCGGAAGCAACGAGACCTGGTTAGCAGAATACGGAAGTCTGTTGCGCATAACCCCTATTCTCGCGCTGCCGTTGACTGATATATGAATCATGCACATAAAGGCGCTTCCACCAGCGCATAATACCGATAAATATACACACAAACTGTATACACAGAATTACAGTATTTAAGTAGGCTATGCACACAAACATAATCTGTTATGTCTTAAGGGAATGTTTGGGTAACTGTTGGGGAAAACATCTGATGTGTAACATTATATTAGATCCATGCAGTACAGTAGGACTTACTATATAGGCCGTCTGGCTCATTAATGTTAATCAAACAATAAAAGAAAACTTGCTTTGAACTTGTTTTAATAATCAATTTATTTGTAATGAACACACTGAAGTGATTTTTACATTTAACTATTTTTTTTTTTTTACTTGAATGCTTTTGTTTAGATGTAAAATGAAAAAAAAGTAATGCACTAGGCCTGTTTCTTTCTTATATTTGTTCTACTGTTGTTGTTTTGCACCAGTTTTTATTTATAATAACAAAGATAAAATAAAAAATGGCTATATTGTGATTATTAATATAGTAATTAATATTAAGAAAGGAAGTGGAGGAAACAATGCAATATTGCTAGGTGATTTTTCTTTGGAACCTTCAGAAAACTTCAACTTGAGTTTTCTCAGAACTGACTTTGCTGACTTTGTCGACTTCAAACGGCTGTAGCTCAGAATGTGAAAATTAAAATAACTAATTTTTTAAAATTTGCTCATTGTGACATTTGTCAGCACAGGTCACAAATAACCCCACCACTGTATGGCAAGGAAAGATTGTTAATTAGTAACAATACTAAATTTATTCAAATGTAATATGTGCACCATGAGCACTGTAATGTAGAATATTGCATCTAATGAAGATGGGAAGGTATTCTTGGTTGTTTTTGCTAGTTAGTTTGGTATGGTGCACTTGCACTGACCCCTTTCAAAGTCAACAAGCTATACCCTCTGAAAGAACTCATCATCAGTCTGGGCCCCTCTCAGCTAGATTTGTGGTCCGGTTGCAGGGCTGTGTGGAGCGGAGGGTACTGTTCATCTGCCAATATGGCACGTGGGCTGAGTGATGGGCGTTCGCCGTTGTCACTAATAATCAGAGCTGTAATGATCTGCAGACAGGAGGCTGCAGGGGCAATGGATTGTGGCAGAGGGTCGGGGGGAGTTGAGGGATTTTGTAATGATCGGCGTACACAGCCTGAGGTATGTGCACAGGGGTGTGCTTAGTTCATTCCAGAGCAGTTTTCAATCCAGACCATGTTACTGTTGTGATAATGATGTGCATCCACCTCATTTTGCAATGTTGAAGTAAGCTGTTTTCTTTGAAAGTGAAAGACTTTTGATTCATTAGGTGCTATAGTAAAAAATAAAATAAAACAAAATAAATAAATAAAATCTAAGTGCTAAGTGATTAAAAAAATGCAAATAATATGATATCAAATAACTTTGCATTATAATAAAATATAAAGACAGGTAAAATAACTGGAAGCAAAGGAGAACGGAAACCTCAAACATTCAAATTACAAATAGGCATGGCCACTCTTATGTTAAAAATAAGGTGTATTATCTGTAATTATTTGCTTCAGAGTGGCACCTTTTTTACAGTATGAAACTGTATCATACTGTAACATTCTTGTCAGTTTCACTGAGATACTGTTGCTTGCTATATGTTTTTTTTTAGGCTATACAGTATATATATATATATATATATATATATATATATATATATATATATATATATATATATATATATATATATATATATATATATATATATATATATATATATATATATATTCAAAAGCCTTTAAGTACGTCTGACGGTTTTCTTTAAAATGAGCATTTCTTTCTGGCTACTATCCATAGGTTTCTATGTACAGTGGTGTGAAAAAAGTGTTGGCTCCCTTCCTGATTTTTAATTTTTTTGCATGTTTGTCGCACTTTAATGTTTCAGATTATCAAACAAATTTAAATATTAATCAAAGATATCACAAGTAAACACAACATGTAGTTTTTAAATGAAGTTTTTTTTTTTTTTATGAAGGGAAAACAAAATCCAAACCCACATGGCCCTGTGTGAAAAAGCGCTTGCCCCCTAAACCTAACTGGTTGTGCCACCCTTTGCAGCAACAACTGTAATCAAGCGTTTGCGATAACTGGCAATGAGTCTTTCACATCACTGTGGAGGAATTTTGGCCCACTCTTCTTTGCAAAATTGTTTTAATTCAGCCACATTGGAGGGTTTTCGAGCATGAATGGACTGTTTAATGTCATGCCACAGCATTTCAATTGGATTTAAGCCCAGACTTTGATTTGGCCACTCCAAAACCTTAATTTTGTTTTTCTTGAGACATTCAGAGGTGGACTTGCTGCTGTGTTTGGGATCATTGTCCTGCTGCATAACCCGAGTGCAGTTGAGCTTGAGGTCACAAACTGATGGCCGGACATTCTCCTTCAAGATTTTCTGAGAGAGTGCAGAATTCATGGTTCCATCAATTATGGCAAGTCGTCCAGGTTCTGAAGCTGCAAAGCAGCCTCAGACCATCAGATCAGACTACCACCACCATGTTTGACTGTTGGTATGATGTTCTTTTTATGAAATGCTGTGTTGGTTTTACGCCAGATGTAACAGGACACACACCTTCCAAAAAGTTCAACTTTTGTTGCATCGGTCCACAGAATATTTGCCCAAAAGTCTTGGGGATAATCAAGATATTTTTTGGCAAATGTGAGACGAGCCTTTCTGTTCTTTTTGGTCAGCAATGGCTTTTGCCTTGGAACTCTCTCATGGATGCTGTTTTTGCCCAGTCTCTTTCTTATTGTTGAATCATGAACACTGACCTTAATTGAGGCAAGTGAGGCTTGCAGTTCTTTAAATGTTGTTCTGGGTTCTTTTATGACCTCCTGGATGAGTCATCTTTGTGCTCTTATAGTAATTTTGGTAGGCCGGCCACTCCTGGGAAGGTTCACCACTGTTCCAAGTTTTCTCCATTTGTGGATAATGGCTCTGACCATGGTTTGCTGGAGTCCCAAAGTCTTAGAAATGGCTTTGTAACTCTTTCCAGACTGATACATTTCAACTATTTTGTTTATCATCTGTTTATGAATTTCTTAAGATCGCGGAATGATGTGTTGCTCTTTAAGCATGCTTCACTTTGTCAAACAGGTTCTATTTAAGTGATTTCTTGATTCAACAGGTCTGGCAGTAATCAGGCCTGGGTTTGGCTAGTGAAATTTAACTCAGCTTTCTAAAATAATGTGGTTAATCACAGTTCTTTCATGATTAAATGGGAGGGGGCAATTAATTTTTCACGTAGGGCCAGGTAGGTTTGGACAGCTTTTTTCCCTTAATAAATGAAATCATCATTTAAAAACTGCATTTTGTATTTACTTGCATTATCTTTGTGTAATATTAAAATTTGTTTGATGATCTGAATCTTTTAAGTGTGACAAATATGCAAAAAAAATAAAAATCAGGAAGGAGGCCAACACTTTTTCACACCACTCTAAGTACTGGTACTTCTGAATGGGTTGAGGCTGGGATTTAGCGCATTTGAAGTGAAAGTACTTGATGAACATATACTATGTGTGGAGAGAATCGTTATCTCATTTTTGACCAAGATGGCTTTTAGAGGCTTTTGCATTGGAATTCTTCATATTATATATATATATATATATATATATATATATATATATATATAGACACACACACACACACACACATATATATATATATATATATATATATATACATATATACATATACACACACATATATATAATGATTCCTTTTTCATTAAAAATGAAAAATTCAACAAAATTAAAAATGAACTATTTGTGAAAACAAGTGAAAAAGTGACTGCAATTTTGTTTCATTTTATTTATTTATTTTTTTAAACACTTTCATCTGCGTTCAGGTAATCCTGCAGCATTTTGGCTTATTTCATAATTATATAATTCATGTACACATTCATCTGCACTATATCGTGAGAAATATAACCTGTAGTGATCCTGGCCATGGCCATGTCTCTTCATCTCGCTTTAAATATATGCACAACTTATAATTTATGCCTTTTTTCCATCTCCATGCTACATGCATGTGTGATATTCCAGCTCAACATCTGCCTTTCATTCATAACAGCATTGCATTAGCTCTGCGTCATCATTCATCCGAATATAAAACACCCCCATATAATTTATATGTACATCTATTTTAATATGTATATTAGTTCACCAGGGTCTCCATCATCTGCGTGGCACGTGAAATGATGGAGATGCAGACTTTCCTGCAGGGGCCATTATGATAATATCACATCAAATGTACCAGCACATTTACATACTCCGAGACGGACGCCCACCTGGATTATACCTACCGCAGGATCAACATCAAACCACATGTCCAAATTTGGCTGTTTTTTGTCATTTGCAGGGTAATTTCAATTTGAAATTGTATTGTGCCCTGGAGTTAGCATTAGGAAAATACACATTTATTAATGTGAAAAATCTGATACAAGTGCAGCATATCTGTACATTTTTGTTAGTATTTCTTCATTCCCACATTTAGATTTTCCGATTCACTGCCACTGTTTGCCTCTGGCAGAAATGTCCTAATTACACATGGACCCAATACAGCATCTCTTCCCTAAAGATTATATTTATTTCGGCAGAGCAAAATGATGAGTGTGTGTGTGTGTGCGTGTGTGAGAGAGAGAGAGAGAGAGAGAGAGAGAGAGAGAGAGAGAGAGAGAGAGAGAGAGAGAGCAAAAAAATAAAACAAGAAAAAAAGGGTGGCTACTGCTTTGGTAATTTAAGAGAGTGCTAATGAGTGTCTGCTAACCTTTCTCCACCATCCATCAAACCGTAATGGAGTAGAAGATCCTCTTTCCAATCGTGCTTCATTAAAAACTTTCTATTAAATCTAAATATGACGCCATGTACCGATGAAATTAATAGAGTTTCAAATGCTTATATCATCCCCATGGCCTTAAAATCCTCCCAAAACATTTTAACGGCATTGATTTTATTATTTAAATATGATTTAATAAGACAGGGGTCTCTAAAAGTGCATAGGGACAATAAAAATATGCTGGCAAGATCAATTCACATTGATGTTGGATTATTGGTAGATTAAATATTACATATTACCTTATTTAGGCATTTATTTATGTATTTGTTGTTTATTTGTGTCATTTCATGTGGTCATATCAACTCAAAGTCTATAGTGATATTTGTGGGATAAAATATACACAATTTTGTTTTATTAATTCATACAGTTGAGAACAACCATAGGCGGAGCATGTGTAAGGTCATGGAGACTTGGATCAGACAAAAATGCCCCTGCACAAACAAATTAAACCTATTATGTCTGTTGCTAACAAAGTGAAAATGAATAGACAGTGTCGATTGTGGCATTAAATTAAGATTTGCTCATGTTTGCATGCACCGTACTTCATTTTAGGCGTTTTTAGTGTTGCACATTTTAACCAATCACACACAATTCTGTTGAGCTTTGGAATGCAATGGCCAATCAGAGGCGTTCGGATGAGTCATTGCTGAAACTCATCAGTTTTGAGTACGCGCGTGTTCTCTGTTTTTTTTTTTTTTTTGGACAGTGCTTAAACTCGCGATAGATCAAAGTTAGTGATAATGTCGATAAGGAAACGTTTTATAGCCTAATTATCGATTTCTAATGTTTTTATTAAATTGTTATCACATTAAATAGAAATTCAGTCCCATTAACATATTTTATTAGCCTACATGACACCCATGTCTGGTTCTTGCCTAAAAAGACGGGTTTATGATGCTTAATACATTTGGCAGTTTTTAGCCTTACCCTGGAGTTGGTTCACCCTCCGCCTATGAGAACAACTAATGTATATCACTGAAAAATTCATACAGATGTCAGCCTCGTTGTGTTATATGTAATGCTAAAATGTAAAATAATTTTATTTATACTTTATTTTACAGTACATGTAATTGCAGTGTATTACCCAAGAAAGTAATGGCTAATATAGCACATGGGTTAGGGTTAGATTTAGGGGTAGCGTTAGGTTTATTTATTACCCAGTTAGTGCTACCATAATTTGTTTTGTTATTTAGTACATGTTCTGTTAAGCATATTAAGTATTGCTGAAACTTCTATGTAATTCTGTCTTTCCTAGAGTATGTACACATTGAAATATATTCCTCCTCAAAGAGCATGTATAATGACAGAAAGATTGAATTTGTTCTTTTTGTTAGCATATTTGCGTTCCTCTGACCTTGTCTTAGTGTAGATGGCTGCTACCAGTTCAAGTCCATATGCAGAATGGTGTGTCAGGCTTCATTGTGTATGTGTGTGTGTGTGTGTGTGTGTGTGTGTGTGTGTGTGTGTGTGTGTGTGTGTGTGTGTTTGGGAGAGTCTTAATTAGCGGCTTGCCTTCGATTGGGTGACATGTTACCTGTCAGAGTCAACACGCAGTGCTATTCAAGCCTGGACTGTTTGTTTCTGTCACTCAGCTGCCAACAAACTCCCAATTTTATTCTTCTTTCCCTCTCCCTCTCTTTCTCGCTCTCTCCCTCTCTCTTCATTCAGTTTAAAGTTATCAGATTCACTACTTAAAATTACAGTTTCTACATGCAAAATGTAAATGAGTATTATGAATATTCAAGAGAACATTTATATAATGTTCCCCAAGAGAAAAATAACATTTACACACTGAGGGAAAAATATTGCAAACATTGCTACACATAATAATAATAATAACAATAATAATAATAATAATAATTATTATTATTATTATTATTATTAGTAGTAGTAGTAGTAGTAATAGTACAGAAAAAAAATTAAAATTATGAAGTTTTCTCCAAAAGAAGATGATAGATAGATAGATAGATAGATAGATAGATAGATAGATAGATAGATAGATAGATAGATAGATAGATAGATAGATAGATAGATAGATAGATAGATAGATAGATAGATAGATAGATAGATAGATAGATAGATAGATAGAATCTATTCATTTGAGTAGGAAAAACAGAACCGACAACACAAACAAAGGTAAAATAATTTTAAAAAATGATATATTTGATTTTTCTTTTTTATTCCAAATTTAAACAAACTCAAACTGAGTGACAACAAGCTCGCCTGCTGAGTTGTCGAGGTGCGTTTAACGAGAGCTCATAAAGTGCTGACTTGAGCTCCATGTGGAAGTGTTTAAATGTGTGTGTGTGTGTGTGTGTGTGTGTGTGTGTGTGTGTGTGTGTGTGTGTGTTGGATGGCGAGAGTGTGTTGTGACAGACTAATAGTCCGTTCAGGTGTTTTCTGCCTTTGCCTGTTATAAATATGGGTGGCCTTGTTTTTGCTGGGCCGGAGGGTCATATTTTTATGAGTCAGGCTAATCAGCTCCACTGACAGCGCAAACATGATAATTACCCCAGCAGTCACACACGTGCACGCGTTGCTTTTTCTTCATTGGAAAGATAATATTTTGAACCTCATCAAAGAAGAGGAGTGTTTGAGAAACGCAGGTGAGGTGACATGGCTGTCTGACAGGTGGTAATTAGCCTGAGAAGGGCACGACTCAGGGGTGGAGTAATCACACGGCTCAGGTAGACGCGCCAATGTTTGCCACTCGTTCTGCCCTTACTGTGATTATTGTGAAGAGGCCCTTCAAACATCAGCCGCCTTTCAACTCTTGTTTATAACAATATCACACCATCTGTCCGTCTTTCTGTCACTCATCCACTGTGTTTGATAGAGTTCAAAAACAAAAAGGATGGCTGAGGACGCCTGAAGTGTGCCGAGCACCGTATCAAATCAACGACAGGTGTTGTTTTGGCACTGAGTGTATTAACTAAGGCACATCCCCGGTGCTTTTCCCATCAAAGTAAAGAACTCCCACACTTAGCCAGATGTGCGCAACGCCTGTGTCAGTTCGATGCCCCCTAACCTTTTCTGCATCGACGATGGAACGAAGGAGAACAGCGAGAGGGCAAAATGGCAAATGGTGAGGTGTACACAGTGCCCTCCCTGCGCTATAAATCAGACAGGCAGGCAGGCCTGAATGAGCTTCTCCTGCAGTCCTCGCTGCTGGCACTACCCATCGCCATTCATCACCTCTCTCCTTTCCTTCCTGCTCTCTTAAAGGCCACAGGAAGTAGTGCAGACCATCTCCACGACTTCACCACCCACTCGTGAGAGCATTTTATCCAGCCACCCTGTCAGTGACCCTTTTGACGCTCTCGGAAAGCAACACCAATAGAGTAGTTGAGAGAATACACAAGTATATGTCCTAGGACCAAATATTTTTCTAAGGATATTGCACATCCACCAAAAACCTAATCAAAAGCCCCCTTCAAAGTGAGGCCCCAGCCGTTGATTTGTATAAAAAAGCCTGATTCAGTGTAATATAATATAATATATCAGCTATTTCAACTGATATAGGCATAAATATATGTTTAATATGTATTACATTTAATTATGTACTATTTTAAATATGATATAACATATAGTTTTAAAATATAATAGCTTTAGATGTCAACATAACATAAATGTTGAAGTAAAACTGTACACACACACACACACACACACACACACACACACACACACACACAGACTTATTAAATTATTATTTTACTAGCAATAAAATAAAACAATATATTCTACCATTCAAAAGTTTTGGGTCTTTGAAGGCTTTATTATTATTTGATTAAAAATAATATTGTGACAATAGTATTACAATAATATCATTAATACCTTATTACAATTTAAAAAAGGGGTATTTTCTGTTTAAATATATTTTAAAATCTAATTTATTCCTGTGATGACAAATATTCATTATTCTTGTCACTTCAGAAATCATTCAAATATGCTGAGTTTTAAAATAACTAACTAGGCCACATATTCCATACCATGATTTTTAATAAAGTATTTATTTATTCATTCATTCATTTATTTGGTGTCTAGTCACACCAGCATCATTAAAACCCAGTCAAAACCGCAGTTCTTCAGCAAGCTTGAGGGTCAGTGTGACCCCAGTGATTGCTGGAGGAGTTAACAGAGTTTGTTTCTTACTGTAAATTGCATTCTGTAGACCTTGCTATTATTCAAACTGTCACAAAAACATAGCCTAATCTTAGTGATAGTGAAATTCATTTACCAACTAGAGGCAACATGCCATTTCAGAGTCTCAGAATGGCACTTTGGAGGAACATTTATGTGCAAGTTTAGGCAGTCAAGAAACTTCAGCTCTGATCACATACAGGTCTGTAGGCAGGGTAATAAGTCTGCAAAAGTGAAATGGGGTGCCTGATCCCCTGAGGTTCCTCTCTGGAAAGAGAATGAGAGAGAAAGAGACAGAGAGATACTGTACATTCTTCACAGTATCAATGAGCAAACTATTAGCCTGAATCCAAAATGGGTTCAGTTATCCATTGGCCTTAAGAATTGTGATAGAGCTATAACAGCAATGGAGCTGATAAAAATCATCAGACAACAAGACATATGGACAGAGAAAAAGTATGGAGAAAATAAAAGACTGAAAGAGAAAGAAACAAAGATAAAACAGTATACTTTAAAATTCAGAATTGCATTAGCATTTATTTGACTGAAATGTCATAAATGTCACAGCTACTGAAGCAAATTGACGTTTGGCGATTAATTAAAAATTTATAAAAAAAAAACAAATTATTTAAAAGAATAATAATAATTATAAAAAGAATTAATAATAATTAAAAATATATTATTATTATTATTATTATTATTATTATTATACATAATTACCATGTGACCTAGTGCTACTACATTTTAAAAAATAAAAAAATAAAAACTGGCAATTAATTAATGAATAAAAAAATAAAATAAAATTGAACTTGAAAATTGGAAATTTTGGAACTGTTTTAATTAATAAAGAATTTACAGTTCTTTCTTGTGTCGACCCATTAAATCATTTGTAGTAATCTTTTGTAATAACAGCAGTTTCTTAATGAGATCATTTTTAGTTTGTATACAACATCCGTATGTATAAATAACGGATTTGATGAATTCTGTCATGTTATTATTTGGATTGTAAACATCAGTTCCTATTAGACAATATTACAGAAATAAGTATGATGAATTTCAAAAGGCAACAAATCACAGAGCCAACTTAGCTCTTTATATCCATCCTGTTAATTTTCTTGTCATTGTTTGAAGAATCAAATGTTAATCAAATTTAAGTGTCTGGCCTTGTCTAAAGTGTATCTAAAAGTCTGGTATAAAGAGGCACTCATTGTACATTACTTTTGAAGCAAATTGGCCAATACATCATACAGTTTTCTTCTATTTGCATGAGTTTAAGCTTCTCCGCTGAAGATTTTCCATTATTCCCTCACTATTGCTCTCCTAAAATTATTTTAAATGATTTGATTCTTTGATTCTACCACAGAAAGATGACAACAGCTATTTTAGCTTTTGCAGTAATGTGCGATGTCAAAGAAAAAAAAAAAAAAAAATGAATGGCCACGGCATAGATATGTGTCAGATCAAGAAGCACATGTGAAAATGAATCATAAATAGAAAAATATCATTAATAAACTACTCTTACTTTGCTAAAAGTTATTAGTTGTCCTTTTGATCACTATGAAAGATCTGTGTGGTCCTGAATCAGTTTCAGCAAATACAGTATAGTCTGAAGGCAAACGAGGCCACCAGAGTAGCTTTTGCTGCACTAGTACAGGTGAGAATAATAGACCTGAGCTGGTGTGATTTTGTCTTCCATTTAGGTAGTAGGAGAGTTTGTAAGGCTTTCTATATCTCGGTTCCTCTATTTTTTTCATTTCTAAGTAGGTTTATAGCGAGGGCTCCAGCAGTTCCCTATGCTTCACCAAACAATGCCTTTAAACTCCACCGTAAATCAGTGCCAGGGAAACTGCAACAGCAAAATCCTGTTGGATTTATTGTCTCAAAGACTTGTAAACTAATATTGAAATAGGTCTTAATGCACACACAGCTCTGAGCTTTTAAAGGTGTTTCAGAGCACTTTGTCAGACTCAGTTTTCTACTTTTTGAGGATTTGTTATTTTTTGCTTGTAGTATGTGAGTGAATCGCTTCCATCTTAAATGGAGAACTTCCCCATGATCTCATTAGTATTCACATGTAAACATTTAGATTTAGAACATTTAGAAGTCTTGAAATACATAGGTTGAATTTTATTCATAAGATAAAAGTTTTTGATTTGGGTTTTTGGTGGAGAAAAATATTTGGTCCTAAGACGTATACTTGCGTATTCCCTCAACTACTCTATTGGTGTTGCTTTCCGAGAGCGTCAAAGGAGTCGGACAGGGTGGCTGGATGAAATGCTCTCACGAGTGGATGGTGAAGTCGTGGAGATGGTCTGCACTACCTCCTGTGGCCTTGTTTAACAATAACTATTTTTTCATGCATCACGTTTTTAATAAATTTAACATTGACCTAATTTAATATAGATTCTGTTCTGTATTATTAGACTTTACGTGTGAATGCCGACAAATAAGGTTTCCAAGAAAATTGAAACATTTGCACTTGCTGAAACAGAAACTTTGAAACACAGTGTGTTCAGCGTGTGTGTTTTGGTTGATTTGTTAAACTGAAGCTAAAAAGCTTTGTGAAAATCAGTTCTCATCCCCCTTGAGGATTTTCAAAGGTAAGCTCCCTTTTTTTAGCCTGAATGTTTGAAGCACATTTAGATTTACAATGACAAATGCTCGAAGATTAGCTCTCCGTAAGCCAGCTCTTATGAAAATTTACAGTTCTGCATTAATATTAATGGATTATTTTCACCTGCTCGGTTTCATAAATAAGTGCAGTTTTTGTCAGGCCCTGTGTAGATCACCTGGATGATGCTGAACATTACCCTGCCGGTCTTCACACGTCCGTTTTGTGAATTAATTGGAGAAATTGCAAATCAGGTAGCCGGCCAAATAATTCAATGTCAGATCCAATCAATACACAGGGTAAATCAACTCATTTAATTTATAAATGATCTTAAATAGATCAAGCGACCAATTAAACAATTAGCATACATTTAGCGATTAATTAATAAGCCAATTAATCATGTCATTACAGTTCAGATTTTTGAAGGCGGCAAGTTTTTGAAAGTGCCAGGCATGCCGGCACGGAAGGCAATACGTTATGTGCGGAGAGTGCAGCCAGTGACACAGAGAGATTTACTGTGCTAAAAGCAATGCAATTAGGAGAGAGGTTGAGAGGCTGGAGAGGGTATGCGTGCAGTGTTAAAAGGAAGAGAGATTTGACAGGCGTGGACAGACTCTTTTCCGCTGATGAAAAAATATACAAAATGGGCCCTTGTTAAAGTACACTCAGGATAATTTGCAAAGCAAAGTGGCCTTTACAAAAATGCTTTTAAAAAGTTTCTAGGTTAACTTTGAAGTCAAACATCAGCATAGAGTAACAAAATGCATATCAAAGCTTTATCTCCATGAGTTTAGAGGCTGAAATATTTTGCTTGATGAATCGCGTCGAATTCCGATTAAATAACCTCAGGGAGAATTGCATAATAAGACATGATTCTGTTTGAAATTTGTTCCTGAAGTGTTTGTGTATACACACACACACTTAATATTTATTGTATATTGTTTAATGTAATTGTTTCATTAATTAATTATTTTGGTTGGTTGGTTAGTTATTTATTAGTTATTATTGAAAGTGTCTAAACCTGTTTCTATTTTACTTTTCCAACAATCCAAGGTTTAAAGGTTCTAAAACCATTTTTTTAGCATTATTTATATACTGTTATAGTATTCATTAATGTTTTGAATGAGCTTTTATTAGCATATTTTCAGTTTCCACTTTCATTTTATTTATCATGATTTTTCTTTGCATTTGTATCTTTTTTCAATTCAATATTTTTTTTGTTTTGTTATTTATTACTTAGTTACTGAAAGTGTTGTAACCTCTTTCTATTTAACTTTTCTCACAAGCAAAGGTTGTTAAAGTATTTATTAATATTTTGAATTAGCTCACATTATGAGCTATATACAGTATATATATATATATATATATATATATATATATATATATATATATATATATATATATATATATAAACAACAACAAAATGAAAAAAACAAGCCATAATTTATTTAAATTACATTTATTTTTTTAGTATACTTCAAATCCATTAAAATATTTATTGACATATCACTTACTGACTAATATAAAATTAATTTATTTGGAGTATTTCTAATGCACATTTCTTAATATTATGTCTAAATGTGTTTTAATATCACTATTAATAAGGATTGTTTGATCGCTTTATAATCTTTAAATCTTTATCAGTCTTTAAATGCAAGATACTTCAAGTGTACCTGAAGTATACTTAGTTCCAATATAGCGAAATTAAATATACTTCAGTGTATCTTTAGTTGGACTTCAGCACTACTTCCACACAATTAAAGTGCATTAAGCACAAAATTAGTGGTTCCAAATTAGAGGTTCCGACTTTAAATATACCAGTTTAGTATACTGAAAGTACAATTGCAGGGTATTTTTATTAAGCACATAAATTCAATGTATTTGTAGTATACTTAGCACAAAATAAATGCATTTCAGTTTTTTTTTGTTGTTGTTGTTGTTGTTGTTTTCCCACTAGGGTTGCCAAGGAAACATTTTCAATTTTTTTTTTAGGTTTTCTATCTAATATTTATATTTCATCTTTATTTCAATTCCTGAAAATTAATTTTAACAATAACAGCACTCTCTAAAACTCAGAAAGTCTTGAACTCTACATGGTGTGTTTCTTGGTGTTGGTAGTGCCAAGTGTCTAACGCTCCAGCTTTGAATGCTGGAATGGAAACAGCAGTTCTTTGTGAGCTCATACTCAGGGCCCACCCAGGAAACTTGTGTGTTCTTGCTATTAAACTGTCACGTAAATAATTATTCTACTTATGCTATTTAATTCTCCCATTTTTAGCTCAAAGTGGTGTAAGTGTTGAACCTCTGACTGCGGCATGCATCGACGAGATGAGCCAAAGGGAATCTAGATGTCAAAGGTTGAAATGTTGGAGTGGGAAAATCTGGTTACTTGTTAATGTTTCATACATTTGACACTTGCGAAGTGTGAAGCTACACCTTCAACAGTGTGAAAAATATGCAGCTAACTTGCTATACAGACAAAACCACACAATCTTTAGCTGATATGTTGACCCACACTTTCAACACATCAGGATGATCAAGGAACATGCGATTTTTTTATTTTTTTTATTTTCTAATTATCAGTTGCATATAATTATCTTGATGTTCCTGATCTGTACTTTTAAACGTCTGTGTTCACTAGAAAGTTTGATGAGCTACAGTAGGAAAACTGCATTACAGCCTGCCAAACGTGTAACTCTAAACCTGTTTTTGAAGAAAAAAAATGGTAGAGGAAGGTGATAAATTTTGAGCACATCCTGAAACAGTCCATGCTAATTATTTGTTAATTAGGGGATGAGAATCAGAAATGCTGAGATCATGTGTTGATGTGGTGCGCAAAAATCAAGCATGCTGCTCCACTAACACATGCTCATGACAAACTCGTAAAAATGAGTATGAAATGTAAAAATGTATGTTATCGTACAACTTTAATTTTGTTGCAATAATGTTTAAGTTGATGTTTGGGTTTTCCTCATCCTTCGAGTTACGGCATAAGTGCTACTATTCAAAAATTTGGAGTAAGATTTTTATATGTTATATGTTAAAAATAAGTCCTTTATGCTTACCAAGACTGCATTTTAGGGGGGAAAAGAACTGTAAAAAATAATATTGTGAAATATTACTATAATTTAAAATAATTATTTTAATATAATAGGCCTACATTCTTATAGACATTTTTTAAATCTTATTATCAATGTTGAAAACTGTTGTGCTGCTTAATTTTTTTTTTTTTGTGGAAATCATAATACATCTTTTCAGGATTATTCGGTGAATTGAAAGTTCAAAAGAACACAATTTCTTTGAAATTTCTTTTTTTTCACCCCTGACTTTTAGTTACTATGAACACCGCTGCGCTTCAGATCAGTTTTGATGGAAATCTTGCATGTGCTCGTGCATTTGTGTGAATCAGCCCACCGTCAGCAGGACTGTCCCCAACCATGCATGGTATGGGGTTTTCTGCTCTAATCACAGAGAACTATAAGACATATTTCAATTTCCTTTGATCCTCATTGGTGGTACAGTTGGAAAACCTGATCATTAAAACGGCATATCACCATGCAGTAGTTTGCCTGGTGTTTCTGCCCTCCATCTGAAGGGGTGGTGCGTGTGTGTTACATTAATTTTTAGTTCTTAACCAGGTCTTCACAGAAACTTCTTTCAGAGTTCAAAGCTTTACGTGATTGGCCTGCATGTGACTTGAGGATACTAGAAAGCTTTGAAGTTCAAATTACGGTTTGAATTCAGAGAGGGGGCGTTAATGGTGGTGGATTATGGGAGATTTTTTTTGGGAACAGAACTGTTTGAGAGGTGAACAACATACTTTATTGTTGGTTTTGAGAGCCAAAGAAACGCACCTGGCACTTCACTTACATTATGACGCATTAAAACGCCTTTAACTTGTGGTCAAAACTAATTACCATTAATTATTTATATATATATATATATAATGATGCTGTATCTATGAATATATTGGTTTCCTCTCAGTGACATAATGAAAGGTTTTTTTTTTTTCCTCTCATGTACTAATGTGTCAGCAGACAATGTCAGATCAATACCGAGCTTTGGGTCTGTTGAGCATAAACATATTTCTTGGCCCTTAGCTGCAATTTTGTAATTCAGACTCTGTCTCAATTTTCTTGCTGGCAAAGATGCTGTCTAGTAAGTCCATCTCGCTACCCTGCTTTCCATAATCTGCCCTCTGTTTTTACAGGAGACTCCACGCGGTGACAAAGGCAGCGTTGCAAGTAGAGCAGATAACTGCAGATGAACAGTGTCAGGTAAAGTGTGATCAAAAGACGGTTAATGTGTTTTATACCAGCGTGCCTGAAGAGTGGGTGAATACTCAAATCACTCCGTGTCAGACAAATATACCTTAATAAGACTCCCTGCTTCTCAGCACATGCACACACACTTTTCCATGCCACTCACATAATGTTATGATAACACTTTAAGTCTCCAGCAGTACTGTATCTTCACACTTTGGACACACTGATAATTTTCTTTCACTT
The DNA here is from genome assembly GCA_036784905.1 of Acrossocheilus fasciatus. Taxonomy (NCBI): domain Eukaryota; kingdom Metazoa; phylum Chordata; class Actinopteri; order Cypriniformes; family Cyprinidae; genus Acrossocheilus; species Acrossocheilus fasciatus. The sequence goes on from CM071945.1 coordinate 18,179,462, forward strand.
TTCTAAGCAATCAGACTTTTTTTTTTTTTTTTGTGGCTGTCGGACTATAAAATAGATGAAAAATCGCATAGACTTAAAAGGAAGGAGGGATATATGCTATATCTAGCAACCGGAATATCATAAAGAGGCTGTTTTAAGTTTGGGTTTGCAAGCAAGCACATAGCAATGTGCTGAAGACACTCAGAACACATTAGAAATTGCTTAGCAACTCCCAACCGACAAACCAAATCACTGTCGCATAGTAGCAGTGAAGTGATTCTATTGGCTTTACAGTGCCTGATCCTGCAAAATCACCTGAAGATGTACACTACCATTCAAATATTTCAGGTCTGTAAGATTTTTTTTTTTTTTGTACAATAAAACAGATCAAAATTGGCAGTAAAGACATTTATAATGTTACAACTGATTTCTATTTCAAATTCTGTTTATTATAGGATCTTAAAAGGAACGCTTCCACACTTTATTAAGCAGTGCAGCCATTTTTAACTGATAATATTAATAACACTAATGTTAATAAGAAATGTTTCTTGAGCAGCAAATCATCAGTTTTGAAGGATCATGTGACACCGAAATCTATAGTAATGGCTGCTGAAAATTCAGCTTTACATCATAGGAATAAATTACATTTTGAAATTCAAACAGAAAACTGTTATTTTAAAGTGTAATAAAATATTTTACAGTATTACTGTTTTTACTGTATTTTTGATCAAATTTTTGATCAGCCTTGTTGGGCATGATAGACTTTCAAAAGCATAAAAAAAAAATACAGACCTAAACTTTTAAACGGCAATGTGTCATCTGAACTGTTATTACATCCATGATTGTATTTAGTTATTTGTTATATATTGAATAGTATAATGAAACCATAAACTGCTATAGATAGTACAATTAAAGGGGTCATGAACTGCCTTTGTTTTGTTTTTTTTGTTTTTTTATTTTGTACTGTTCACTGAGGTCCACTTATAATGTTATCAAGATTTTTACATCAAAAAACATAATTCACAGGCTATTTTCTGTCCTGTTTTGACCCCCTCATCAGAACGCTCTGTTTGAATAGGTGTGGCAGATTGTAGACTCAGAAGTAAATGCCCACTGCTATGATTGGCTAACAGTTGTGTATGTTTGACAGCCTACGTCCTAGACAGATGGACGCTGCTGTATTTTAGGTTAAAAATGCATAAATACTCAGTACATATCAAAGGATCTGTAATAACGCAAAGCAATAGTGACCGTTACTCACACTTGTGTTGTGCGAATAACAACATATCTAATATAGTCAGCACAGCATCGCGTGTCAAATTGTGCCTGGTTTGTAAATAAATCCGCAATAAAATGATGTGAACAAAGGACCAAGTTCTTATTGATCTGGTCTAAAACTTAATTGAAAATAAAGTTAATCAAATAAAGTTTATTTTTTTGTTTCTGCTTAGACCTGTGTTCACCCTTCTTGTTATTTACACTACATGTGCAAATCAGTGGGCGGGGCTAAACAGGCAGCGATGTAGAAGCAGGCATTGATCTTCCTCTACAGAGGCGGTGTTTAGCCACACGATTACATCACACGGGCACATTCCACAACCCCTCGTTTTGGCAGAATGATAGTTTTTAGACTAATGACTACGTTTTGAGTTTTTTATAGTACAATGTACAAATGTTTGGTACATTTGGTACTTTTTTATACATATTGTATGTTTTAGTTTGATCAGGCATTACAAACTGCAGTCCTAGGCAGACTCAATTTGACAGACAGACACAGAATTGTGGAGGCAGCACACATTTTGTGTGTACATTTCTAGTGCATTTTTACACTTCGGAGGTCTTAGAAACAATTGAACACAGCTGGTGTGTTTTTGTGGACCTTGCTTTCAATCTCTGTAACTATGTAAACTAAAACAGTGGGTTGAACCTCAGGTTATAATGTGAGGTTTGTAGTGCTGGTTTCTAAGCATTCATGCCTTAGGACACATTTTGAACAAGAGCAGTGTTGAATTTGGCAATGAGGTTGTCTTTCTTCCCTCTTTGTGGCTTTGGTGTCTGTCTGAAGTTGTCAAGCATACCGTATTGTCTTGTTTTCCCTCTCGCTCTAGTCCCCACAATCAAAAGCATCCTAAATTATTTCTCTGTTTGTTTCTCTTCTTAGCACTGAGTTTGTCGATTTGGCTGATGCGATGTGACTTGATGGAAATAAATCTCTGTTTTACACTGAAAACCCCTCTGGTTCTTCTCCTCCTCAATGCCAGATGAAAGCCCAAACTGTGAAGGACGTCCGGACTGACAGCTCAAGCTCTGGGTCTTCAGCGGGGCGGTTGCAAGTGCGAGGGTAAGGTGTGTTTGGGAAAACTTGGCCCTCACCGCTCACCCATGCCAACTCAAACTGTTAGCTGCCGACACCGGCAAGACGTGCCCACCAGCATCAGCTGGGACCCACTTACCGTATTTTCATTTTTGGGGGGGAAGAGATTGCGGGATAGCGGTGAGTACATAGGGATGTAGCCTCCTTTCGGTTGTCACAACTGGTAAAGGCTTGACTTTGAACTGTGGAGAGAGGAACCTAATTATACCCCACCTGTGCCCGGCTGCAGGGGGAGAGAAGGTGGAGATGAAGCTGTTAACTGTCTCGCAACTGGCACCACCCTGTGTTTGTATACATCTGTGTCTTATTTCCCTCTCTGGCACAATCAGTCCAGGAAGCTAAGCAGGCATGACCGCATTTGGCTACTTCCAAAGACTTTGGCAAAGTTAGACAAGGAGAAGGCTGAGTAATGGAGAAGGGTGGGAGGACATGGGTGCCGTGTGTTTGTGTGTGTGTGTCGCCAAGAGGTGTATTGTTTGTTTTTTTCCCCCCTCTCTTGCTGCTTTGGAAATGCTGGTACAGCAGAAAATAATTGGTCCAGCTCTGTGTGGAATTGAGGGATGGAGTTACAGTGTGAAAGATGAGTCTATATGTGTGTGTGCTTGTACGTAATTGTGTATTCATGCGTGTGTGGAGACTCGTGAGATGTTATAATGCCGTTTTGTGTCAGAGCAAATCAAAAGCAGCTACCTGGCATCGTAAACAGGCTTGAGTGACATCTGACTAATAAGGAAACGCCACCGGTAGAAAGCACCTGCAGTGTCCTCGGCGAATCTAATCGTCATCTTCGGCGAGGCAGGGTAATTCGGAGACACCGTTGTGGGCCGCTTTCGGAGGCATTCTGCCGCTCTGAGTCCATTATAAGTCCTGTCACATTTCGACTGCTTGATGTGCATCTACAAAAGGCTCGCGAGCTCCAGATGGGAGCGACATTCACATTCACTGCCTGTAAGGAAGTAAGGAACAAGAGCAAAATAACATGAAGAAAAGCATCAAGGCTTAATTAAAGGTTCATCTACTACTGTTTCTGAGAAAAATACTAATTAGAAGGAAATGATACGTTTTTTCTCCGTTCATTTAGCTGTTTATGTTATAGCACTGAAAAAATAATACATTAAATGATTCTAAAATGTTAAATGGCAACATTAGATATACTCAAAAGGAAGTGTGATTGACCTCTCTAAAATTCAATGCCACTCCGATCCAATTATTTTTTCAACCAACAAAGTGGATAATTTGAGGGAAGAGAAAGTGTTTGTTTCAGCAGTTTACATTATTATATATTTTTTTTAATTCAGACACTTTTTTATTTCCCTCAGCTCCATAAACTTATTTAACATTTGACTTAACATTAATTTAAAAATCTTATCACCTCATTCAGTTAATAGCACTAGAAACTATCTACCAAGAGCTAGTCCTCACCCCAAATCGGGTCATACGTAAAGATGTTCACCAAATCCGTGCATACTTCATAATAAGGATGAGCCCATTTCATTTGTCCAAATATTGTCAGCTTTCATTAGTGTGTCTGGAACTGGTGGCAGGCACAGCTTGTGTGCAGGTTGTCAGAGCCATTTACAACAATGGCCAGATATGAACCCCAGGCATGTTTCTCAATGTAAATTACAACATCTGTCTGTATCCACCTGTTCTCAACTTCCGCTTGTGTGCTTAATCAAAAAAAAAAAAAAAAAAAGATAAGCGTCTCGCAATGCAATTAACCATATTGTAGCTCGTCTGTGTTCGAGAACGCACTGAGAAAAATATAACACACGACAACTTGACTTTGTTCCCACTTGTTGTTTTTGTATGTTCTCAAAAGGAAATGTTTTAGTCTTGATGGTAAAATAAAACAAAATTACATCTCATAAGATATGTCCTGTGGACCTTTTCCATCAGCAAAGGCAATCCATGTGATAAATGTCTAAAACTTGGCACAAACATGCACAGTTGACTTGCAATAAAGATAGACAAGGTACAAGTACAACTAAGCATTTCATGTGCATGACATTTCATAATATCACATTATTATGATACATTGTGCATTCAAGTTGTAAACGATGCAAATTTCCTGTATTATATTATGTATAATAAACTTTAAAATATTTATATTATCTGTTTTCTCCATTGATGTTACTTATTAATATTTAAACATATCTACATATTTCCCTCTTCCCCTCTCTCTCTAACTTCAATTAATGTGATAAATCAGAATGTTGCAAAAACAATTTTCTGATTATTAAAAAAAATGAACCAGTCACATGACTTGTTGAGGCAAAGTCGCATGACCGTTTTAATGCTTTGTCCAGCAGCTAAGTTTGAATGATCCTTTTTTTTTCTTCATTGCTTTAAACTCTAAACTGGAAGTTCCAAAATAACAGAACCAGCAGAGTTAAACTCAAGGGTCACTATTACTATTTAAAGCGCTCATGCTGCTTACATGCCATAGCTGTTTCTATCCATCCATGCCAACCCTCGTTCCTACGCTCCCTTCTTTCTTTACCTTGAGCGTTTGTTTTCGTTTTACTCCCTTGAACCCTGCCACACGGGTGGTGACACACGGGGCCTGAGAGGGAAGATGGAGAGGTGGAGCAGACCAGAATGATCACTATCATTAACATTCACCGCGGTTCACTTATCATCCCTGACTCCTGCGACATGGCAGCCATTACCTCGCGTCCGCAGGTGGAGCAGCACCATACATATTGCATTGTGCCAGTGCCGATTTATGTATCCGGTAACAAAAGGAAAGTCTAATGAAAAAATACAGGGGGCAATCTTTTATGCTCCTTCGCTTCCTCTTCCTCCTGAAGGTGGGGGAGCGGCTGCCTGGACAAACCGGGGAACACCAGCCGTCCTCGTTCCCATCACTCCCCTACGCCGCACTGTCAGTCAAATTCTCATTTGCAGAGCGAGCGAGGTTAACCTGCATCAGAGCGCCAGGACTGTGACAAGGGGGCCTATCGGAGCCCGGATCACTATGTCATCCAGAAAGGAAGAACAGGGAAGGTTGGTGTCTTAAACATCCTTTAGAGTGCGTGAGCTGACGGAATGTGAAATCTCATTCACGTTTATTCAAATAAGGTGCATAAAGACGGTTTGACGTCTATGGCTGTGTTCGCTTTTAGAAACATGGTTGCAACTTCCCTAAACACTAACCTTTGGGGGAATCCCCGCTGCCATTTTCAAGTGTGCTCCACTTCGCAAAGTGAATGAGGGAAGTTTATATGGACATACCCTCGACCCTTGATTTTGACTGAGTCTACTTCATATGTAGAGGCTCAGTCAGTTTCTCCCAAGGTTTTTTTCTCCATTCTGTCACAGAGGGAGTTTTTGTTCCTTGCCGCTGTCGCCTCTGGCTTGCTTAGATGGGGACACTTAATTTCTAGCGATTATTGGCGATTTGATATACTATTTAAACTAAACTGAGCCAGACAATGACATCTCTGAATTCAATAATGAAATGCCTTTAACTGAAAATTGAGTGTTTAATCTTGTACATTACTGACACTCTATCCTCCAATTTGATACTGTTAAGTGCTTTGACACAATCTGGATTGTTAAAACAACCCCTCCAAAAAACACTATGATATATTATTTTTTTAAATTGATTTTATATAAAAACATATATAATATTTAAAACAGCCCAAGCATACCTATACACATATAGAATGCTGCATCAAACAAATCTGTAAGGAAAAAATGTAAATAATAAATCAACTCCTTAGTGAATTCCAAGTGATCTACGGCACTTGGGCAACGGTTGCCCATTGCAACAAGATGGAATGAAGTTAATGAGGAAGGACTAAAAAAAAAAACAGTGGAATGTCAACATCTTTGGTTCTCATGTCTCGCAACCAAACCTGATGTGCTAAATTTGAATATGTGAATTTTCAAATTACACAGCTGAAGGGAAAAAAAAAACAGTTAATAACAACAATTTCAGTCTGTTACTCACACAAAGCTATTATGACTTCAGAAGACTAGATTATTGTGTAGGAGTCATATGGACCTGCTTTTTTGGCATTTTTAGAGCTTGACAGATTCACACTTTCACTGTATGGAAAAGAGCAATGTGAACATTCTGCATAGCATCTTCATTTTTAGTTTACAGAAAAATTTGGAATTAAATAAAGATAAGTAAATGATGGAATTTTCATTTTTGGGTGAAAAAAAAATTCAAATTGTATTTTTTGTCCCTTTAAAGTCAGAAAGCAGCCATAGATCTTCTGTATTGTGATGTACATCTGAGTATAGCAGATTATCTCAGAAGAAAAATATCAATAAGATGCATTTAGAAAATAGACAGGATGAATTTTAATTTTATGCTGACTTTAAGTTTGATAATTATTGTAGGTAAAAGTGTTTGTCTGAAATGAGTGACACTTTTGGCAGACCATTTGCTTCACTCAACTTGTATGACTTTTTTCCCAAAATGAGTTGACTGATAAATTAAGAAGAAAAAAAAAAAAGCGAGATAGAGTTGATTGCAAAATTATCAGTATAATTATTTTGTCAAAAACTGCAATTTTCTACAACTGTATGATCACTGTCTGTAAAGTGCAATTGCGTTTTTTCTTTATTTAAACATTATTTTGAACCCTTGTACACTCCTCAATATCTTCACTACTATTGTCTTTTCTCATTTATGGCATTTAGTGAACAAAGACTACCACTGGTGTCCCCTCTAAAACATGATTGCTCTGTACTATGAAGGTGTTTGATTAGTCCTGTTCTACAAAAAAAATCCCAACAACTTAAGCCTCTTGTATACCACTATATAGTACAGTAAACGTAATACGTAAATGCTAAAGGAGTAAGTAGAAATGTCACCAAAATGATGAACATTGCAACTGCGTTGTTTCAATCCATTTTTATTTATTGCTGAGAAGAGTCTCCCAACACGCTGGTAACCTAATTCTACACAAGGCTGTGGACCAGCTTTGTTCCTCTGAGGACGGCTGTATAAATAGAATCCATAATGGACCAGAGTGAGATGCTATCATTTATCTCCGACTCTCACAAACACAGTTCAGGTCTCTCCTCATTTTCCTAATGATCTCCTTCTTTTTTGCTATGTGTTTTACTTTAAGGTGCACAGGATCCGAGCTTAATGGACACGATTTATCACCGGCTGATCCTACCCAAGTCCAGTTTATCCAGTAAAGTTGAAGAACAAAACAAATTGCCAAACCAAATGCATTTTTGTTGAGGGAATTGGCTTATTTTTCAAAGTGGTAAGGAAATGGAAAACAAAGGGGACACAGACCCTGATTCAGGTCTTTGAGGTTAAACTGTGGTTTGTGCAGATGCAAACATAATGAGTCAAGATGGGTTTCATTATTTAAGAATTTTTTAAAGGATGTTTCTTTTTGTAGGGAGTTGGGATTCTGTTAATTTATCAACAACTCCATATCAATCAGCTATGGATGGGAATCGTAAAATATTTAACAATGCTGTTTCTGACTCCAAATGAAGGTTCTGATTTGTTAATGATTCCATTTTCTTTTAGTACTAAAGCATCAGTAACAAAGCAAAAACACTGATACATTTCTTTATGTATATATTTAATTATATTCTTTTTACACTGTAAAAGGTGATAAGTTGGCTTAACTTAAAAAAATTGAGGAAACCCGTCGCCTTAAAATTATTAAGTAAATAATATATTTTTTAAAAAGTTAAGTGAACTTGACAATTCACTTAACCTATTTTTTTTTTATTATAATTTACTTAAAAATTTTAAGGCAACGGGTCAACTTATCGCTTTTTATAGTGTAATCACTTTTAAAAAACACTCTATTCCACATTGTTATAGAAACCCCCCAGTTAATAATTCCAGTTCACTACGATTTGAACATGATGTCAAAAGAGTCGTTTCATGACATATTGAGTGATTTTAACCGTTTCATTAATAAGAACTGACAGAAGAGTCATTTGTTCTGGAATCATATCACATTGGTTGTAATGTACTGTTTGTTTGTTGTTGAGTGCAACCAATGATCAACATTCACAATTAAAAGATTTTTGACAGCAACATAATAGAGATACACGTTACATTGCCCAACTATTTTAGTGTAGGGTTCAGCCTGCATGAGCAGAAGAATTCACGTACAAGAACGCTAATGGAACCAAAAATCACGAAAATGAGTTCTGAATAAGAGCTGGTTCTTGGGTTCCTAACCCTACATTCTGTTCTAAATGAGCATGGAATGCGTTTGGCTGGGTGCTTTTGCTCTATTGTTTTGACAGAATGTGGTCTCAGGTGATGTTTGCCTGTGTCCTTGAGTAACTCCTGAGGGAGTTTGGGTAAACAGCTTGCTGTTAACCCTTTAATTGGTGCACAGACCAAAATGTAAATTTAATGTAAAGCACATGAAGAAAAAAAGACAACTTCACCATTTGGTCGCACACTTTAATGACTGAGAGTCCTACATTACTCAGCGACCAACCCAAATTGCTTGTTTTAGCTAATTCACTTTGAAGGCTTTTTGTGCTTCTCTTTAATTCGAATCGCTAATTGACTCAAAGTAGGATGCATCTCTGTGCCAGGGCCCATAGGCACTCGGCAACATGGAGCTCCAGCGAAAAGATTTTCAGAAGGATGAAGGGAAGGAGGGAAGAGACAGAGAGCAAAGACAAATCTCAGCCCATACCCCCCGGGCAATGCCACGGCTCCATGCAGTAGATTAAATTCTGGCCCGGGCCCAAGTGAAGGCCTGCTTTTTAACCACTGATTCTCTCATTTGCCTTCAGAGGCCTGCGGCCTGGCAGGCTGCGCGGCGCATTACCAGCCTGCAGCAGCACTTAAAACACATTTTAGCCCAGGCTAACAGCTGGCATCCTGGCCGAGAGACTCGTCTCAAGTGACGGAAAGGAACCTAAAGCGGGGAGGGGTGGGGGTGTGGGTGGGGAGAGCCAATCGCACAAAGCCTGGCTGAAATAATGATAGTGGAAGATGAATCTGATTATGTGTGTTCATGTAATTGTGATTCACTTAGAGGCCGTGTTTTGAAATATATTTTTAATTTACATGATTTGGTTATGTTCCTTGTTCTTTTTGTCTTTCATTTGCGGGTGGACACACATGAGAGACAAGGCCATTAATAGGACCTGCACTGTGAAAAATGGTTTATTTATGGAGAAACTTACTTTTTAGACATGATTATTTTATTTAATGTACATCTGCCAGTGAGAATGCAGTCAAAAAAGCTTTGCGTGTTGCCAAGCAATGCACAGGCTAACAGTTTGGCTGGATCTATATATATATATATATATATATATATATATATATATATATAAGTTTGTAAATATAAACATATAAATATATTAACTTTATTAATACATAAAAACTTAATATAATATTGCATATTTAAGTATTGGTACATATTATTATTATTATTTACTTACTGCTAATTATTTATCATTCCTTGTAACATAATACTTTAAATAATAATAATGTGAAGTTATTTTATCTCATTTTTCTTTATGTAGTAATTTTCTCTTTTCAAGGTTTTCCTCATAAATGCCACCAATGCTCTGCAGGTTATAAAACAATATTCTACTTTTCTTTTTTTTTTCTTTTTAAAAAAGCTACTTTTTGAGTTTTTATTGTTAAAAGCACTTTTCAAATTAATTTAATTTATTTAAAATGTGTTTCTCCTCATGTTTATTGATCTAACTGTACTCTCATAATAAGCAATAATTTCATTAAATTCTCATAATTTCATGCAATGTAAGCATTTTACAGATAATATTTTAATTTGATCTGGCCTTTTAATTGCTTAGAATTTCTCTTAATTATAATATATATTTATTTTATTGTTTGGAATCTTTAGTTGGAACCAGCATGCAGGTTCTGTATCTGTGCGTGAGAGTCAGTGACAAGCCAGTGATTGTCAGCAGAGTTATGCAGTGTTCAGTACAGCAGTTTCTCTCTCTCCCTGTGTCCCATGCCTTTGGTTTTCAATCTCATGCTTCACGTCCGCTGAGCCCACACCATCAGGGGCTCTTATTTACGACCGAGGGTCCTCATACAATCTCCCGTCAAGGGTCCAGACCAGTGCGGCCCTCCCTTCCTCTCTCCCTGGGTTCATCCTCTCTCCAGTTCTGTGTAGAGAGCTCATTATTGTCAGCTTCTCAATGCACTGCTGGACAGGGCTTCAGCTGAATCCAGTCTGGTATATTCAATTATTGTCCCTGTCCTGTGACATGCACTTTTTTATGGAGCTATTTTTAAAGTGAATATATGTTGTGCACTTTTCTGAAGAGGCTCTGTCAGCAAAGGCCCTGTTCTGTGTGTTTTGAGTTTGGAGCCTGTCTAACAGTCTATACGAATGCTGCGCAATCACATCAGTGTAATATGTAGTTATATTGTGTGGTGGGACGGCCGGCTGTTGATTGATTTTCAGTTCAGTCTCCTGGGGCTGCCGTGATTTTATTTAAGTGAGCGCACACATCATTTGAACGCTAAGGTTCAGCTAACTTGCTCCATATTCAGCCTTTTTTAAAGGCGCCATAAACAGCGTCCTATCTTTAGAATGGGCTGTTGTGAAATGTGTACCGTGGTGGACAGTAAATATGAGGTTGCCATGACTGCAAGCAGAATTCACACACAAGGCCGCCTTGTAATGTATCGCTCTGATCTCCAGTCTGATGATGACTCTCGTGTGTGTGGTAACTGAACGTGACTTACAATTTTTTTTATTTATTTTTTAATCTGGACACTAAATCTGGAGGCGGGTGTGGGGAGAACAAGATTATCAGTGAATAATGACTTAAATTTTGGTCTGTTCCTCTAATAAAGCTATTATACATATTCAGAACAGGGCATTTAAACTGGATATTTACTGAATATTTAGAGTTCATTTCTTAAATAACATTATTCCTTCAAATATTAATAAATAGTATTGGTAACACTTTAGCCAAGGGACCAATTCTCACTATTAACTAGTTCTTACTAACTATTAATAAGCAGCAAATTAGGAGTTTTATTGAGGCAAAAGTCATAGTTAATGGTTTGTTAATAGTGAGAATTGGACCTTAAAGTGTGACTATTTATGTCGTACTTTTCCAGTGGGTTTCTCTTCACAGCTGTCGCTTGTAGTTTTCTCTTGTGCAGGTTATAAAGCAATATTCATTCATATATCAATAATATGCTCCAATAAAAAGTTACTTTGAGTATTTAGTGTGAAAAGCACACTTCAAATGAATTAAATTCATTTAAAAATGCTCCTATATATAGATATAACATTTGCAAAGGGGTTTCTCAATATGTGGCATCTGAAGTTTGAAAACCAGAAGTCTTGGATTATTGAGTGTCTCAGCATCTTTTATGATGTGTTTTTGTCCTTTTTGGAACTTGACTGATGTGGTCACTATAAACTATCATTATATGCCAAACGCTGCATAACAATTCTTCAAAAATGTCAACTTTTGTGTTCCATAGAGAAAAAGCAAGAGCATACTGGTTTGGAATGACCTGAGGGTGAGTAAATGACAGAATTATCATTTTTTGGTGAACTATTCTCAATGTCCTTGCAATGCTGATTAAATCATTGAAAAAAAACTGACAGGTTGTGAATGCCGGATATATCAGGCCTAAAGGTGAGCGTCCCACAATACAACAGCTCGCCACCTTTCCATTGGCTCTGGGCGGGAGCACGATCGGAGTGCCGGCCTCAAATAGAGGTGGCATCTGGTGCCCAATTTGTCATGCCTGAATTACCTGAGAGCTGATAAGAGCTGAAGTTTTAATAAAAGTTGGGAGCTGTAGATAGCTGGCTGAAGGACACTGATGAAGTGTCTTGGGGCCTATTTCCACCTCGAGATAAGGAGCTGAAGAGAGAGAGGAAGGTGGGTCGCAGGGCCAGAGATGTGAGTGCACACACTAATGTTCAGGGTGTGTGTTTTTTCTCTTTCTCCAGAATCTCAGTGTGGAGGAGATAGTGTATACGCATATGGTGTGGGAAAAAAAAAATAATGATCAGGATCTAAACGAGAAGAAACCTGGGAGGATCTGGCGATCTCTGGTGCCAAGTTGTAGAGTTTTTTATTTTCAGTCTTTTGAAATTTACTCACAGTTTTGTCATGTTATAATCATTAATTTTAGCTATGTTAGTGTGTATATATATATATATTTAATTTTATATTTTTATTTAAACAACATTTTAGTTGATCATACGTGTCAAACTGTAAAAACCAATCTTTAATCAAATGTTCACAAATTTTTCATAAATGTATAAACATTTAAACATGTATTGAACATATACAAGATGTATCATCATTAACAAAATATAACATGCTACTGAGCAGTGAAATCTCATGCTTTTGAGACTTTGGTAACGATTTATCCTTTTTCTATTCACTGCATTATAGCATGTTTTTTATGGCAATGGCGTACGTATTTTCATACGTGTTTTGACCAGCAACTAGCAAGTTTTAACTGATGTGTTTCAGTTGGCTATTAATCTGCTAACAAAATGGTTTAGATTTTCAGTGTTCAAGCAGTTGATCCCTAACATAATGTGACTGGATTAGTTGTTTTTTTTTGTCTTTTTTTTGTGTGTGTAATTAATTCATTTCATTTGGTTTGATAATGGGTAACAGAACATGAAGCAACATTCTCACATAAAAATCTCTCTTTTTTTAGCGAAATATTTGCACAATACAATATACACAAAACAAAACTTTAGAGGAAAGAAAATTAATCCAAACACAAACAAATCTAAAAACATTGTTTGCATGTTTTCTCCTCATTATATTTGCATCAACAGTTAATTCTAATTCAAATATTTTAATTATCACCATGATGTGTTTTTATGTCTTGTTTTCATTACGGTTTTCAAATGTTTTAAAGTCAAAAAAACTCTTTGTCAACAAACATTTTCGTTAGTAATTTCCTTGATGGGATTAACACTGGCGGTGTCCTAACACGTACGTGTCCCTCTGTCTTTCTCTCTCTCTCTCTCTGTTCCTCTCATTCACGTTCTGTGATTTGGCCTCCTGCCAGCATCTATAGCTCACCCTCAGCTGTGCCGGCGAGCTCCAGATGTGCCAAAGGCGTGTTTTTTTTCCCTCTCTTTTTCTCCCCACGTGTGTTTGTGAGTGTGTGTATGTGCGTGTGTCTGTGTGCAGGTTTTGCCAGCTGACTGCACCGTTTGATAACCCGCTCTCTGGATGCCCATCACCGGCCGCAGAGATAGAATTAAATGATGATGATCTTCCCACGAGTTGGGTGCGGAAACAGCGCGTATAAATCTTGATTTCATCTCAGCGTGAGAAGTCTTTATCCATCATCACTCTTAATGAACAAGTCATTAGGCGCGATGAATGGCGCGCAGGGCCCCGACGTTCTCGCCGACGCTTTTGTTTGCGGCTTTTGGGGGGGCAACTTCTGCGCCCTTTTGAGGGGGTCAAACTCATTGCTCCAGATGTGGGGGTAACCTCTCCAGCGCCGCCCCCCCTCCTCTTCCGAGGTGCCCAGCATGTACTAAGCAGGGCTGGAAAAAATTAGAGTAAACAGGCCTGATTGTTCCGCCCCTGAAGCTCCTGATGCGATGCCATATGAAAAGTCATTTTTAGTCATTTTAGGTCTCAGTGGTCCTTTTTTATGGTTCTTTCTTTTGTTAAACAACTAGCTTGAGTAACGCTTGTGTTCTAGGAATCATAAAAAGATTATAGCATTTTTATGGGAATTGGTAACTATTTTTCGTTTTAGCGAATTGGTGGCTAATTTTACATATTAATGCCTTATTCTGCATGACTATAGTTTAGATCCCTTAACTTTTTCCCCTTACTTAACAACAACTACCCAACTAACTATTAATAAGTTGCAAATTAGGAGTTTATGGAAGCAAAATTTGAAGTTAACACCGTGTCCTAACTACACACAACAAAATGCATCTTTTCCATGTTAATCAGAGTTTTTGTCCTAACCAGCTGTGATGGGGACAAGCGAAGTTTCTATTTTAGAAATGGTTTCTATTTCTGCGATGATGCGTCTGGAACAACAATACACAAACTATGACAATGATAATCTCAGGTACTGATTATGCGCTTTATTTAACGTTAAAAGTGTCTAATGTGAATTTGAATATCATTTCGCATGACATTTATAGTCATACCGAAGCCAACAATAGACAGTTTACTTCAGATCTTAAAAATAAATTAAAGCAAACATTTATGTTAATACTGTGAACTCAATGCAAACCAATAAGTGCATTCCATAATCACTCAGTATGTACTTTTAATAATGTTAAAAATATTTAATATTTCTGAATTATATTACAAACTTGTCCATTTTGCTGGGAGTGCAGCGCGCTTCTCGCTTCTGAATAGCTTTGATATTTGAGTAATTCTGTCGAGTCGCGTTGTCGTGTGGCGTCTGGTGTGGACAGCAAAATTGCTTGTCGCTGTAATCTTAGGACACGGTGTAATAGTTAGTTAATAGTGAGAATTGGTCCTCAAACTAAAGTGTGACCCAAAAATTATTTGAATGGTTGGTCTCGATGATTTGTTCATGAACCAGACTAAGTTGTCGAGTTCACTACATTGATTTGAGAAACAGATAAGTTTGATCCAGATCCAACCAAATCAACTGAAAACAATGATCAGAAATCAAAAATCCTCACTTCTACCCAACAAAGAGAAAGTTTCAGTCCCTATTTTTGTAATTGCCCTCAATTTTTTTTTTTTTTTTTTCTGAGTGTGTTCTTCAGAAGAAAGAATGCAACTTGGGTTTGGATAAGGATGAGTAAAGTATGTGAGCGTTTTCATATTTGGGTGAACTATTTCTCGGGAGTCTTGAGGGAGCTCTAGTGAAATCCCAGAGTTCTGTGATGATATGAGACTAAAGCGAGAAACTCTACAGGGAACTTGAATGTTTATAGAGGTTCAGTCTGTTAGAATGCACCCTTTGTTTTGTTTGCTTACGAGGGCCTTCAGTGTTTGGATATTTTCCCTTTTTCCTAAGCTACACTGGATCTTAAAAAGTTCAGGCAATTCTCTGAGGCTCTTGTATTTGCAATCTAGATGAACTTAAAAGCCTTCTTAAAGAATTTAAGAGCATTTTCAGCGTAGCCCCGGGCTACCGAAAGCAGACGCCGTACCACCTGCATCAAATTTGAATGAAACTGCGCACAACTCTTTCAGCTCTGTAAAGTAGAACAATATTTATTTCGTGAAGAAAGATGCTTCTCAGAGCTGTTCCCCTCAGAAATGCGAAGAAATAGCATTTGACATGGGGTAATTGTATTTAACTTCTCATACGCTCGCAGAGCATATATTTGCATTCGAGCTCAAAAACAGCACACAGATTCTGACTTTCCTTGTTAGTGACAGCTGCCATGTTTTAATGTCACATTCTCGTAGGCTTGTGGCTCTGAAGCCCTCAAGATCCTGCTGGGAATCACATCACTCAGTATGTTTGATAATATCTCTTCATCATTAAACTAGACACCTTTCATTCTTTAAACACCACTCTATTTCTCATGGCATTTAACAGTTGATGTTTTTCCTTTGTGTTTCGTCTTTTTTCCCCCTCTAGCCTCCTTCCTCTCTTTTAGAGAAACAGCTTTTATTTGGCCACTGATATGACTGGAGTCTTCATTGCAAGTTTTTATTTAATAAATGTAATAAAATATTTGAACTAAATTGTAATGTTTAGCATGGCTATGACGAATAACAAAATAATAAAGATCTAAATTGTGTTATTTATCTTCAAAAATGCAGCAGCTAACAGTTCAGACAAGCTTGGTGTGATGGTATGGTTCATGTTGAGGTGCGTGGAAAAAAACAAACCCCCATTAC
This sequence comes from Acrossocheilus fasciatus, assembly GCA_036784905.1. Lineage (NCBI taxonomy): Eukaryota > Metazoa > Chordata > Actinopteri > Cypriniformes > Cyprinidae > Acrossocheilus > Acrossocheilus fasciatus. Next base: position 18,195,621 of record CM071945.1, read on the forward strand.
TGCACATGTCAGCGTCATAAACAACAGATCGGGCCATGTGGACGCAGGCACAGCAGTAATGGAGGCTGTGCATCACTGTTCAGCACAAGGTCTGCAACCTCTACAGGACTCACCTGAACCACACAGAGAAAGAGAGAGAGGAGGGGAGAGAATAGATGTGCTGGTGAGGTGATGTTGAAGGTAATGTTGATAACTAACTGTTGGTAGTGTAGATGACTATTATAGCAAGGATGAAGATGATGATCATCACAAATTTTGGAAATGGATTGGACAGCACCGTACACTTGTTTGGCTCTGATCATTCCCTTGTACATTATTTATTGTTGCTTGTGCTTCAGGAATATTTAGAAAAATGCAAGGTAAAATGAAGAAAGATGCTGCACTATTTTATTCTGCACTATTTATTTTATTTGTTTGTTTTTTCTTTTAAAAATCTTGGCTCACATTATCAATTAGTCACTAAATGATAATAATTAGTTACTAATTCATTAGTTACTAATGGTTATTTAACTGGTGGTCTTTCAGTTAACAGGGATCATTCTCAGAACATTAGATAAAGTAGATAAAGGTTCTCTCAAAGTTCTTCCAGTAGCATTAATAGAACAGCTGTTCAAAGTTATCTGTTCTTTAATATTATTCTCACATCATTAGGACAAAAACATTACTTACATTGTTCATGACACTTTCTTTTATTTTCCTGAAACATTTTAGCTGGATATTTGCACTTTTTTTTTTAAAATGTTACTCATTTCGGAATGATCAAATTCACATTCAAAGGTAACGCTTCCATAATGTTCTATAATGTTCCCCTAAAGGATTAGTTCACTACAGAATTAAAGTTTCCTGATAATTTACGCACTTCCATGTCATCCAAGATGTTCATGTCTTTCTTTCTTCAGTCGAAAAGAAATTAAGGTTTTGGAGGAAAACATTCCAGGATTTTTCTCCATATAGCAGACTTCAATGGGGACCAACGAGTTGAAGGTCCAAATTGCAGTTTCAGTACAGCTTCAAAGGGCTCTGCACGATTGCAGCCAAGGAATAAGGGTCTTATCTAGTGAAACCATTGGTCATTTTCTAAAAAATAAAAATAAAAATGTATATACTTTTTCACAAATGCTCGTCTTTCACTAGTTCTGTGATGTACATCCATGGCTTCACACCTTACATAATTACATTGAAGTCCACAATATGCAGAAAAATCCTTGAATGTTCTTTTCCCTCAAAAACCTTAATTTCTTTTCAAATGAAGAAAGAAAGACATGAACATCATTTTGGATATTTTGAACATTCAGAAATGAATTTTTTATTTTTATTTTTTTATAAATTAATGGGAATGTTAGCAAAAAGTTCTTGGAACATATTTTTGTTAGCCGGGTTGCATTTTGTTAGTACACATTTGCCCTTTACGGTCTCTATAAGCCATGAGTCTCATTAGAGTGTCTGAATTAGAAATCTACATTTTTCTACAAAAGAACCAGATCTATGCCAAAACATACGGTTGTCTTGGTTATGGTTCAGAAATAATGACACTATCACTGCGATCATCACCCATCAGCAGTCATACTCTAGAAAGGAGCACCTAAAGTCAGGTTGGCTACGTGCCCATCCAGCATTAGAGAATACGAGGAGACAGCCGGCCTATTTTTGGGGCTTATTCCATAAAGTGATCTTACCATGGCTCCCTCATGACCAGTAATGTGATAGTGCCCCAGGCAGTGTTTTCAATTTCTTCAAAACACAAGCAGCACTCTGCCACTGACTTTGTGGTGAGGACAACTTAGTGGGGGATGAGTACAGTTATTTGTGGCCTTTTATTGGAGATAGTTGCTCAGTTTATGATGTCTATGATATATTAAGATTTTTTGGGGAATTTACAGAAGGAAGACCAAAAAAAAAAAAAAAAAAAAAAAAGACTTGCTGTTATGGCTTGCTGTCTTAATTTTGCTGAACTATTTAGACAGAAGCTAGCAATATATTTCAAATTAAATTAAATTTATGGTTTCTATACTTCCTGAATATTTTAATCCATATTTAATTCATATGAGTGGGTAATTTATATTTACTTCTACAGTGCCATCACTGTACTATTAACTATACTTCACTAAGAATCAATCATTCAACTGAAATAATATGAAGTAAAATCTAAATATTAAACAAACAAAAAAAACCTACACTCCAAAAAATAAATAAATAAAATAAAAAACCCTCAAATGTTGCTGTAACTGAAATAAAATAAGTTGAAGTAGAGGAATTCATTAAAACTAAAACTAAAATAAAAGCTAATGCTAAATAAAAATATAAAAATTCTAATAAAAAAGACAAACAAACAAAATAAAATGAAAACTGAAAATATAAATATAATAGCTAGTTCAAAATTAATAAAATAAATACTATAACCTAGAAAAAAACATATTGGCAACTAACTAAAATAAAATAAGTTGAAGTACTACAATTAATAAAACTAAAAGCTAAATAGATTTTTTTTTTTTTAAATGACAAAGGCACAAAACAAAATTAATCAAATTAAATTGAAACCTGAAAATATTAAATAAAAGCAAATTCAAAATATTAATAAATACTATAATAATACAGTATATAAAATAACACTGCACTTATAACACCAAAAATACCCTTTTGAAACAGGCCTCTTTTCTGCAAGCCCCTTCATTTCAAGTGAGGGATCACTAAAAGTTTTAGGAGTTGCCCTTTCCATTCCACCTAATTCAACTGAGAAGGTGAGTTTGCCACAAACAATCGAACGTGTGTCTTTTACAGCAAGCGAATGCTAAGAGTTCCAATGGCTGTAAAGTTTATTTACTGCTCTCTAATCTCAATAAAACCTGTCATTGCTGCAATGGATGACCTTCTCTTTACAGTCTCACACAGTCTGTAGTGACCAAGTGTCTGACCAAGTCACCACAGACAGACAACTGAAAAGACTTGCGATCATTTTTACTAGGACAAGCAAAATGGTCTGACTTCCAATATAAACATCCAGCACTGCCTCGTTCTGCGTGCCACAGCAAACCACGTTATCTCGTATTCTGACGTAAGATAGGCATGGAAGGTTGTTACCGGAGAAGGAAAAGTGGGAGAGCGGCGTAGAGATTACCGTGATGACTGGAGCCTTGTCAGAATCGCAGCAAATCAGATGACACTTCAATAGGGGGAACCAGGGTGTATGGCAAAATTCGAAAATTGAGTTGACAACACCAGCGATAAAGGCGTTATGGTCGGTGGAAATTGGTCTTTAAATGGTTTGCGGCCCAGTTGTTGAGCAATGCAATTCAGAGTTGGCCGATCTGAGCAGCAGAAGCATGACCACGTGGGAATAGGGGTGAATATACATGTTGAGAGATATAGCATCTATGAGCTGTCCTTCATCTCTTTTCAGACATGGGGAGAGTAAGGTCAGAAAGGCAAAGCTCAATTTTCCCCACTGTAATACACAGACAAAAAGAAAAAGAATGAAAACAAGAGGGACGCTGGAGGTCGGTGGTGGCTGAGAGAAAAACGTTTAAGGGATAGTTCACAGAAAAATGAAAATTCTGTCATCATTTGCCCACCTGCATGTTGTTCCAAACCTGTGTGATTTCCTTTCTCATGTGGAACACAAAATAAAGCATGTCCAACTAAATAATACCAATACTACTACTATTGTAGTAGTAGTTTTTATAGTAAAATAATAATAATAATATAAGGCACTACTTCTACTACTAATAATTTAATAGCATTATTGTTACTATTAATAATAATAAGTTACAATAGCAATGGTAACACTGTTAGTTATGTTAGTTAACTAACAATGACCAAATTTTCTACAGCATTTATTAGTCTGAATTAATGTTAATTTTTACATTTACTTATACATTTAATGCACTGAACTAAAATGAACAATTGAATTTTATTACTTAACATTAAAAAGGTTAATAAATGCTGTAAAAAATATATTGCTCAAACATTTTTCATGTGAAAATGCTACCTTATTGTAAAGTGTAACCCAAATATATATATATATATGTAATAATAATAATAATAGTAACAATTGTAACACTACAATAATAATTTAACAATAGTAACATTAGTTAACACGAACTAACAATGAACAAATTTTCTACAGCATTTATTAGTCTTAATTAAAGTTAATTTCAATCAATCAAATATTATTTAATGCACTGAACATGGACAATGAACAATTGATTTTTTTAACTAACATTAACAAAGTTTAATAAATGCTGTAAAAAATAAATCTCACATACATTTTTAACTAACGAGACCTTAAGTTACCCAAATATATGCAATAATAATATGTAATAATGCATGTTTGTATGTATGCACTGTATGTAGGTATGCATGTATGTTTTTTGTAGTAGTGGTACAAAAAGTGAATGTTAAACTATTACACAAATATAATGTTCTCTAATATCCTTTACTTTTCATCACGTTGGTCATTCTGACATTGTTTTCATTTTTGTTCCACAAAAGAATGTAAATCATTCAGGTCTGAAGGTGTGAGGGAAGGCATTAGGAAGAAATAGATAGATAGATAGATAGATAGATAGATAGATAGATAGATAGATAGATAGATAGATAGATAGATAGATAGATAGATAGATAGATAGATAGATAGATAGATAGATAGATAGACACTAAGTGAAAAGGAGAAAGTTCTGTGTTGTATTTGAACTCTTTAGGCTGCGTATAAGGTTACAGTAAAGTTTTCTTTCACTGTATTTTGTGCTGAAAAACAATTTGAATTTATCAAAGTAGACTGCCAGTGCTATTGCCTGCACACTCTGATACAGTGTTTTCCCGGAACATTTTGAGCGGGAGAGATTATGGAGGGAAACAGGGATGATGCTAGGCTTTTAAGAAGGCCCAATACCTTGTATTTAAATGAAAACAGCTGTGCTCGAATAGCATTAAGGCCGGCTTCGTCCTGTCAAGATTTCACATTTCTCTGCTTTTTTTTTTTCTTGCTTTTTTTTCCACCTCTCCGGGTTGTGAGAAGTTTAAGTTGAAAATGGTTTTGGGAATCGTCTGCAAATCTCCCTTGAGCGGATTAAACTGTGGGACTGGAAGAACTTAGCCAGACAATTTCCAACCACGGCTAAATTGCTTAGATATGAGAGCGTCAGAGGAATAAATATTATTTTAAACCTTTAAAACGCACTGCTTTTTTCATCTCTCTGATTCTTTTCTTCTCCTGTCCTCTTTTTGTGCCAGCTCCACGTGTTTGAAATTACTCAATTTAGCATAATGTTCATAATTGATCATTTAGTGGAAAACGCAAACATATCGTTTGCTGACGGGTTCCATATTTTGTGAGTGTGATTCGTTGTTTCTGGTGGAGTCAGGGGACAGCTGGTTGACGTTTCACACTCATCGGGAGTTGTGATCATGAAATGGGATGTTGGCCTTTTCTCACCAGTGATTTGCCTTAGTGTTTTCAAAACTGTCTAGCAGGCCAGCGTCTCACAGCCAGACCGTCTGGTTGAGTGCTGAGCTAGATGGGAAGGCTTCCCACGGGACGAGAGGGTCATCTCAGAGGGCACACATGAAGTTAATGGAAGGTATGGTGCACATGAAATCCTTTGCACTGTCATTCTCAGTAACAGCACAAAGACTATTTGCTGAATCTTTCTCTTGAGCCAGATCTTAGCCTGTTTCCAATGTATACGTTGAAGGTAGTTGCAACTTTATTTCTCATAAATGAGATTCAATTTCTCAGTTAAGACTTTGTTTCTTAGAATTGCAACTTTATAAAAATGTGACTATATCTCGCAATTTAAACTTTTAGGGTCACGTTTCCCATAGTCATACTAACCTTATAGTCATACTAACCATGCAACTTTATATCTCAAAATGTGTCTATACATATATATTACAATGTGACGTCTCACAACTTTGACTTTCTCATAATTGCAAATTCACTGAAATTGCAACTTTATTATCTCAAAATGTCTCTATAATGTATATCTTATAAATGAGAATGTGACTTCAAAGGTTTCTCATTTCTCACTCATTTTTAAAACAGAATATACTTTACAGCTTGCATTTGTAACTTATTTCTCAAATGTAGACTTTATATTTCACCATTGCAGCTATATCTCACAGTTATGACTTTGTTTCTCATACAGTAATTGCAACTTAATTAGAATGTGACTTCTTACATTTGTGACTATAATAAATACAATGTTGTATCTCAAAATGCATCTATACATTTTGTAATTATATCTCAGAATTGTGACTTTGTTTCTCATAATTCCAATTTTATATAACAAAATGTAGCCAGCATTTGTAGATTTTTCTGACAACTTCCACTTTGTTTCTCATGATTTATATCAAAATGTACTTAATATCTTGAAAATGCGACTATTCTGTAAACTGCAACTGCATATCTTGCAATGTGACTATATCTCATAATTGAGACTGTTTCTCATATCAGTCACACACACAAGGATAGTAAAATCAGTAAATGTTGACCTTATGGGTCCCCATGAGGAAACAAGCTTAAAAATCATACAGAGTGAGTTTTTTTTTTTTTTGAGAAAGTAAAAATGCAGACAGTCTCCTGTAAGGGGTAGGTTTAGGGGTAGGGTTGGTGTAGGACAATAGCACATACAGTAAGTACAGTATAAAAACCATTACACCTATGGAAAGTCCCCACAAGGATAGAAAACCAGACGTGTGTGTGTGTGTGTGTGTGTTTGTTTGACCTACCTACCAGCAAAGCTATGCACAAGTGCACCGAGGGCAAAAGCTGCTTTAAACGCAAAGGTTGGTCACATGTTGATTTAATTTAGTTAATAGAAGTTAATTGATGATGAAATCTATTTATGACATTATTTTTGACAGCATCCTCATTTGTGACCCTGGATGACAAAACCAGTCTTAAGTGTCAATTTTTCAAAATTGAGATTTATACAGAATAAATAAGCTTTCCAATGATGTATGGTTTGTTAGGATCGGACAATATGTGGCTGAGATACAACTATTTGAAAATCTGGAATCTGAGGGTGCAAAAAAAAATCAAAATATTGAGAAAATCGCCATTAAAGTTGACCAAATTAAGTTCTTAGCAATGCATATTACTAATCAAAAATCAAGTTTTGATACATTTACGGTAAGAGATTTACAAAATATCTTCATGGAACATGATTTTTACTTAATATCCTAATGATTTTTAAAGAAAAATTGATCATTTTGAGCCATACAATGTATTTTTGGCTATTGCTACAAATATACCCCAGCGACTTAAGACTGGTTTTGTGGTCCAGGGTCACATTTTACAGCATTTTTACATAAGTGCCTAAAACTTTTAACAGTACTGTAGCTTTGCAGGTAGGTTTCTTGAAGCATTGTGGAAACATTGCCACAGTTCTTCTGGATTTAGTCTGTCTCAGTTTGCTCTTTTTCTTCATGTCATTCCAGACAGACTAGATGATGATCAGATCAGATCTCTGTGTGGAGCACTGGCTGTTGTCAGACATTCACTGGATTAATACAATTAATGACAAAATGAATGTTTGGAAATGTAAACTGATACTTCCTACTAACACACTACAGCAAAAGATAGAAATAACTGACTGGCGGAACAATGACACTACAATCACCATCAGGAACACACTGTTTCCCAATACTAAATATGTATATATTATGTATTTAAAATATTATTTATTGAATAATGATGCTTAATAAACAACAACAACAGTCATCATAAAAGTTGCTAGGCAAAAGTACAAAGGCAGCACTATATACAGAACTGAAGTTACATAAAATATAACGTGATGAGATTTAGCCCTCAGCCAAAACTATTCACTCTGGAACAAATAATAGATTAATGAGACCAAAGACTGGCCGCGAGATTTACTCAAAACAAATTATATTTCATGTTATGTATATATATATATATATATATATATACACAGTATATATACAGTATATATACACATATACATATATATATATATATATATATATATATATATATACACACATATATATGGGGGGAAATATCATTATGAAATAAATGTTTTTCTCAAATACACGTTGGACTCAATTATTGGCACCCCTAGAAATTCTTATGAGTAAAATATCTCTCAAGTATATTCCCATTCATATTCACAATTTTGAGCACTCCAGGGTGATTATGGACATGAAATTATCCAGCCATGGCTTCCTGTTTCACAGAAATATAAACAGGAGGGGAAAAAAAGCCCAAATTCCCTTAATCATCCATCACAATGAGAAAAACCAAAGAATATATTTCTGATGTGCAGCAAAAGATAATTGTGCTTCACAAATGAATGAAGTGGCATTTCCACCATCAGGACAATAATTAAGAATTTCCAAGCAACATAAAATGTTACGAAACTGCCTGGAAGAGGACGTGTGTCTATATCCTCCTAATGCACGGTGAGAAGGAGAGTTTGAGTGGCTAAAGACTCTCCAGGGACCACAGCTGGAGAATTGCAGAAAATAGTTGAGTCTCAGGGTCAGAAAACCTTTAAAAAAAAAATGGTCAAACAGCACCTACATCACCAAGTTGTTTGGGAGGGTTTCAAGAAAGAATCTCCTAGCTCATCCAAAAACAAAATCCAGCATATTCAGTTATCACTATCAGACACGACTGGAACTTCCAATGGGACTGGCTTCTATGGTCAGATGAAACTAAAAAAATGAGCTTTTTAGCAGCAAACACTCAAGATGGGTACAATGAAATATACTGCTGTAATTTTGATGTTGTGGGCCTATATTTCTGCTTGAGGTCCTGGACATCTTGTTTAGACACATGGCATCATGAATTCTGTCAAATACAGGCAGATAAAAAAAATCAATAAGTGACTGACTCTGTTAGAAATCTTATAATGGGCCATGTTTGGATCTTCCAACCGTACAATAATCCAAACACAAACCTCAAAAACAACACAAAAATGGGTCACTGAGCACAAAACCAAGCTTCTGCTGGTCATTCCAGTCCTCTGACCTGAACCCTGTAGAAAATAAGTGGGGTGAACTGAAGAGAAGAAGCACCAACATGGAGCTGGGAATCTAAAGGGTCTGGAGTGATTCTGGATGAAGGAATGGTCTCTGATCTCTTGTCAGGTGTTCTCTAACCTCATCAGGCATTATAGGAGAAAATATAGAGCTGTTAAACTGGCAAATGGAGGTTTCAAAAAGTATTGAATAAAAGAGTGCCGTTAATTGTGGCCAATGTGTATTAGATAAAAATATTTATTTCATAATGATATTTCCCCCCATTTTAAATTCTTTTTATCCAATGAAAGGTTAGATTTTTGTGAATTTTTAAAATAAAACATCAAAAGGATTAACAATGCAGATTAATTTTTTACAGCCTTCTTTGATCATATTTACCAAGGGTGCCATGACTAATATATATATATATATATATATATATATATATATATATATATATATATATATATATATATATATATATATATATATTCTCCCTATAATTTCAAAATTATATCTCACTAAAGTGCCAAGTAGTCTTATGTCTTATGTTATAAGCCAGTGTTATTTTTATGCTTTGTGTGTTTGTGTATCTAGATATACTAGGTAGTATGTCACATGACTCTCATATCACACTAACCCCGATAATCGTCTTGTTGTTCTACAATTCCTGTAATCGTCTCAGCCAAGCAACCTGGCATATTGTGTTCTGCATATCTCACACAAAGCCTGACTCCTTTTCCACACTTTTCCAGGCTTTTGACAGCTTTGTCTGCAATAACAGGTGTCTCCTTATTCTACCACATGCATCCCTGATTCCTCACTACCGAAGGCACAAAAAAAGCGACGTTTTTTCTCCACAGCTCAAATCAGGCAGATGTTGGCTCAGTTTTGGTTTTCAGGGCCTCCCTTTTCAGTTTCAGCCCTCTCCCGCCTGTTTTCCACCCTCCCACCCCCCTCCGGAGCACGGTATCGGCGAGGAGCCGCGACAGGAGAATCAGAGAGGGCCATCTGATCTAACTGACAGGTCCCTGGCAGATGTTTGCAGCTTTGCTGACATTTTCCAGCAAGCCCACTGAGCATCTACAGCACGTCCTCATCTTACAAGCCTAAAGCCGAGTTACTCGGAGGAATACGCGGACCTCGCTTTCATTCATTTATACGGGCTATTTATTTACAGATCTTACAGAACTATTTGTGTCCTAAAAATCACATTTCCACTTATATAATTTTATTTCTGACATGACGTATCTCGCATTTGTGTTGAAAAATCACGGCAGTGAATGCCAAGTCAGTACTTAATTAAATCAGACAGATGATTTCATGCATCAAGATTAAACTTAGGCTGGGAATTGCTCCAAGCTCTTTTAATACAGAATTTCCTTTCTTTCCCTTCCACAGAGATTGCAAATTGCAAGTGGACAGGTATCTCCGACCTCCTTAATCCCACCGAGCCGTCCCCCCATGTCACCTGGGTTCCATCGCCAAATTGGTTTGAACTCCTCCGATTTTACAGCGCACGTCCATATGTCAGTAAGGCTGTGAGATCTGTCGAGGAGCTGTCAGGGCGAGTTTAGGCCCCTGCCCTTGCTCTGGACATGGCCCTTACAGGTCTCGGATCGGGGCGGAGTAAGAGGGGACTCATGCTCCCCGCTCTCCTCGACCTGTCAGCCATGTTTAGCACCTCTGCGTGTGACAGAGTTAAGATGGAGAGAACCACTTTCAACTCTTCCCACTAGGATCAGTCAGGGATGGGGTGAGGGTCAAATGCAAGCGTTTAGAAATGCACGCATGTCAATTCATTTTTCAGAAGTTTGGGGTTGGAAAGATGTTTCTGAAAGAAATCTCTTATGCTCACCAAGGCTGCATGTATTTGATCAATAATATAGTTAAAACCATAATTGTGAAATATTACAATGATTGATGAATTTAATGCATCCTCGCTGAATAAAAGTATTAGTTTCTTTCAAGAAATTATTTGACATTAAACATTTAAATGTTAGCGTAGATAAAAAAAGACTTTCTTTTCAGCCTAAATATGGTCTCAAAAAGGAATATTACTTGCCAAAAACACACATCTTTTCATCATTTATTCTTGCTGATTTATAATTTATTAATTCATTTTTTACTATGATGTATACTTCTATAAAATGAATATCAAGCCATAATTCACAAAAAAAAAAAAAAAAACCAAGCTGCCCACCAGAGCTCTCATGTCATGTTTAAAAAATTAAAAAAGAACATTTTAAAATTGTAATTAAAAATATTACATTAGACACATCACGCCAAGTTTGCCATCAAACAACATTGGTTTTCGCTTGTCATGTGACCAGTTGTGCTTTACATACATTTACAAGAAGCTTTACATACAGGAAGAAAGAAAATAATACAGTGTTGGAACGACTTTGTGGTGAAGTGAGTGATCCCAAAGGTTTCATTTTGTGGTTGTGTTTCCCTTTTCTAGGATTTTACGGTTGTGTAGTTACAGTAGAGCTGTCATCGCCATCTTTATTGTATGTGCATGTTCTCCACAAAAGCATCAAGTGTTTGGCTGGGTCAAGGAGCTTCTGTTAACACTTTTCAAACAGCATGTCCCAAGCCCTAATCTATTCTCCTGCTGTAATTTATATTTTAAAACCTGCCCTTATTTTTTATTTCACTAAGCCAACACATTTTTATCTTTCGCACAGCAGTTTGACAGCCACTGACAAGTGAAGTGAAAAACCCTCTCATGCAACCTGCCCTCACGAAACCTGGGAAGGTGAAATCAATACAGTTTGTATTTTAAAAAGGCACTGATACGTGAGTATGACTCAAAATTACTACTGCAGACTGACATGCAGAAGTTATGAAGATAAAAAGTGATTCAAAACAAGGACAAAAGACGATTTGGTGACGGCAATTGATATAGACACTGATATGCTGAGAGCTCAGCGTAAATGGTAATTGACAAGAGTGTCAGAAATACAATGGAAAAAAATACAAATAAAATAAAAGAGTGTTACGCAACGAAATGGCATTTCTGGTGAAATGGTGTTGGTGAAGGTTGACTGAACTTCAGGTTTCAGGTGACCCATTCACACTTGCTTTCCTTTCCCCCCTCCTCTTTCTCTCTCTCTCTTTCACAGTTCTTTTTTCTTCTCCATTACTCGGACGCTGAATGATGGTGATTTGGTTGAGGCCCAGTGAGTGTCTGAGGAAAATTGGTTGGTTGATAAAAACGATGCTATCAAAGAGGGCTACTTTCTCATTTACATTTAGATGAGTATTGATTATTTATTTACTCAGTGGAGTGGGATTCTTTTCCAATCTTATCTCTCTCTCGTCTTGTGCTTGTCACCTGGTAGAGGGGGGGAAAGAAAGCGTACGAGAGATAGAGTTCTTGACACCACTCGAGGATAACAGCATTTTGCTGCACAGATAAAAGTTAGAAGGGTGCTCTCCCTTTGTCTCCTTTTTCTCTCCACTCGTTTCTCTTCTTCCACACCAATTTTGACAGAAGAAGAAAGTTTGCAGAATTAAAACGGATTGCCCTGGATGAAAGGGTATAGGTGACAAGCTCTCAATTTGCCTCGGTAAAGAGTGCAACACCAGTGGTATATTGGTGTAACAGAATTTTTATTTTATTTTATTTATTTTGGTCAATATATTGGCATATGTTTTTGACTGAATGTCAGACTTGTAGTGTATATAACTTTTTAGTGGCCAATGTGTCTCATTTCTTCCTTCAGACAGGTGCTTGTGGCAATGCTTAATTCAACAAATTTTGAATTAATAATTATTCCTGAAACGTGTGCTGTAGGGGAGACATGAGTTTTTGCCCAAGTAAATATTTCTCAAGGTCGGTTTATATTTAAAGTTACATACAGTAACTTAAAGCATTGGCTACAAAAAGCTATTGGACATTCAGACATTATTACGAAGGAAGGAAGGAAACAAAACATTTTTTTAATTGAACAATATTGTGCTGTTGTGACAACATGCCCCAATAGTGTAAGCAATGGAACATTCTTTTAAAGGCTTTAGAGCAAAAAAAACATGTTACAGATGACTTACAAAAACGTCAAACCATATATATAAATTGAATAATCATCAAAGAAGAAAAACTATCTTCTACGCTTAGGGCCCCGGGCAATCAGGGGGCCCCATCTGATATTGGCGAAAAATATTTGCAGCGTTGGGCAATGTAGCTGTTCACAGACATATCCACTGATTTCTTGAACGCAGTGACCAGAAGTGTTTAAGAATCCACTCACCGATCAAAAGCCGAGTTTTTGTCAAGTTCTGAGTGCAAGGTCGGGCATCATCTCATTATAACAAAGTGTAGTTACGATGTAAATAAGAGATTCATTGTGCAGTGTAAAGCTTATTAACAGAACGTCGTGAGATCGCAATGAATTGAAATGAGTGACAGCTATAGTGATTATATGAGGGAGCGCTCTTTTCGCGCATTCTAGGCTGTATAATACTGTCTGACTGTCTCAGAACAAAGATATTCACCTCAGTAAAGAAAGTATTGTGTTTCAAGTAACAATTTTATTTATCTTGATGTTTCAAAATGACTCTCTTGTGTGCTTTTCCTAGGCGCACCGGCCTTGTACTCGTATAAATGCAAGAATGATATGACTGGAGATTTTCCCTTAATAACAGGTTTCATTTTTTATTTGTTTCTCGGCAAACCCTACAGTATGCCTTCAGAACACTTGGAATATGGAATGAGTTGCATGGGATAATTGTATGTTCATAAAAAGATTGGAAAAGTTTTTTTTTTTTTTTTTGGTAATGTCTTCATTTGTGATCTCAAAAAAATAAGGTAGCCTAATTTGGCTTTAGAAAAGCATCAGGTTGACTTATTACTGGTTGTGAAGGGATAAATAAACTATAAACTAGAGCGAGTGAGCAAAATAAGGGTTAAGCATAAAAGGACACATAGTTATTGTGTGGGGGCCAAATACCTGGAATTTGCTTAGGGCCTCTGCCTCTGATCACTGTATCATGGTTTCCACAAAAATATTAAGCAGCAAAATTATTTTCAACACTGAAATGTTCAAATCAGCTTATTAGAATGATTTCTGAAAGATCACGTGACACTGTATATAGGACTAATGATACTGAAAATTCAGCTTTGCCACCACAGGAATAAATTTTAAAATATATTAAAATAGAAAATGATTTGAAATAATATTTCACTACATTACTGTTTTAACCGTAATTTTTGATCAAATAAATTTAGCCTTGATAAGCATAAAAGGGTTCTTTCATAAACAATTAAAAATCCAGTCAACCCCAAAGTATTCTAAATGGTAGTTTATGTGTAAATGTTATGTGTAAATATTTTAGCATGGTGGACAATTGGCCCAAAAAACTCATAGTTCACTGAAATACATCTTGTGTGACAACTTGCCCCGGTCTATGACACATTGGATATTGCTGACTGTACTATACCTGTACGTTTTCTCATTGTATGGATGGTGCGTGAAGTGACTGGGTGCAGTGGAGACAGCAGCAGGATGGGGGTGCGCAGCTCTCTGCAGTGCTAGAGGACCCCTGACAGACCCTGCCTCTTCCTCTCAGCGCTGTGATGGAGAGTGAGCCGTCTCCTGAGGTGGCCTCTGTCAGCTCCGCTTTGCTTCAAAAGGAAGATAGGTAGCACAGCCGCTGCGGCCTGCGTCAGCCACCCATCTCCCCGCCCTCACCCCGTGGGCGACGCTAGGCATGGGATATCCCTGCAAACACATGGAGGCCGGACCTAGATGGTGTCACAGGAAAGAAGTTCATTAGCATAATGTTCTTAGTCTTACGTAAAATACATTCAGTCATTTAATACACAGATTAATTTCCTCTAAATATAGTTAATATTCCATCTGAATCAACATCTGTTCATTTATAAGGACGAAGTGGACCAAAAATAAGTGAGTTTAAGTTCAGGTGATTGATTGGCTGGGTGTGACCTCACAATAATTATGACAGCTTACCTCATGAATATTAATTAAGTGATGCACAAATAATTTAGCATTATCTTTTACAGTTTATAGTGAACAGATAACCTGGTGACATATTTAATTAGATAATTACACCTGATAACAATCACAAACATGCAGCATTAAAAATAAACTCCAGCTGCACATTGTTATATATGGCTTCATCACTGCCACACAAAGATACTTCAAAAATGACACGCATGTACAATAAATTGTTTTGTGAGATCACAATAATAAACCATAAATACACACAGGCCATTTTGTATCTGTAACTAATAAAATATTGCATTTTTTCTTGAAAGTATGTGCTGTTTTGCATGTGAGGTTACAGTTGTCCCCTGTCTAGGGAAGAAGCGCAACATGAAAAGACTAGTACGGACAAAAGATTTAACAACAACAACACGTTTATTGGGAGTTTAAGTTCAGGAGCCAACAAGGCCAAAATAACAAACAAAATGTTCTTGTTTTCAAACTTCTACCGTACATACCCAAAATAAAATACAATTCACTACCCTAACTTCCTAACTCCCTACTAACCCAATTTAGTATTTACAATATTTACAAAACTATTTACAAAGCAGAGCAAAAAACAAGTTTAGAGGGAAATCCAAAAATCAGTGTCAAATAGGCAAATGGGTCAAATAAACCAATATATCTTTGATTATAATACTTGCAAACAGTACTCACAACCTCTTACACAAAACAAAGCAACTGCTCAGATCGCAAAAGATTGCTGCGGAGGAAGTGATGTCGTGACTTTTAAAGTTCTGTAGACCAATCAGGAGACAGCAACAATCAGCCTGCAGGAGCCAATCGGATGGCTTTCCCTAGGGAGGGCAGAAACATGGCCTGCGTCTCAATGTGCATACTATCCATCCTAAATTCTATGTGATATAAGTAATTTTCAATACTGTTTAGGACAGATAGGGTGGATAGTATGCACATTGGGACGCAGGGACAGACACCCCCAACAAAGCAGAGTTGTAACAGTTACTTTTTAAAGGGTTAGTTCACCCAAAAATGAAAATTATGTCGTTACTCGCTTTACTCACCCTCACGTCGTTCCAAACCCATAAGACCTTCGTTCATCTTCGGAAAACAAATTAAGATATTTTTGATGCATCCCGTGAGCTCTCTGACCTTCCCATAGACAGCAAGTGCCGTTACACGATCAAGGTCTAGAAACGTAGCAAGGACATCGATAAAATAATGTGACATCAGGGGTTCAACCATAATTTTACAAAGCTACGAGAATACTTTTTGTGAAGAAAAAAAAAAATTCAACAATTCGTCTCCGTATCACCCTGGCGCCATTTCGGAGAGTATCCACTGAACGTAACAGCATACGCTGTTCTGTGTCAGCTGCGTCACGCGGATACGTTGTTTTCGTTCAGATCAAAGCGCAACAACGTAGAAAACGTATCTGCGTGACGCAGCTGACACAGAACAGCACATATGTCTATGGAACAGCATACCAGTTCAGTCCAAAATGGCGCCAGGGTGACGCGGAAGTGACAAATTGTTAAATAAAGCCTTTCCCCCCCCCCCCGTAGCTTCTAAACATTACGGTTGAACCCCTGACACATGGATTATTTCTCCTTGCTACGTTTCTGGACCTTGATCGTGTAAGGACCCTTGCTGACTATAGCGGGTCAGAGTGAGAGCTCTCAGATCCCATCAAAAACATTTTAATTTGTGTTCTGAAGATGAACGGAAGTCTTACGGGTTTGGAACAACAAGAGGGTGAGTAATTAATAATAAAAATTTTCTTCAGCACCTAAACAGCATATTAGAATGCTGCTGAAAATTCAGCTTTGCCATCACTAAAATAAATTACATTTTAGAGTATTTTAAATATAATATTATCAATATTATATTAAATATAATATTAAAATGATAAACATAAAACTATATTTTATTTCCCACAGTATTTCTGTTTGACAGTATTTTTGATCAAATAAATGCAGCATTGGTGAACACAACCCCCCCCCCCCCCCCCAAAAAAAAACAAAACAATGTTATTGTTTGTAAACATTTTGCATCTTTAAAATAATTTTAAATGGACTACAAAAGCATTCTCACCACTCATAAGAATAAGAAAATATGATCGAGTAAATTCTTAAAATGGATCACTGATGTCAATAACAGGTGAGCTATGCATATTGCTTAACTTCCTAAATGGCATGTCGGAATGTTCTTTCTTTCTTACTTTCTTTCAGTTGTAACTCAGTTACAAATGACTTCTTTAAACAGATTACAATGAGTCAAAATCAGGGCTAGACAAATAAGTGTTGTCCAATACTTACCACATCACCACTAAAACAAACATCTGTCTGACTTACCAGACCTAAATGTCACTAAATGGATGTAAAGATACATTTGGCAAAGCGCTCAGGGTGATTAACTCAGTGGGCCTAAAATGGGCACTGACTACCAGAGACTTCCATCGCTGCTCAAGAATGGGCATCCATTTTTCTTTGTTAGTCAGTCAGTCATTAGCCTAGTTACACATCTGGATCCCAACAGCACTTTAAGAATATGGACTGCTCTGACGAGGAGGGAAAAAAAAGAAGCTAATTAGCCAAACTGGAGAGGAACATCTTGTTTTCCTAGCCCCCCTAATGGATTAGACCAAGGTCTTTTGAAATGCAAACTTATCAAGGAGACACAGTTAGAGGATCTGTCCCCTTTGGAGTTGCAAGTCCCTGTCTACCGTCTGTCCTCTGAGTTAATGAGTAAACATTAGGATTGGCTTTACTCTATCACTTGCAACACAGCAAAACCAGAGTAAAGGGTAACTGTGTTAAGATTCTGTGTTCGATTTAACCGCTCAGTCTCGAAGCCAAAATGTATTTAGTTTCGCCTTATAACTGTCTGTCTTTACCGCTGTATTTGAAAAGAGGTGCTTTCAATGTGCTTTGTTGAAAATGCCCTTGGGGACCGAGGCCTTTTCTCTGTTAGTGCCAAAGATGGCAAAGGCTCTCCTGACATTTTGGGAACCGTTTCTAAAAGGGTAAACATTGCCCTGAGTTTTTGCCCTTCATTGGATGACAACTTTATTATATATTTCAAACATCTCTCCATCAATGTTATCAAAATGAAATTCTCATTATGAATCCTGCTAACAAAAATAAGAATGTTTAGCTAACATTTCCATTAAGTTATGAATTAAAAAATTCTGAATATTCTGTGGATGTTCAAAAGGTTCAGTATGTGAATGTTAAGGGAACATTCCAATTTCTCATTTTTCAGACATTATGGAAACATTACTTTTGAATGTTCTCTGAACATTTTGAAACAAGTAACATTTAAAATAACGAACATCCAACTAAAACGTAAAAAGTTCCATGAGCAAATGTATAAATAATGTTTTGTGCTTATATTTCCAGAAAATTATTAAAGATCAGACAATTTTAAACAAACATTCTATTATTTTATTGAAAGAACGTTTGTTCATAACTTTGATAGAACCTTGCAGGAACATTCCATGTTAGCTGCACTGTAAAAAAAAAAACAATCTGTAAAAAACGGATAATGTACTAGCAGAAAATTACCAGAAAATTTTCTGTTAAATTTACGGACATTTCCTGCAACGTTAAAATGGAAAATTCTGTAGATTTAGATTTTCTTCTGTACCATAAACGGACAATCCGTTATGCAGAAATTTCTAAAAAATTATAGCATAGGCCTATCTTTAAAATCAAATAAATCCAGAACAATATATTCAGATTGAACATGGTTTATTTTTTTTACCTCATGTAAACATTCTTAAAAGTGCGTTCAGTAGCTTTTATTTGCCTTAAACAGGTGAAGACAAAAATATTATTACAATTAATTTAAGAATGTGTAATGTGAACACTTTTTAGTTTTAAACAGCAACAGGCAGAAAAAAAGAAAGTAATTGAAAGGTAATTGAAAATATTGGTGTTGCACCAAATAGTGGTCACAAAGATAAACTTCACTGTGAAACATTCAAGATTCAAAATATTTTCAAATACATGTTGAAAAAGATGAATACAAAGACAGGGCTGTCATTAATAACAATTGCTATAGCCTTACAGTCAATAGTCAAGTGAAACGTTCCAGAGTTGACACCATTTTCCCATAGGAGAACACAGCAGTATTTAAAAGGACAGTTTACCCAAAAATGTGAATTCTGTCACCAGTTACTCACCCTCATACCCTTCCAAATCCATAAGATTTTCATTCATCTTTGGAACACAAATGAAGATTATTTTTAATGAAATCTCTGGGCTTTCTGTCCCTCCATTGACAGCCTATACAACTACCATTTCAAGGTCCAATAAGGTATAGCTGTCAGATTTCATTAAAAAGCATCTTCATTAGTGTCCCAAACAGGATTGGAACAAGATTTTTCATATAACATTTTGAGTGAACTAACCCTTTAAGTTAGATTACTAACCTCTAATTCATGTTAAATTATCTGCATCTACAATTGACATGGTACTGCAAAAAAAAAAAAAAAAAAAAAAAAACTTCCTTGTACAGCATTTGAAAATAAAGAACAAAAGATTCATGCACTCATGCCTCACATTTTAATGTGAAACTAAGAGAACTATACAATCTAAATTAAGAGCAGTGTTTGTGTGCTTTTAGTATCTCTTTCCATGTGCCAGTTTGTGGAAACTACTTTTCTTTGTCTGCTTGTTCAATCCAAGTTCCATGTTGAGACTGATGGTATACAATCGGAAACAGCAGGAGATGTCTCCGTCGGCTTCTCCGATTAAGAAGAAATCCAAGCTACGGACCACGAGCGATGTGGTGGACAAGATGGCGAACACATTACACACTTTGAGGACATTCTAAGAACCGAGTTGACTGCGATGCGGAACGAGTTCGCTTCGCACATGTCAGTTCTTCAGTCGCTATGCTCTAAATTGGATCTTCTTACAGGTGAGATGAGAGAACAAAAGAAAGTTGTCGCAGATCACGATCCCTCAAGCAACAGGTTGTGGACTTACAGGATCGCAATAGGCGCAACAATCTGCGTCCGGTTGGATTCCCTGAAGGTTCTGAAAAGGACAACCCTATGGGCTTTTTGAAAAGAACATGGCTCCCGTCTCTGGTGGGCAAAAAGATTGAAGTGGAGCGAGCGCATCGCGTGTACACAAGGCTCTCCTCAGATCGCGCTAAACCACGGGTTGCGGTACACAGACAGGGAGCTCATTCTGCGGGCCGCCATACTTCATGCCCCGGTGTAAACATCCGACGGAGCAACGCTGTCATCCTTTCCAGATTTTTCTCCGGTCACTGCAAAAAGAAGTAGTACATTTGTGCCAGTTATGAAGGAAATGAGAGAAGCTGGCATCCAGAATTTTCTTCTTTATTCTGCAATTTTGAAGGTCATTCTCAATCAAGTTGAACCTAAAATGCTATACTCCCCAGAAGAAGCAAGAGTTTTTCTCAGATCCCATTCATCCACCAACTCTCAGTGAGCTTCAGCTGGACATTTGCTGTCTAATTGGAGAATGGTTAGGTGACTGTTTTTCACTGTTCACTTTAATGGTCACTTCTTAATTAATAGTTACTAGAAGCTTTCATTGTGCATACAGTATCGCTTACTGATTATGATGTTATTTTATTTATGTTTTAGTTGCATTCCTTCTCTCTCTCTCCCCTTTTTTTTATTTGTTTATTTTTATTTATTTTTTTAAAATAGAGATACTACCTAGTCAATATGTGACTATGGGGCCAATGTTGGTGCTTCAGTAATGTGCAGGTTTTTGTTGACGCCACGGACCATATTAAGGGGCACTGGCAGATCATAGTTCTTGGTTTGATCTGTCATAGTTCGGAGGAATGTATTTACGTTTTGTAGAACATACATTTTCTTTTTTTAATAGTGACAGGAAGGGTGGAGGGGTGGTTTAATGGTAGACTCAACTGGTTTCATTTTCGAACTTCTATTTTGTCTTATTATGCAGTAATTCTGTTCGATACCTATGACCAGGGGTGGACTGGCCATCTGGACATTCTGGAGAAGTCCAGAACGTCCATCCATTTGACAGCCGGCTGGCTGGTTCATCATCAAAGAAAAAGTGTCAAATTAAGTGACATTGACAGTCGACAAAAGGGGGCGCTAATGCAATCTATTTTTGTTTATAAGAAACCGAAACTAACACGAAGTGGGCTCGTGATGGCAAGCAAAAAACTAAGATAAGAAGATAAAGGTGGTTGGAAGAAGCTAAAATAAAAAAAAGCGAACAGTTAGGTTACCTTTGCCCTCCTCTCTCATGTAGCATGTAGCCTATGAGCACTATAGAATCATATATAAAATCCTAGGACACCCCTAGTCCGAACGTTCACTGTTATTTATCACTCTGCATTGTCTGGCAATTCATTCATAAAGAGACAGCAGCGATTCTAGGTTTATGTTTATCATTGTCATATTATACATTTTGCGTTATGCTTTTTTATGTAGATTTCAAGAATTTTAGTTCGCCTAATACATTTATTTCAATCCCCTGCTGAAAAAAATAAATAAGTAAAAAATAGAAAACACTGTATAATTTGTAATGGTTTTACTGGTTATAATGAAAATGTTATTGGTTTTAATGGAAACTGTAATGGTGCCTGTTGGGCCAATTTCTATTGGTGGCTTAAAAAAAAACATTTCTAATGTAATATGTCCCAAAACACACTACAGGAACCATTACTTAATGGTTTTAATGTTTAAAAGTTGATGGTTTGTAATGTTTGGAATGGCATTTGTAGTGGAAATCATTAGAACTTCTGTGATGGTTTCTATTGTTTTTGTCAGCAGGGTCACCATGGGTTTTGTGATGTTATTTGCCATAAATGTGACAGGATTGCTGTAATATTGTAAGATAATAGTGGCTGTTTGTAGTTGTGGTGGGCCTAATTGGGAGAAAATCCAGGGTCGTTTTTTTTACTCCCAGTCCGTCCCTGCCTATGACTGACCATAATATTCTGAGTTGTAATATTAATGGCCTAATTGGCCCTCACAGATGTACAGGTTTTCTGGATTTTTTTGCGAAGAGGAAGGATTGATATAGTGTTAGTTCGAGAATCCCATTTGTAAGAGGAGGATATACGCAGGTGTAATGGTGGGTTTTATGAAGTGGTATTTGACTCATCTTCGGATACTAAAACCAATGGTGTCCTAATATTGGTTCGGAAGTCTTTAAATAATGATTATTTTAGATAAAGGTTGTGATATAGACGGTGGAATAACACATATAAAAACAATATTGGAGAATAGGAATATTGTATTTCTTTCAGTTTATGCTACTTGTACTCCTGACCCTACTTTTTCTGTTTTGTCAACTTATCTCTTGAAATTGTATTGGGTGCAGATACGAATTCTGTAATGTCACATATCCTAGATAGATCTGGACCAAAGGAAATCACACTCAAGGTTTTTTTATTTATTTATATATATATATATATATATATATATATATATATATATATATATGAATGTCAAGTGTAATCTCTGTTCGCAAGGATCTTTAGGCATGTTTTCACATTGTTTCTTTGGGAGTGCCCCTCTCTCACCTTTTTGGTCTCAGCTCTCACAGGACCCGGTATATTTGTTGGGTACTGAGATATGTCAATTCTGTGCCATTTTCTCATGAATGACTTTTGGAACTTCACCCCACAACAAAGATGTTTACTGTTAGCTGCTCTCACAGCAGCAAAAAAAATTGCTAGTCAACCATTGGAATCCTCCTCATACAATGGACAGAAGAACCTGGACGGTGTATTTTTTGGACATTATCTCGATGGAATTCGCAACTTCTCATAATATATGGATCTAATGTGGTGTCTGTAAATTTATGGCATTCAGCTTTTAATGTTTTGTCATCTTTTCTAAAACCCGTGTAAAAATTATTTTATTGTGGGTTGGGGTGGGTTCTAAATTTGCACAATTGCGTTTTGTTTTTTACTACCGTTTCTAGAAGAAAATTTAATAAAAAGTTGTTAAAAAAAAAAGCTCAAATTGTACATGGATTCTCGAAGTTGGTCATACATGAGTCTTGGAAGCGTAGGTTCTCATGTCATTCCAAACCCGTAATACCTTCCTTCATCTTCAGAACACAAATTAAGATATTTCTGATGAAATCCGAGAGCTCTCTGACCCACAGTGAATGCATGTGGTGCTGCTCACATAGAAGTGCATGTGCTGCACTTTGTTTACTGGCAAATGAACACACACACATGCGTTGTGGTACTCTCGTTAATGGCAGCAGTCTCTCCCAGAAGAGAAGAAATCATTGAATTAAGTTATTTTTGTTTCCTTTGCGCACAAAAAGAATTCTCATAGCTTCGTAAAATTACAGTTGAACCACTGATGTCGCATGGACCATTTTAACGATGTCCTTATACTACGTTTCTTTGCCTTGATCGTGGTAGGACCCTTGCTGTCTATGGAGGGTCAGAAAGCTCTCGGATTTCATTAAAAATATCTTAATTTGTGTTGCAAAAATGAACGAAGGTCTTATGGGTTTGGAACGACATGAGGGTGAGTGATTAATGACAGAATTTTCATTTTTGGGTGAACTAACCCTTTGATTATTTTCAACTAAACAGCAACACAATAAAATGCTTTATACACAGTTTCATTACATAAGTTCCTTACATTTGTATGGATTCCAGCATAAGTGCCATCTCCTCTGGATGGTTTATGTTTAAAATAAAATGCAGAGAATGTGTAGCTCAGCCACAATGGGGGATGAAATGATAACTTCTTGAATGACAGCAATCTGGAATCACCAATAACAATAAACAAATAAGAAATTATAAGAAAAACACATTGTAAATTCAGAAAACCACTCCAAACATTGATTAAATCTTTCCTACACAAACAAAAGTCAACTGAATAAATGACTCGACTAATTTTTACAATTTTACATAATGTTGTGTGATTTTGTCCGTGTAAGTGCGAGAGAGACCCAGGTGAAAAACAAGTACACTTCCATAATGTACTTAAAGTGCTCTATTTTTGCTCACTAATTTTGTACTTAATATACTAAAAATTATCCTTCACTACTTCTTAAGATAAACTTAAGATTATCTAAGTGTACTCAACTGTGCTATTTTGAGACACCATGAATATGAACTAAAATGTGCTTTTAACATACTATCTTTGTATTTAAAAAATGTATTTAGTTACCTCTTGTAGTACACTTGAACCCGTCTTTAATTCACTATTACACTCAAGTGTACTACAAGTGGTAGCTATATACATTTTTTAAATACAAAGATAGTATGTTAAAAGCGCATTTTAGTTCATATTCATGGTGTCTCAAAATAGCACAGTTGAGTACACTTAGATGATCTTAAGTTTATCTTAAGAAGTACTAAAGGATCATTTTTAGTATAAGTCCGAAATTAGTGCGCGAAAATAGAGCACTTTAAGTACATTATGGAAGTGTACTTATTTTTCACCTGGGGAACTCTTGAGGCATTCTCTGCGCATGCATGGCATGTGTGCGTTCACAGACAGCATGCCAGTAAAACAGTAACATCACCGAATTTACTTCTCGTGCATGCACGCGTCCGTGTGTGTGTGTGTAACATAAACAAGACAAAAAAAGTCTAAACCTACCTCGTTTGGCAGAAAAGGCGTGTTATCCTTGAAGAATTCTGCGATGTCAGATCTTCACCTAAATCACCTAAAAAACCACTAGAACATTGTTATATATTTTGCTGACTTGTGTACTTACATTATCCCCAAATGTTTCGAAGAATGTTTAAATCCAGAGAAATAAGCAATATTAACTAGTGACACGGACCGTTTCCAGTCATTGGCTGCATCCAAAAACTGAAAAATGCTGCCTTCAGAGGCAGCATTCCCAGGTAGGAAGGCATCAAGGCACGTCTGAATCCAAAGTTAGCTTCACTTCTTGTCTCCTGAGATGCCTTCATCTGATCGATTTTTGAAGGCAGCATATAGATGTATCCTTCGCTGCCTTTGATATCCCACAATCCTGTGCGTTCCATTCCGAGACGGTTGAGCTAAAAATTAAAGATGGCGGCTGAAAGGTTCAGTTGGTGGTTAGTTTGTGTGTTAACGTATATTTCTGGTTAACTTTTCGCACTTTTGATATTATTTCTAGAGAGAAATTAGTATTATAGTAATTAAATATTCGTTTAGTTATCACCAAAACTCGTTCTGTTTTGTTGTAGATCGTTAAACCATAACGCTGCCTCAGAAGCCTGTCCGAAATCAGTTTCGTGTGGTGCCTTCATGCATAAACACTGCCTGCAAAGTCATTGCCTCATAAGGTAGCGAGGCAGCAAGGCAGCTGCCTAAGTTTTCGGATGCAGCCATGGTGTCGCCTGCCAATGACGTCACACACCCTCGAGTTCCGGTTTTGTTTTATAGAAAACATGGAAACACGCTTTAATATGTTATGTGTTTTATTAGACTGGTGATGACCGCACAGAGTAGCATTATAACAGAACTTTCGAATGTATCTAGTATGATAAAACAGCGTTGCTTTACCTCACATAAGCACGATCGGAAGGAGCGGAAGCAGTCGACCGTGGCTTTATAAAGCTCCGATGCTTTCGAGCCGTGTCACATTCGTACAGCGGCCTCGTTTCGCTTCAACAGCTTTCAGCCTCACCCTGCTTCATACTACGACGTTAATAAATCTTTAATACATTAGCTCATCCATGAACATGATTTCTGCCCGAGTCCTGTCGAATTGCATCGGCTGTGGGGATGAAGAAGACAACTCCCATGATTCCACACTCAGTCACGGCGTCATCAAACTACACCTTTTCTTTTGTTTTTGAATACGCGCCCTCTAGCAGCGAAAACTTACGTTCTTACAGCTGCTTAACGTCACCTCAATACAAATACACCACAACAACAATTAAAAGTTAATAAACTTTTAATTATAAAAAAGTGAGAACACTGTAACAAGTAACCTACCTCCATGTTGTCGAGTAAGATTCATGTGCCAAACAAGCTAGACAGCAACTAAGTTAACACTACAGTTTATTTTACATTTAACAAAAAATTATTTATCACGGAAGTGTAAGAACAGTTCCCCAATCCCTGAATCTGACTTTAAAATAAAATTTTGACCGATACTATCTCTGTGAATAATGACACCTGCTCTAGCACTGTTTTCGCGCCGATAATCGACTGAGCATCTTGTTCCCACAATGCAAAGCGTAATTAAAAAATACAGAAAAACACCTGTAAAAACCAAATACGGAAAATTCCTTCAAATTATTACGGTATATTGTACTATATTTTTATGGACTTTTTTTTTTTTTTACAGTGTGGGGTATCACTTGGTATTTTTATTCTTCCCTTTCAGGTCTCTTAACTTCAAACTGAGAGATCTGGTTGTGATAGAAAACTACATCTAATTCATTTCTGAATGCACTTGCAATCTTTTCTGTCCTAGTCTAAAGCAAAAACAAAAACAGCATGAAGGGAAACTAATCTGATCTTCTTTCCTTTTATTGTATAAGTTTCATTTCATTTCAATGCATCTCTTCCTGGAGACTACTACATATCTAGATATCTCTTAGATAGAGGTCACCTGTCCAACAAGAAAGAAAGAAAAAAAAAAAAAAGAGAGTTCCCTGCTAGTGTTGGGCTGTGCGGAAAGGACTGTGAATCTAATTGGACTTCAGTTAGGGCTTTCTAAATCCAGCTCTTTGGCATGACCTTGGAATAATGGCAGCACTAGATGAATAGAGAGGCAGAGGGGTTCATAAACAGCTGAATCTGGTCTTTTGTGTGGGCTGATCTGCAGAGGAAAGACAGACAGGGCTGGGATTGTTTGCCAGACGGGAGAGCTGGGTTCACTTTGCCCTTTGTCATGAAAAGTGTGGCATGACCTCAGGAGTTGTATGCACACACACATACAGGAATATAGCTTTTCTTTTCCTTTTTCTAAAATCACAATACATTAACTTCTGATTGTTCTTAGTGGTCTGCTCTGCTGTAGATCATATGAGATAATTCAAAAATATTTAATATTGTAAATACTCTTCATGAGAAATATTTTTTTTAGCTGCTGAGCCACAGAAGATA
This sequence comes from Acrossocheilus fasciatus, assembly GCA_036784905.1. NCBI lineage: Eukaryota > Metazoa > Chordata > Actinopteri > Cypriniformes > Cyprinidae > Acrossocheilus > Acrossocheilus fasciatus. The sequence goes on from CM071945.1 coordinate 18,222,630, forward strand.
GATAGATAGATAGATAGATAGATAGATAGATAGATAGATAGATAGATAGATAGATAGATAGATAGATAGATAGATAGATAGATAGATAGATAGATAGATAGATAGTCAGTCAGTCTCCTTTTGGTTTCCTTTTCTGCTGTATAGAACAAATGAATGTTACAACCTTTATAGATTAAACATTTAAAAATTGTATTTATATATATATTTATGAGGGCAATTAGCAAATGCACTGTTTTTGTCAGATCACAATAATTCACAAATACACATGGGCTATTCTTTCAACTGCAATAAGTTATTAAATGTATGTATGTATGCATGTATGAATAAATAAATATTTATTCTTGGTTTCCTGGTCTGCTCTAGAACTAATTAAAATGATTTTTTAAATATTTATAAATTTAAGTATAAAGTATTTCTAAGATTTATAGTTGTTCATCCACAGACATTTTATAATAAAAATATTTAAGATAAATAATTAAAAAACAGGGCCTTTGTTTTCAATAAAATACAAGTATATTTGCGAGAGCATTTAGGGCCCCTCCCCTTGCCGTCCCCTGGTGCAGTTGTTGTGTGGAACGGTGAGCCTAGCGGGGTGTAAACAAACACAGTCTCCCTCAATGTCCTGACAAGGTAGGACCCCGGCCTGCTCTTGACCCCACATTAAATCCTCATTATGCCTAATGCAATCTGAGCCCAGCTCCTGTGCCACAAAAGAAAGATCAATTAACATGATTAGTGGCACAAACACCGAGACTTATTGGCCCATCAAATCTAAATTTGCTCTGTGTCATTCAGTTGTTTGATTTTTGCATTCACTTATTTACACGAAAGACATGTCGGTCAGCTGTTTTTATTGTTTTACTTGTCCAGCTGCTTTTTTTTTTTATTTTGGCGCGCATAATCAATACATTAAAACTCATGGAGCACATCTGTACATGACATGCAGGACTAATACATCACTGCACATCTAAAAGTGTGCCCATGGATATAAAGCCCCTGTTGCAGTGGCTGGCTGATTCATGGCGTTGAGTCCTCATTAAGTGTTGGTTGTGTTTTCTACCAGGTTTGATTCGGTTTTTAATTAATTTTCCGAGATGGCTCTCGGAGCTCCGTTGTCATATTAAAGTCCTGTGAGCTCTAGACCTGTCAGAGGGGAAGAAACGGTTATGGCTCATCCTGAGATTAATATCTCATCACTGGTGATGTATTACCTTGATAAACTGCAGCACGAGGTTCACTAATCAACATTTTAAAAATATTATGCATTTCCGCAGTTTGCTCCTGTATGATAGATGAACATTTGAGTGGACAGTGAACAGTCAACAAGCTGCAGTACCTGCACTACATCTCCAGGATTCAATTATTGCCAGTTGTTTTTTCAAAATTTTATATATTTTTCCAGCAAATATGAGGAAATATCTCATTTATCATTCTGAGGGATCAAAATATTTTGTCATTTGTGCAAAAAAAGATGTCTGCAAATGTTTGTCTCATATTTTAACTGCATGAAGTATGTTTTTGGTTGTTTTTCCTGATGGGGAAAGTAGTTCTGTACAGAAATAAAATTGTGAATGTGTTTATCCAATTAAGTATTTTTCTAAATTAGAATTAATAATCATTTTTGATGGAGTATACTGCAGCAAAAAGGTTTTTTGGGTAACTTTCCATCAGTGTTGGGTAAGTTAAAAAGTAACAACTAGCTAATAATTACATATTCAAAAATGTAACTAGATTACTAATTACTCTCTCTAAAATACATTGCATTATTTACTTTCTAAATTCTATATCAACCTCAACCAGTTGAACAATGCAAGCACAGACATGAAACTGGTCTTTTAATTCTTTATAATAAATAATATAAAATTGCATAAATTGTTGTTGAACTGAGCAAAGTATATAAAAGGACAATGTTACATTAAAAACATAGATTTTACCTTATACGTTAAATTTTGATGTTAAATTCACTATTGGTTTATACAGAATTGTTCTATAGTTTATAATGCAATTACATCAGAAGTAACTAATTAAATTACAGAAAAAATAATAGTAATCCCTTACTTTACTTTTTTTTCTTTTTTTTTTGAAAGGAAAAACAATTAAATTACAGTAATGCATTACTTGGTTGATTACAATCAACACTGCTTTTCATTACAAAATCTAAATTAAATGACATTAAATCCTTAAAATTAGACACATATACCTTTTTTTCTTTAAGCATAACACCTCATTAAATGGCAGGAGTAGAAAAAAATGGCAATGTGATCAGAAATATAAACTTCAAAATATATTCCCCTAAAATTGTACTTTTTTCCATATTTAAATGTTCAGATATTTTTACTGGAAAACAAGTCAAGAAGCACTGGAGGTCTAACCAGCAGGGTAAGTGTTAGTGTGTATATGCATGCGATATTAGCTCCCAGTGAAGTTTGACTTGGTGTATCTGGAAGCTGTCAGATGAGAAAGCTCTAAAAGGTCGGAACAGATCAGAGAAGATAAATGCTGAGTGGGGAGGACAGCTGTTTTGGAGAAGGGGGAACACCAGTGTCTCCCAATACTGGGGCCAAGGATCATCCCCAACAGCACAGAAGATGTCGGGCCCAGCATGTGTCCCCCAGAAGGACTTGTCCTCCTTTGAAGACAGATTAAATGGGCTAAACAACATCTCTCCTGATACATGCATATATATTTTATCTCTCCTGATACATGTATGTATATATATATATATATATATATATATATATATATATATATATATATATATATATATATATATATATATATATATTTATCTCTCCTGATACATGCATATACATTTTATTACATTGTTTTTTTTTGTTTTTTTTTTGTTTTTGTACACTGTTGGGGTTAGGGCTTTAAAAATATCTAACAGTGGGCGCTACATCTATAATTATATATATATATATATATATATATATATATATATAATTTTTTTTTTTTTTTTTAGTATGTATAGTGTACCTATTATAAAATACACTGCAGTTGAACCAAACGTTCATTTAAACATGATAATATTCAATGTTTTCTCAGACTTATGGTAGTGGAAGATAACAGTCACAAGCAGTATTTCCATTGTGTTATGACATGAAAAAGAATCCATTCTGGCCCTCAACATACAGCTGCTATCTCTAGATCTCACTCAAGCAACAGCTAGTTATAACATGTCAGCAGAAATATTACAACCCCATTTGTTTAATGAAACTTGTTAACCGCGGAGCAGAAAACAAATAGAAGGGATTATCGGTTCACTCATTGGAAACATGTCATTTTGTGTTAGCATGAGAAAAACTCAAGGACTAGAGCTCATGCCTTTGTCCTCTCAAGAGGGAAAACTGCTAATGGCCTTTGAAGGCAGAGATCGAACGCAGTCATAAAGACGTGGCCATTGATGACCGACGGAATATGGTATTGTAATGCTAATAGCATAACCAGATGATATCCCATGCATTTTCCTTATACTATATGCCACATGAAGGCAGCAGTAGATTAAACTGTATTTGTCTTTTGTTTCTGCAACCCTGTTCAAGTAGGGAACAATTTAAAGTGTGTTTTGTTCAGACCCTTCCAGGGATAAAAATCTGGTCATTGTCTTGTGATAAATCACAATAATGCAAAGGAAAACATACAAATCTTTGTCTAATCAAATCTCATTAGTAAGTCACCTTGGATGAAACTATCTACCAAACGAATAAACATGCGTCTTTGCTCTCTGTGGAATGATACTTAAAGGAATAGTTCTCCCAAAAATGAAAATTTGATGAAAATTGACTTCCTATCAGGATGAATTTGTTTCTTCGTTGGAACAGATTTGGAGAAATTTAACATTACAACACTTGCAGGCTTGAGGGGGAGTACATTTAAATCAAATTTTCATTTTTGGATGAACTAATCCTTTAAAGTGCTCTGAGTAATTTTGACAGGATTGACAGTTTAGGCTCACATGGTTGAAAATTGGCCCTATTTATTTTCTTACTGTTTATGGTTTTGTTGTGAACAATCATCCGTTCACTTTCCATCTGAATATCCTGTTTTACTCAAAAATACATCAAATACATCATAAACTGTATAGGTTTGAAAATTGTGTTTTATGTTAATTTTGGAACCCTGACTGTCTCACTTTTTGACCCAAACATCTATTTCTTAACATATGGACCTTTTTATTAACATTGGATTTCTAACTAAAGAATTAGGTTACAAAAGACTTGACCTTTTAAGTTAACTACAATCATTTGTGATATTAAAAATTTGCATGACCCTGCCATTTCTCTGTGTGCAAACTAAGTTTGCCATACACTCAGTCCCTGCCTAAACAGAACCTTGTGGCCAACAAAATGTTTTACCTCCCAGTGCCTGGGCCTTGACTGACAGCTGTCATGTCTTCGCCACACTCGACATATTTGTCAGAAGCCATCTCCATGATGGACTTTATCTGAGGGGCTTTCCCTGTGATGAGACACATGCGCGCGCACACACAGACAGACACACACACACACACACACACACACACACACAATGAGACCTGAAGGGAAGATCAATGAATCCATGCAACCCCTAAGGAGCAACTGGGGTTGCGAATGTGATATGATTTATTAATTACTGCAGAGGAAATGAGAGATGCTTAGTTCTTAATTTATTTAATTTGACTGTTTATGAATTTTAGGATAAAAGAAGTTGGTATATTAAAAAAAAGAAAAAAAAAGACTATTTTGTGTCACATCTGTGGACCTATTAAACTATATTTTTGGGCAAACCATGCAACACAATTTAAAATGTATTTCTATGAAATTAAAATAATATAATGAAACTTGATTACTTTTTATCTGTTATATTACAGATTTTATAAATCCATTTATTTTTTAAAACCAAAAATGAGTTTTTAAGAGTTTTGTATCTCCTATAATAACATATTCAGCACAACTCATTCTTCATTCACAGGTTTTGATGCCAAGATTAGCCACTAGTGTCCTCTGTTGCATGCTGGGAATGGGGTAACAGTGTCAATGCTTCCCGCCTCTACTCCCTTTACAGCCCAATCTGCTGTCTGCGGCCTCTCCACCTCATCAATGCACCTGGCGTTATATTTGACGTAGCACTGATTCATGGCCCTCTGCCCACAATCAACCAGCATAAATTATTCTTATTTACTCTCACAGTGATTAAGATGCTGTCACATAATGTCACTCAAGCATATTTTTATAGATCAAATGAAAATTGGCATCAAGGAAAAGCAGGTCAAGTTCATCAATTAAAAGAGGTGCTTTTTTATTTATATATTTACTCACCTCTCTCCCTCTCTTTTTTGTTCTCCCCCTCTCTCACTAAATGGACTGGTACACATAAAGTGCTCTGTGAGTGATTGATTTTAGTATTAATCTTACATAAAGCATAACACACTTTTGCATGAGTAATCACAATGGCAAATATTGACACAGCACAATTGCTCAAACCAAATGTATCTTAAGCGTTTCAGTGGACAGTACTGTAGATGCTTTAGAAAAATGTTCATGCTGTTCATATTTTACCCTTAAAGGGACAGTTCACCCAAAAATGAAAATTCTGTAATTTACTTTACCTTCATGTCGTTCTGAATCTGTAAGACTTGCTTCTGCAGAACACAAAAGATGAATTCTGGAAGAATGTCCAGGTCCCTCTTTTCAGCGAGAATATGAATAAGGACTGGGTCTGAAAAACTGTGATATAACACAAAAAAACCACCACAAAGTTTTGTTTATATAAATGTATATAAAGATATAAGAAGTCAATAAGGCATGCATTATGTTCATTATATAACACAATTTTTAAATGTTAACTTAATATTTTAATAATGTTGTTGAAAGAAGTCTTGTGTGCTCACAAAAGCTGCATTTATTGAATCAAAATACAGTTTATTACAATTTAAAATAACTGTTGTATAACTATTTTAATAGATTTTAAAATGTCATGTATTCCTTTGATGAAAAGCTGAATTTTCAATAGCCATTACTTCAGTCTTCAGTGTCACATGGTACTTCACATGATAAATCATTCTAATATGCTGATTTGATGCATATTAACATTCCTTGTTATTATCCATGTTGAAAACAGTTGTGCTGCTTATTATTTTGTGGAAAGTGTAGTACATTTTTTTACAGGATCCTTTGAAAGTTCAAAGATATATGTATTATATTACATATATTATAGATATATGTACAGTATTTTCACTTTTGATCAAGTTAATGCATCCTTGCTTACTACTTTCGTTTTGAAAAAATCTTATATATATATATATACACTCAAATACACAGATTCACAGTATAAAATAAGTATACACATACAAATGTTTTCTATATAAATTGATATAAACACATTTCATTTTGAATACATTTTAAAGGAAAAACCTATCAAAGATATTTCAGGAGGTCAAGGCTTTTTGTAGAAGGATTGTTATTTTTTATAAAGGCCCCCTGACAGTGCCAGAAATGAAAGTGTTAAAAATCTATGATCCTCAGAGCATGTGTCCGCGGAAAAAGAATGAGGTCCACCCAATGTTTTAAAGATAAAAAAAATGCAATGGAAGAGAATGAGGGAAAGAGGAGAAGTTGAATATATATTTCACATGATAAGAGAAAAGATGAAGCAGAGGAAAAAAAGATTCTATTACCGTGGCGACAGTTACAAACCTGCCCTTGTGTGGAGTAGCCTCTGCTGAAAAGATTGATGCAATGAGTTCTGACCTTGGCTTGGAGCTGAAACTGGTGATGTATGTATGAGCATCTCCTTGCTAAATGGACCCAGATTTGTTGCGCTAATATACATGGAAGCCCAGTACCAAACTCACCACGGCGATAAATCAGCAGCCATTTTAGGTGTCATCTCTGGTTTATATTCCTCTTCTGTTTCTATTGCTCTAATCCATGTCACTAGCGTCATTTGAAACCAAACGGCATTATATTACTCTGTCGTCGCTGAGTTAATCCCGGCGGTACATTAGCAATATGGGAATTCACGTTTAAACATATCACAAAGAGTGACCATCTTCTTACAAATGTTTGTACAGTACAACATCTATGTTAACTTCACCACCATTAGGCGTCTAAACACTAGGCATATTTTTTCATTCTGGAGTATCAAACTCATCTGAACCCTTTTTTCGACCTGACTTGACCGTGAACAACCCGAAATGAGGGCAAACGTTAAAATGCTTTTTAGTGTTGTTACAGCACAACGAAACAGCGGCACAGACGTGAGACCCAGAGGTAAACAAGGTTAGTCCTACACATTGATATATGCTTGCTATTCTAATTCACCCAATTGAGTTGCAGGAGACTTATGGAGGGGGTTATGGAAGAAAGCGTGTGCTCTCTGCTTCTCTTTCTTCTACTTACCCTTCTTGTCCTGTTCTGTGCTTTTGAAAGGGCCAGCCACTTTTCCTCACAACCTTTCTTTTTTAAATTCCTCCTCTGCTAGAGATGGGCGCTGCGGCACGGGGCTCTGTTTGATGACCTTTCAGTCTGTTTACATGTTTCTGTGGAGAAGGTAACCTTTTGCTCCCGGTGTTTTTCTGTAATGGAATGGTAGACTGGTGAAAAGATGAAAACGGAGAATGTATTGCCATGCTTGAATTAGAATTTCAAAACATGCGCAAAACAGTATGAAATAGATTTATTCCTCGCTAAAACAGATGAAATCTTGAAATAAGCTACTGCCAAAATATTGATCAGTAGTCATTACAAAATAAAAAAGTGTGTCAACTACACAAGTGACTTTAATTTACATGCTTCTGTAAAAGAAGATATTGAAATAGTTCAATCTAAAGCACATGTACTGTATGTCAAATTAGCACTGATACATTTATAAACAATGGGCCTCATTCATGAAACATTCGTAAATATAGGAGTAAATTCTGAGTAATTTGCACGTAAAACGGACCTTCCCGAAAACTCTCCTCCGGATTCACAAATGCTTCGTAAATGTCTGATTTGATAGTAAAACATGCGTATGTTAATGAATTCCAATCATTTGTAAATAGGGCGCTCGTGCACGCTCATTCACAATTAGCATAATCCCTGCCTATGACTACAGCTACGCAATTTTAATGTCCGGGAACGCAGTGGAATATTCGGGTTCACTTTCTCAAGTTTGGCTCCAGTATAATGCATAAATGCAAAAAAAGACTAATAGCCCAAATAGCTAACAATAAATATTCAATAACGTGTGTCCACTAAAGTGTTTTTAGCCACTTGAAAAATGACAGGAGCTCTTCTGAAAATGGCCAGCTGGTGGTGCTTGAGAACGCTTTGGTGGCGCAGCGTTTTTCCCATTGACTGTAAAAAAAAAATAAAAAAATAAAAAAATTTCCAGCTGTCGATTTGGTTGCTAAGAAGTGGATTATCCACGGTAGTAACGTATTACTAGTATCTCATTTTGAAAAATATTACTGAATATAAAAAAGCAGTAACCAGTAATATTAACTTCTCTATTGTTGTTCAGTTGTTGTACAGGTAGGATGATTGGTCGGTGTGGTATTTGTCCTGCCCCTCCTCCATTGATTGGACGGCTGGCTAAAAAGTGACAGCGACAAGTGTTGCGTTCTACCCAAAGCGAAACCGGAGCTACACAGTTGATCAACTCTCAGCTACAAAAATAATAATAATAATAATAAAATAAATAAAAAACAGAGCAAACGGAAAATGGAAGTGCATCAAGATTCAGTGTCATCAGTTTGCCCAAAAGAACACAGAACGTTTTACGCATTATTTACACCTGGTAGGTGTCACATTTTTGTTCCCGTTGTGTTCCTGTCTGCGCTTATTTGGTTTAGTTCCGGTTCTTATTATTAGTTTCCATGGTTTTTGGTTAATTACTCCACCTGCTTCTGTTCTTCTTGATTACGTTCCCCGTCTTTATAAGTCCTATGTTCTCCCCTGGTTTTTTGTCTGCTGTTTTATGTCATCCCGTATGTCTTCCTATGTTCCTAGTCTTATTAAAATATATTGTATTCTGAAGAACTCCTTGTCTCCTCGCTCCTTCGTCCCCAGCACACCGTGACAGAATAGCAGACCTTAAAAATAACGAGCGGCGCTCCTTTTCCCCCATTTTGTTTTCCTGTTTATTTTTTTATTTTATTTTTTTTAAGTTTTTTGTTTTTCCCTTGTTTCCCCCCCGGCTATGGAAGTCGCCAATCTGTTCTCTGCTCTAGCTCTCCTGGATCTCCCGTTTGTGGCGTTCGCTTGGGAGTTTTGCAAAATTGCCGCGAATACGGAGCTGGATGACGCCACGCTGAATTCTCTTTTCTTGATCAGGGCCAACTAACATCGCCCCGTGGACCTCCCAGACACCACAGGACTGAGCTGAAGGGAAGGGATCCTCCGGTGTCTGGAGAGTGCCCAGCCCCGATCCAGAACCAGCCTGCCGTCCAACCCGTCAGCCGTTCCCCACTCAAGCCCGCCACCATCTGCGGCTCCGAAGTCAAGCCCGCCACTGTTCACGGCTCACTCAAGCCCACCTGCCTCTCTGCTGTTATGGCCGCTGGCTCCTACCCCAGCGTTCATGGATATGGTGCTACCCCTGGAGTTCTCGTCGGCTACTGTCCTCATCCCAGAGCCCACTCCTTGCAAGCGCCCTCCAGTGCCTGCTCCTCCAGAGCTCCCACCAGAAGACATAGTTTCCCCCTGGTAATTTCTTTTTTTTTTTGGGGGGGGGGGGGGGGGGGGGGAATATGCCATGGCCACCCGAGTCCCCTGACCCGCCATGGCCCTCAGTCTGCCTCTGTGTCCTGCACCAGCCTCCAGGGCACCCGCCCCCCGCCCCGATGGTACTGTTACGGCACGGGACAGGCCGTCCAGGAGGGGGGGCGATCTGTCACGTTTGTTCCCGTTGTGTTCCTGTCTGCGCTTATTTGGTTTAGTTCCAGTTCTTAATATTAGTTTCCATGGTTTTTGATTAATTACTCCACCTGCTTCTGTTCTTCCTGATTGCATTCCCCGTCTTTACGGGGTGTGTTCACTGCTCCGGGTGTGTGTTCACAGTGTGTGTGTGTTCACTGCTGTGTGTGTGCACGTTGGATGGGTTAAATGCAGAGCACAAATTCCGAGTATGGGTCACCATACTTGGCTGTATGTCACTTCACTTCTTCTTCTTCTTCTTCACTTTATAAGTCCTGTGTTCTCCCCTGGTTCTTTGTCTGCTGTTTTACGTCATCCTGTAGTCTTCCTATGTTCCTAGTCATATTAAAATATATTGTACTCCAAAGAACTCCTTGTCTCCTCACTCCTTCGTCCCCAGCGCACCATGACAGTAGGGAGCAGGTGTAGATTTCTTTCATACCAACTAACATTTTGAAAATATGAACATTTTCATGAATCTGAAAATTTACGTCAGAACAGTTTTACGAATGATTTACACAAAAATGAATTCTGCTCGTGTTTCATGAATGAGGCCCAATGTCTGTACCATAGCACGACACTTGAATTTGCATTATAAGTTAATTTACCAAAACTCCACTGTTTTATTAAATATAGCCATAAAATTTGAATTATTCAGATTGTCCCGTCCATAATGATAGCTCAGAGTTCAGAGTGCCTCATTACACTCATTCAGAACAGTGTTCTTGATATTTGCAGTGATCCCTGCCTGCTCTGGCATTTGTAATTGAATGACACTTCACACCCATTTTAAACTCTAGCTAATCATGAGTGATCCTAATAAAGGCCATAACTGGCTCAGATGTGTGCTCTCTTGCACTATTTTTTATTTGTATTTTTTTTCTCATAGAAAACAAGAATCATTACTAGTGTAGTATTATGTAACATCTAAAGTCAAACTGTATTAAAGCCATTGCTAATTTAAGCTCAGTGGTACTTAATATTCTACACTCATTATATAGTGAAGATGGATGAATTGTACCTAATATCTGCAGGTGTAAATGCCAGTCATTTAGACTTTAGAAGTAATTTCACTTGCTTTTAGAGTTGACATATATTAGGATGAGTAAAAAATAAAAATAATGAACAGAATTTTTTGTAAAAAACTAAAGTAACCACACTGAAAAAAAATGATTCATTGAATTCACTCTTTTTTTTTAAGGTAAGAGGTTGCAATCAATTTATTTCAGCTAAATTTAAATAAACACATTTAGTTGATGAACTTATCAGTTAAATTAATGAATTGTTTGCAACCACTTACCTTAAAAAAAATTAGTAAAAACCAGTACACAAACCAAATTAAAAAGAAATACATTACAATTTTTATATTTGTATAGCTTTTGATATGGCAAATTTGAAGCATTAAATACTGCCTATTCATGTCTTTAATTTAAATACTTTTCACTTGTTATTCTCATTAAAAGAACTATTATCTATTTTATTATATTTTCAAATGTAATTTATTCCTGTGATTTTTTTTTTCAGTAGTCATTACTCTTCAGTGTCACATAATCCTTCAGAAATCATTCAAATATGCTGATTTTCTGCTTATCAAACATATCAATACTGAAAACAGCTGCTTAATATTATAAATTACAAAAATGAAATATAACTTATAAATGTCTTTACTGTCCATTTTGGTCAATTTATTTCAGTGAATCATTGCTGCATAAAACTATTAATTTCTTTAAAAAATGAATGACCTTAAATTTATGAATGGTAGTATATATGAGAAATTTAATCATATGTAATTCTTGTGTAAGGGTCCTTTTATAAAGGGATTCAGTTGCTCACTTTTATTTGGATCAACCCTATGTTAGTGTCCATATTGCCCTCCAAGGGTGCAAATACGGCATTTGGAATTCACCCTATATTAAGAAAGCATAATGATGGATCTTATCACTGTAAGACTTATTCAATTCAGCTTATGTTTTAATCAAATGTTTGCTTCATATATATCTTCTCTTGACATCCCTGGCCCAAAATGTAACCGTCAAAGCAGTCACCTGAAATAGATCAATCATTATTCTATTCAAGTCTGTAATGATGCATTTGGCTATTGTGAGTGTCCCCGTTATCTATGACACAGAGGTCAGAGAGGGACGGCCCGTCTCTAACAGCTCTCTACCGCAGCTGCCACATGTCGTATGAAATTGTGCATATCACCAAAATCATCCTCTCTCCCTCTTTATTTTGGGCCGCCACTACTTGTATCCAGGCAGAGAGTCAGATTCATTTAATCAGCTCAAACAGTGTCCCATTCACTCTGTATTACCAATTCTGTGTCCAGATCTCTTATCAGCGCGATGTATGTACGGATGGAGGCGGCATCCTCACATGCTACAAATGAATGAATTATTGGACATGTGGTATTGGGAAGCGATAGATATAGAAATTCGAGGCCTGTAATATGTTTGCTTTCCTAGCCTTATCATTTCAGACAAAAATGCCGCTTATCAGCCAACCCCGCTCACAACCCACTGAATGTAAAGCTGTTTCCTCACACCGTCTCCTCCTGTCAAGAGCTTATTATTGCCTGATCTTTGTCTGGAGAGAGTAAATGAAATGTGTATATTATTTTATTGCACATTAGGATGTTAAGATATATATATATATATATATATATATACTTTTGAATGGAAGTGTGTGTGTGTGTGTGTGTGTGTGTGTGTGTGTGTGTGTGTGTGTGTGTGTGTGTGTGTGTGTGTGTGTGTATATATATATATAACAATATATAACAATCCTTAAAAATATATTAAGGTTATATTAAACAGCACAACTGTTTTAAACATTGATAATAATAAAGAATATTTCTTGAGCAGCAAATCAGCATATTAGAAGGATTTCTGAAGGATCATGTGAGACTGAAGACTGTATTTACTGCTGAAATTTCAACTTTGCCATTACTGGAATACATATTATAATAAAAACAGTTATTTTAAATGGTAATTATACAGTATGTCACCATATCACTGTTTTTTTAACCAATTAAATGCAGATTTGGCAAGTATAAGAAAACATATTTAAAAAATCTTACCAACCCCAAACTTTTGAATAGTGGTGTTGATTTTGCCTCAGTTTCTTATGGAAAAAATTTAAAAAAGAGATACAGGTTCTTTTCTAAGGAAGAAAATCTCAATTTGTCTTCCATTTAATCTCATTTTCTAAGAGAAACAATTGAGATATTAAAGAGATTTCATTTGTGTTTTTTTCTTTCTTACGAACAGTGTTTTATAACTTGTTGGAAAGAAGCTATTAGCTATAGTGAATAAATGCAATTTGTTTGCATGTGTAACGCAAGAGCAGCACCTACTGAGCCGCTGAGGCCAACAACACTGAAGGACAGCGGGAGTTTGACGTGACGTCAGCAGGTAGAGATGTCCTGTTGGCCCTTGTCAGGCTCTTCAACATCAAAACTAAAGCACAGAGAGAGAGAGAAACATCACAGGTGCATTACACAAATGCTACTTTTCAGTGAAGACAGCAAGGACTGAATCAACACTCATTGTCTCTCTCCCAAAGCATCTGCACAGTGATGGTGGGACATTTCCATTATAGGGCATTCAATATAGAGCTTGTCCCTAAACAAAACCTCAGGCCCATGGGTCAGGCCAGTCTAAGCCAAGCCTATTTTAATCACCTGGAATTAAATAACTGCACTTTACAACAGCGCTGCATCTGACAGCACTCATTACAAGAGGATCACTCTGCAAAATCCCTCAAGTGAAATAATGAGAGGAGAGGAGATGAAAAAGAGAAAAACTTTTTAAAATTTATTTGTCACAAAATAGGACCATTTACAGTTACAGGACCTAAAACATATAGCCAACTGAATCTTATTATTAAAAAAAATAATTATTATTATTTATAAAACAAACATACACACACAAATATATATATATATATATATATATATATATATATATATATATATATATATATATATATATATATATATATATATATATATATATATTCAGCAATGATCAATTAAATTGACCAAATGTGACAGTAAAGACATTTATAATGTTACAAAAGATTTATATTTTAAATAAAGGCTCTTTTGAACGTTCTATTCAGTTTCCTTAAATAAGTTTCCACAAAAAATTTAAGCAGCACAATAACTTTTACATGGGTTTAAATTATGTTTTTTAATCATTTTTAATGTTAATATTCACTAAATTAGCATATAAGAATGATTTCTGATGGATCATGTGACAATAAAATTCAACTTTACCATCACAGGAATAAACTACATTTTAAAATACATAGAAAACAGTTATTTTAAGTTGTAATAATATTTCACAATATTACGATTTTTACTGTATTTTTGATCAAATATATGCAGACTTGTTGATGGACAATATTCCAAAGAGAAAGTACTACCCCAAACTCACACCACTGGTTCAACATTTGTTGGGATGCTCAGTTAGAGCAATATTTTATGTTTTTTTAAATATATATATATATATAAGTGCTTTATATAATGGTATTTAAACCCTGAAAAATACGGCTCTCCTTTAACAGGAAACCAGAAGAATGAATGAAGAACGACTACATAGCATTACCCTGAAATCCTGAGTTTCAGTATTGTTTAGTTATCACAAAAAATGGAGGTAACGTCCTATTTTCTGTCAACCTCTCCCTCTTCTTCTTTTTTTTTTTCTTTCATAATGCTATGCATTGCTCCCCTGCACCCCAGATATCCTCCAAGATCTCATTCCTTTGTTGCAGTGGGGCTGAACACTATGTTAACCTAGTAATTGGCATCGGGCCTTCCCCATTATACGGCCCTCTATCGAGCCGTTCTACATGACTAGGTAAAGAAGATGGCATGAAGATTAATGAGGGCAGGCGAATACAGGAGGGGCTACCTCCCTCTCTCTCTCTCTCTCTCCTCAGCACTTTTTACAATGTGGAGATATCGGAAGTCAGGCACAAGCTGCCCGATTTCCCTCCGTCCACCCCCTCCCCTCGTTTCTTCCCTCCTCCCTCCATCGCCTGCTTTAACCTGTGAACTCTGGACCCCGTCCTCCTCTGTTCCTGGCCGCCAGCGCGTCCCCGGCTTTGATTGATGTCAGTCCAGCAGTCACTCTTTTCTTCCTTTTGATTTGACGGGAAGAAGAAGGGGACCGGGGTGGAAAGGGAGGGGGGCTGCTCACTCCAAAATAGATTTTCCAACGCAATTGGTGGCGGCTGCCAGCGCAGCAGAGTGGCAGGGGAGCCCTTTATGCCGTTTCATTTAAAAAAGCCAAAAGGTAGCTGACGTGTTCATTCAGTGTGTGTGCCACTCTTGCTTTTGATGGGGTCTGCCCTGCTGCTAGCAGCGGCGTATCGTTCGCCTGCCTTTTATTTCACGTCTGGAGCCCGTGCAAAGAAACCATCAAGTGATCCGGAGTGGAAAAAAACGCTCCTGATGGATATCTACCATTGTTTTTTCCGTGTTCCCTATGGACACGTTATTATTCTGAAATGTAAAGATGGCTTCCATATTCACAACAGGCTATGATGAGCACCGGTGTTATTGACAGACTCCGTAAATCACTTTAAGCGCTTCTTGCTCCAGTTTAGCAGACTTTTGCATCACAGGCGTGAGTGTGAGTGCGAGGTGTTCTGGCAATCAGATAAATTAGCTGCAGCTATCAAAAGATTGCAATAACACTGAGCGCCACCATAAAACTGAGTGCTGTCTGTGTGTGCGTGGATGCGGCTGTTTGACAGACAGCAGTTGAACATCATGATTTATTTCGGCACCCCTGTCCTATTGATCCGCCGTGAGGGGTCTAGGAGTTCATATCCCTAGAGGGTCGCCCACCGATGAGCAGCACCTCTCCTAGTGGCTTATGCTACCCCAACATGGGTGCATCAGAAAGGGTAATGGGGTTTGTTAAAATAGCAGAGCGTTGATGATAATCGTGGAGGGCGATGCACCATGAAACCTGAGCTCAGTCACGAGTGCACAAACAGAGTTAATTGAAATGGAATTGAAAACATGTGCTAACGAAACTGACCTGTTTTCTTCTAATGATCTGTATACTACATCTCAGGGTACGTTCCAATCGGCTTCACACAGGGTTTCGTCTAAAGTGAAATTTCAAATCAAAGGTAGGCAAAACGTTCATTCAGAGGGAACAAATGTACATTAATATATTTACAGGAAGTGGAGAGAGAAATTTACTCTTTATTCAGTGATTTTTACTCAGCTTAATTCACCTGTGGTGCAATTTCTTGGTAGTTTCGAGTTTAAAGTATGTAAGATGGTAATTAAATTAAATTAAATTAAATTAGCAATAATTTATTTTTATCGTAAACACTGCAATACTACCATTAAATTTATGGGGTTTAAGTATTTAATTTAATTATTTTTGAATATGTTAATTATATGCACTTCAGAAGCCTTTTAAGTTTATAAAAGAAGTGCTCACTAAGACTGCATTTATTTGATCCAAAAAAATTATTATTATTATTATTATTTGTGTCATGGTAAAGCTGAATTTTCAGCAGCCATTACTCAAATCTTCAGTGTCACATGATCCTTCAAAAATCATTCTAGTATGCTGATTTTGTGAAAAAAAAAAATAAAAAAATAAATAAATAAATAATATATATATATATATATATATATATATTATTGGTGTTAAAAACAGTTGTTTTGCTTTATATTTTTTGAAAACCATGAAGCTGTATATTCAGAATTCACTGATGAACCATCATACCTGAAACTCCTAATCTGCACAACAAGTACTGTCAGGTCTTGTCAAATTTTTACAGGTGAACTGAACTTCTTTCCCGCTCAGTGCGTAGGATGCAATGAACACCGCATAAGGATGTAAATCAGAACGCAGCTTTAGTCTTCATATTTCAATCTGCAATACAAATGACATTTCTTAATTGGCTTAGCACAAGGAAAAAAATCCACAAATGTAGCTAAACTGACTCAAAAGTGTGTAGATAATCAATGAGAACAAGCTGCAATCTAAAACAACATCTTTTTGATTACCATTATGTAATAAAAACAATTATGCTTCACTCTTCCACTGGCATCTCTTTCAAGTTTTTGTGTAATTGAATACAAGGACCCCCTTTCATTGGGTTTTAATCATAAAAGAAAACTCTGACACATAAGGGCAACCAATCATATGCCCACATATTGCCTCATCCCTTTTAACAAATATGTTTCATAGCCCTATTAAAAGGGGTCTTCATCCGTCCTGTCAAAAGGCAGTCCAGCCGGGTTTTTTAGTTTAATTACACTACTCAATTAAAAAAAAAAAAAAATACGTGTGAGATAGAGCAAGAGAGAGGGAGAGAGAGACCCTCTTCAGTGGGTGCATTCTGATTCGCCTCTCCTTGGGTTTGAGTGGAGATGACATTTACAAGGCTCGCCTTTCAGGCAGACAATGGCGTGATTGATGAGGTGCAGACGCTATGAAGGAGGCCGATTGCCATGTGGAAGCAGTGCTTAGTGCACTTTGATTTATTTATCATCTGTTTCTAAAACAAGGCTGCCTGCCTCTGCCTGGCCCCTAAACCGCTAGGTGGGGACTAGAGAGGTGTAAGGCAGCCTTGGTGCAAGAGTGTGTGTGTGTGTGTGTGTGTGTGAGAGAGAGAGAGAGAGAGAGAGAGAGAGAGAGAGAGAATGTGGTGATGAGGTGGGCAGAGTTTAGTTTATGTGTACTTATGTTTTTTTCTCTCACTTTGTGTCATTCGGTGATGGATTAACATCAACCAAAGTGTCCAGCTCAATGAAATGATATAACTTACTAAACAATGTACATTTTTATTTACTGCTGTAGACATAAAATACTTTTTGAGAAGTTTGCTTGTCCTACAGTGAGAAGTTTCATCTAAAATATTTTAAATATATTTAATACACTGCATTACTTTTCTTTTTCTATTATTATTATTAGTAGTAGTATTAATAATAATAATAATAATAATAATAATAATTACTATTATTATTAATATTGAATGATTGTATTTAATATAATTATTTTAATGCATAATTAATTGAGTGGCTATTTGTACTTTTTAAATCAGTTTACAATGAACTAGCAGAGAAAATAAGATTATTAAATGGTCAGTTATTAGGATCTAAAATATACACTTTCCTTTATACCTTAATATATCCTTTATACACTCATTCAGAATTTAACCCAAAATGTTGAGGTCGGGTAAACATCCATGTTAAAAAGTCCATGACTATGCTGCAGATCAATTATCTATTGATGATGGTAAATGATAGACATTTAACACTATTATTTTAGTATTAAAACCATAAAGCAAAGAAAGGAAAACTGTACAGAAAACTACTGAAATGTGTTTTAATGAAGGCATAATATTCCTGAGACTTCCATCCTCCCTTTACGCTGCACTCAAGATAAAATGCTTTCCAATGTCTAAAAATAAATAATGATAATCCAGTAAAAACCGCAGGTCTTTGTCAGGACAATCATCGTGCTTTCTCAGGGCAGACAGAGACTCGTAAAAACAGGGTATTTTGAAAATGAATGGAAGCGTGTTAGCAGGAGTGCATCGTAGGAAAATAATGTGCCGTTTTCTTGATGGACAGCGCGTTTCAACCAGGGTTTATGTACACACTACAGCCAATGAGGCTGAAAAAGCAGCAGGAGGATGTGATGGATCTGTTATTGTCTTTCAGACCCCCCATCTATCTGTAGTGGTCAGGGATGTGCTCTTAAACCACTGCAATGTTTTTAATGTATTACACAGTGAGCACTGTGGATATAACTCAGAAATTGCCCATTCTCTTGATTATATGCAGATTGTCACTTTAAACCATGACAGACATGTGATCATGTCAGATGATATTATAAAAGATGTTTAAAATGTGTCCTACACACATTATAAACTGTGTAGGATATATCATAAGTGTTTTGACTGAATTGTATATGATTGAGCCTAACTTGTCTTTCATAAGACATATCACACTCTAAGAGTCCAAATCTCAATGCCATATGCATACACTTTTACAATATATTTTTGAGTAATATTACAGTATAGGCACCTTATTCAAGGAATACATAATTGTTCATTTTCTATAGTCAATATTTTATCACTAAAATGTTAGGTATATGTCATAAATGAATCACCAATGTAACTGGTATTAATACAGGTCCACTTTGTACATCCTTTAAAACCAATCAATTCTTTAGAGAGAGATAGTTTTAAGTTTTTAAATATGTGTGATAATTGCAGGTATTCTCATACCTATATAAAAGTTAAACATTGTTACATGTTCATTTATTGTTTAATTTACTTAAAATTGTTGATCAAAACAATTTTGCAATGCCCAGTGTTCTTTTTCTCTCATAATTTTGAAAAAAAATATATCTAATTATGAAATAATTCACTTTTCTCTATAAATTATATTTTTAACACTTTTAGCTGGGAAACAGGGCTTGCTCCAAACCAAGTAGAATAATCTCCACAGTGATGTTGTCTTTTTTTATTTTCTTAGAGCGTTATAAGCTCTCTTTAAATCTCACGATCGCAATTTTAATTATATCCTGAAATCCTCCAGCTCTCTCATGTTTCACTATTTCCAATTAAACTGTACTTGTAGCAATTTACCCAGCATCTTTTTAGGACATTGACCACATTTTTTGTGAAGGTGTTCAGAGGCAACGAGGAAATTTAAATCATTCATAATCTGTCTTGAGAAATTAGCTTGCCTTTTCAAATTTCCAAGGATGACATGCTACAGTTCATTACTTGTTTACAGCGACTACAGTATTGCCTCATCTCAATTAAAAATGACTTACTGATGTTCCTTATAAACCACACAGCCATGAAGTCCTGATCATTAAATAGAAACTAATTCTCACTGTACAGTGAACAACCTGAGAGACTAGCATGACAGCTAATTAAAATGTGTAAGACTTTAATAAACAGCAAAACAAATAATGCATTGTCTGCATTAGAAAGGGGAAAAAAAACTTTTAATTGCACGGAGGAATATCAGTCGGCAGAATCAAACCATACGTCAGCTGTCAAGCCTCAACAATGGCGAATCTGCAGGAATAATTCAATCTTGATGGGTAAAGTGTGCAGATAGCGCTTCGCTACAAACACCCTAATGGCTTCTACATAGAGCACTGGACCAAGATTCAGACTAATTTAAACTTGAAAAGCGCCAGGAAAATAAAATGATCCGAGTTACATCTTTTAATGAAACGGGGGGTGGGGGGGAGGAATTAATTTTTTTATTCACTTGCACCAAGACACGGGAGCTGTGTCTCCGTAGCATAGACGTTAAGAACAATGGGTGGTCGACTTTCATCAAAAAGACAAGCCTGGTAATGAATCCATACTCCCTTTAATGAGGATACACATAAAAAGGCTTGTCAGAGTTAATGAAAAACTACTCTCTACACGCTCCTGTATGACAGCAATGGAAGATAGCGGCCTTTGAATGGTCATCATCATCCATTTCAACAAGCCTATTTTTACCACTGCTCAGGACACTTGATCTTTTGTTGCTCGTCATTGCATTAGTTAAATGGAATCGTTCACGCGGGGAACACACACGGGTTTCGCTCTTATCTGTCTGCTTTTCAGAAAGGCAGAATAGAAAAGTGTCTTGATTGGAACATATTGAGAAGGGAAGGTGCATTGAGACCCAGTGGAGCATGAGTGCCCCTTGCAGATACCTGCAAATGTCTAATCACAGCGCTCTGATGAACCTTGCCTCTGACAGGCCTCTCTCCTGCCCTCCGACGTGTAACACGACGCACTTCATGGGGGAATTATGCTGTGGAGGTCTAACTCCATGAGCAATGGAGCTTGACTGAGACAGTGTGACTGTAATGGAGTAGGACAATTGATGGGGCTTCTCCTGGCTAAAAGTGTCCGTCAGTCCCAAATTCTGATGCTGGGACAGAGTGGCAACCCGTCCGCGCTCACTTCCTGGTCAGCGAGCTGTAAGGGAGCTGGGGAACGAATGTTTGATTAACCCAGTAGGAAGGTGATGGCCACGGTAGAGAGGGAGACACGCCGCAATTTGTTAGCTAAGCGTTGTCTGCGTGGCTGCTCCTCCCCAGCTGAGGTCTGAAGGGAGAGGGGATGGAGAAGGGGTGTGGTGGGAGACAGATGCCTAACGACTCCCACGGGGCCCAGTTTCTGGCCCCTTATCTCATCCGCGGTTTGTGCAGGTTGCCATAGAAACGGCCCCTTGCACGTAAAACCATGAACCTTTTACATTAGATCAACAGCTATTAGTGGACTTGGCCATTGCATGTTAAATCTTCAAAGAGAAATATTCCAGAAATTTGTGCCTGGAAAGGATTCAACAAACTTCCCAGCTTCAAAAAAGTACACTTCCATAATGTACTAATGCGTGACCAAAATAAAAAATGTGCTGGATATATAAGTTCAGAATGCTCATTTGTGTACTGACCTGGTTGACGGTTGTTAATGCACAATCGCTGATTTAGATCGACTAACTGTAATATAGTATAAGATTTCCATTTGTGAAAACTGAAAGCAAAAACCTAGGCTACGCTCTGTCGGTTTCAGAGTACAACGCAAAAGTGACATTTACTGACGCGTTTCACTCGGCGGTGCGCATATACTTACTTGAAATAAAGCCAAAATAAAAGCTTGCTGATTTTAGGTTTGAAAATGATGAAAATTCATATAAAAAAAGAAAAAGCAATTTATTTTTGTTTAATATAAAATAATTGTATTTTTATTTAATACTATTTATTTTACAAATTGAGTACAAGTGTAATAATGCTATTATAACTATTATTAATTATTTTATTTTTATAGTCACATTTTATAGCCTTAATTCTACCTTACTAACTATAGTAAGCAGTAATTAATTAGGACTTTACTGAGGCAAAAGTTGTAGTTATTAGTTCGTTAAGAGTGAGAGCTGTGCCCTAAAATAAAGTGTGACCAATGAAACCATTTGAATAAAGATAGTTGATTTTTGCTGAATATGACTGATGAAAATGATCTGATCTTCCTGTCACTAGTAATTGACAATATTGTGTCTAAAATGCAAATTATCCAATACTAACAACTTGTTTATTGATCGGGTTACATAAAATCAATACCACATAACACTGAATTGTGGAATATCGATGATATACAAAATTGTTGGCAGTTGCAATGGTGTAATAATGATCTCAAACTTACCAGCTCTGCTCATGGATATTAATTGCATAACATGACCTTCACTCCAAAATGAGCTAGACACTAGCAATAGTTGAATTTACTGCTTACCGGTTTGTTCAGTCCAAGCAAAATTAATATAATAACATATAATGATGTTGTAATGGTTGCTACTCCACTGGCATGCTACGTAATGTGCATAGAATCAGACAATATGCCATCCAACAGGTAGTGTTACCATAGCAGTGATCTATATAATGTTAGATTTTCTGCAGAATGAGGTACGCTTTGCATCTGAGAACCTATAGAAAGTAAAAGCACAGGTTTTCTCTCTCTTTTTTTTCTTTATCTGTACAGACAGCTGTTTCTTCATCCTCCCTTCTCATCAAAACATGAACATCTGGCGAAGCCACCTCCGCACAACAGTTAAACGTAAGGTTACCTTGGAGGCTGACAGCAGCTGAGCACAGACAAAAAAAAAAAAAAAGAGAACAAAACAAAACACACACATGCACACATGTCATTCTTTGTGTTAGAAACATACTGTTTTTGCGTTTACCTAACATATAGTATATCTCTTTCATTTCAGCAGACAATACCTGATATACAAGTCTGTTAATTGGAGCCACCTGAAAATACATCAACAGGGAACCTTAATACTCATTACAGAGAGAGTTCACTAACAAGATAGTAAGGTCAATACATGCTAACAGGGGGTATCAGTATATTCAGGACATGATACAGTTTGTGGTTTATGTCTTAAAATAGGTATTCCTGCTGTTAATCACAGCTTTTAAACAAACTAGTATTAAGGTGAATGTGGCATGCATCTGATGGCACCGAAGTTGAGAGATTTTGCCCCCCCCCGTAGTCACTTTTTTCAGATAAAAAAATAAAGGCAGGTTAAACATTCTCCATTAAGTTGCTGATGTGATATAAAGCGAGTGGATTATATTAAAAGCAGCTGAATGATTTATTCTGTGGCAGGCAGAGAGAGGCCCGGGCTCTAAAGAGTTAATGAGAGACCTCTCACAGCCCTTATGACAGAAAAAGATGTTTACTTGAAATGACGTCAAATGGGCAAATTCATGTAGCATTTGCAATGAACAATTACTTAAATAATTGGTCCCCGCACCAAAAGATTGATTGCATAAAAGCTGTTTTCGTTTGAAAATCCATTAGCGGGCACCATTTTTCCAGCACACTTTGACATCCTATGATTTTATTAATTTTTATTCCCAAAGATGCATGATTCTCTCGCTCTGGTCCTTTGCCCTTTACAAAGAGCACAGTAAGAGAGGGAGGGAGAGATGAAGAGAGAAAAAGAGTACCACTTAGATGCCGTCATTGATTACGCCAACTATCAGGACCCTTGAATATAAAAGGTCTCCATTTGGGAATTGAGAAATCTCCATATGCTAGCTTCCACTTGCTTACAGGCCCTGCTGGTTGATTTACATTAGTATTCATTAATCTATTAACTGTTGAAGAAGCCGAGATTGTGATTGGATCTGAAAGCAAAGGTGTTTCGAGTGGCCCTTGTGGTTGAGCGAGAAAACCACAGACTGACAGAGGCAAAAAGAAAGAAAGAGAGATGGAGGAAAAGCATGTTGCGACGCCACCTCGTACCTCTCCTCCTCATCATTCTTTGCTCTCTTCTCGTTCTTACTCATCGCAGACACCGTGCATACATTAACATACTAATTAAACCTCAATTAGTAGTTGCGCTGACTGTTCTTTTTTTATCAGTGAGATGTAAAATATGGATTGGACATTAGCAACACCAGAGGCTAATTTATCAAATGCTTTTCAAAGGAATTTTTTTAATTATTCAACAATTTCTGCACAGGGAATTTATGTTAACGATTGGTGTATCATAATGATGTTTAATTAACATGATGATGAAATGCCAAGGTTTTGGAACTTTGACCAGTCATTCTTCAAAGTACGGCTGTTTAAAGACAGTCTGAAGCTGAACGTGATCGCATGCGTGCATATACTGTAAATGCAGAAACGCACCTAATGTCATTTAGCAAAGTAGGACATACCTGAATTAGCATGCTTGTTGGTCTTTGAACATATCACTCCAATTAAGGGTAGGTTATAGGTGTGAGATATTCCTGTTTGATATCTCTGACCTCTGACAATAAAGATGCTCCCTATGTCCGAAGCTCAAAGGATGACATATTTATATTAAAGAAAAGGCAAGGCTTAGTTTCATATATGACTGTTGTCATTAAAATAGTCTCCTTACAACAAATATACTATTCTGACAAACCTCATGTGTCAAACTGTCACAAATTACCTCAAAGTTGGCCACAAATAAATCATTTTTGCAAAGAAATCAGGAAGACAAAATGGAAGATAAACGATTCTACTGCAATGCAAGCATTTGTACTGCAGGATCATTTAACATGTTTTACACACCTGTCTCTGCAAGCATTTGCAAAAAGTTTTATTATGCAAACTTTGGTTCACAGATGCATTTTAATTGCTTAATTTGCCAAGTTTGAGGAACATTATACACCTGCATGTTAGCAAAGGGTTCAAATACTTCAATTTAATCAATTCACGAACAAACAATTTCTCAATGATAAAATAAAATCAATTTTAAAAATTATACTTTTTGTCATGTCACAAAATTTCTGATAAAAACTGTGATGTAATATTTAAAAACACCGTAGGGCTGAACAATTTGGTCAAATATGTTGTGATTATATATCAATGTAATAATAATAATAATAATAATAATGTATTATTTTATTATTATTAAATAAAAATATTAAAATAAGAAATATTAGTATTGTAATATTACTGTAAAATAAAAAGAATTAAATAGTAATAATAATAATAATAATAGCTTTTTATTTTACAGTACAACTGTAAAATTCCAATTCCAATATGTATAGGTATGATAATCACAATAAGCCGTATCACAATTTCAGTTTAATTTTGATTATTTATGCAAACCTCCTTAATTTACATGTTGTAATTTCCAAAAAAAAAAAAAAAAATTTCAGTTCACACTTTTGTCTTAATTCACCAGATACAACTGAATGCGAAACAACTAAGTGTTAATTAAAGCCAGACAGTTGACACTGTACACAAATATAGATTTTGTTACTCTTAAGTGTTTGGCTGTAAAACTCACATCAGTTAGTGAAGGGTGTCTTACACAAAGGAGCTTCTACGGTTTGACTTTCACAGGAAACTTTTGTGTCTCTCAGTGCCGCTGCATTATCATTTGTCTTCACCCCGTGAAGATGTCACTACAGAAGCATGAGTGAGAACATGTGTACGCGTACGTGCATGTTCATAAACCATCCTGAGGATTGCGTCTGCATGTCCCTCACTCTGATTAACTCTACCTTTTTTTTAGACAGTTATTAAAACCGAAGCTGCCTGCTAGACGTCGCATATTCTCCCAGAACGCAGCTGACTCTTGCGAGTGCTCTCGCCATCTTGCGGCCCCCGTCTGTTGTGCTGAAGAGACGGGGGCCACAGCCATCTGTTCCCTATCCTCCTCCTCTTTTTCCTTCTCTTCAGCCCCCACACCAAAGCTCCTCTCGCTCTCCTCCATCCATCCACCCCTCCTTCCCTCTCTTGCTCAAATTGTCTTTGCCTTCTCCTTGTAGGTCATGCAATATTCAAGCTCTCATATCTCAACCATCATGACTAAATGCCTCTTCTCTTTCGGTCCAGTGTCTGAATGTGACCAAGGGTCTGCTTCCGCCCTTCAGAATAAATTGTAACATTGTTAATGGAAGAAAGGCTTGTTCTGTTAAACTGTCCATTTACACTAGACATCCTACACAACTACAGTAATATAGTTTACCCAAAACTATGATTAGGAAGCAAATTTATCACAACATTAAAGATAAAAGGTTATAATAAATGAGGAATTTCTGTATAAAGACCTTTAACCTCAAGTACGGAATACACAGACCCAACTTTTTGGGAGTGACAACTGCATTTGCACTAGTGAACTGAGGGAAAAGAATGAACAAATCAATGATTTCAAGAAAACAAACTTGTTAAATAGGCAGTCAATGTGCTTGATCACTGATGGGTTTGATTGTCAATGAGAATTGACCATTTTAGTTGTTTAAATTGGATAAATTAACTTTATTACACTCTCAATCTTCTTATTAATTAATATTAAAAGTTTGGGGGGGGGGTGTTAAACTGGACAGTTTGTAAATTGTGAAATATGTATATATATATATATATATATACATATTAAAGTATAATAAAACAGAGAACCATTCTTTTAAATTGCAATAATATTTAACACATTTTACTGAATTTATTTTTGATCAAATAAATGCAGCCTTTATCAACCCCAAACTTTTGAACAATAGCATAAATACTAACTTTAATATCGCTAGCTGAATTTTTCCGGTGTGCATTCGGTTTGAAATAACCAAACTTAGTGCATACAGAACAGCACTCAGAAAAAAGGAGACATTATATTTCTTGCAGCTGCAGTGGGCCACACTGATACACTCGTTCTCTCTCTTTTTGTGAAATGGAGAGACCAGCAGTGCAGCGTTAGGGCTGGTCTAGACATGTGAGTGAGCCCCTGTGTCTGTGGCCCCCCACAGCCGGGCTCCTCTCTCTGCCCGGGGGTCTGGGAAAGTAGGCCAGAGAACACAGTATCACTACCACGGCCTGTGAATGAGCTGAAATCTGTGCTTTGTCTTACTACAGATTCATTGGCTGCATCTATGGGTGTTTAAATTCATTGATTAGTGGATGAGGCAGTCTACTGTATACTGTATATCAGGGGTTTTCAACTAATGTCAAAGGACCCCCAGGAGGCTACAAGAGGGGTGCTAGGAGGTCCAAAAAATGCTATAAAAAAATCTCCAACCAAACCAGATTTTGTCAAATTACATTGTACGAAAATAGAAAATATAAAAATACTAAATTATTTCAACTTGAATAACAAAGTTTCTCAAAAATTCTAACATTTTACAGAAAAAGATATGTTGTACAATTGTAATATTACAATTAATAAATCAAATAAATCAACATACAATACTGAAACCCGTCGCCTTAAAATTATTAAGTAAATAATAAAAAATAAAAAACTTGACAATTCACTTAACTTATTTTTTTTAAATTATTATTTACTTAATTTTAAGGCAACGGGTTTCCTCAAGTTATGTCAACTTATCACTTTTTACAGTATATAATCTATAGCCTATATGTACAAAAATATGTACAGTACGTCTGGCTTTTAGTAACAGGGTCCCTTAAAAGGAAACATCCTTATTTTGCAATTATACAAGTAAAAAAATAAAAAATAAATTGGACTACATAATCATTTATTTTTAGTCAGAGTACATATTTATTTCTCAATGCAAATCGCTCTTCAAACATAGAGTGTGTATTGTGTTTGAATGGGATAGGTCACTGTAAACTGATTAATTGTGCCTCTGTGCTAGGTTGATTTTACAAATAACCAGGTGGATTAGAGAGGTCAGAAATGCCCTGGTAAACATTAAAATTTTATCTTGCTACACATTTCTGACAGTAGAAAAGACAGTGAGCATACATACACCGGAGGCCAATGTCTCGCACGTGCGTGTGAATATAAATTACTCATGTAGCTTTGCACAAACCGAATCCGAAAAGTACGCTGGGATGCTATTAATAATGAAGACGACAGGGCTCCATTTATTAAAATAGTGAAAAGTCATGTTTTCTCTGATGTGGCCTATTTAGGAAGGAGCAGCACTGGGAATAACGTGGCCCGCCAATTGCCAACTGTTCAGTCCCAGGCCCTGAGAGAGAACCGGTGAGGACGAGATGCTACAAAGAGTCTCAGCACAATCCAGCACTCCAGAGGGATCTTAAATCTTGGGTGATGGGGAACAGTTTGAACACAAGTTCCTTGCATGCACTGGTTTATCTGGACTACTCGCTCTTTCTTTCTCTGAGCTTCTCTTTCTCTTTTTTCATTTTAGTCTCTCTCTGTCATGCATGGATCTTACATTTTATTGTCCATGAAAATATTCAGTATATTTTTATGCCTTAAGCTATAAAGTGTAATGAAAGGGGAACACCCCACGGTGCATAAAATACTTGTAAGTTTTTCCTTTTTTTGCAGCCATACTGTAGACAGCTCTCTCACAAAAGGCCAAAGGGTTTGGATTTTATCTTTTGATTCCCACATTAACCTTCCATTAAAAATTATCTATGTTATCGTCACCTCAAATTTGAGCTCGTAAATTGCCATTTTATGAGCCATCTTAAAAGGGAGAATTATCCTGATGTTATAGTTTAAGCAACATATGTTCCAATTTACTGACATCTACCAGATTTGACGCGACACCAGCCATCCATACACATCAGTGTCATTTGGTGGCACTAAATTGCCCCGCAATAAGTCGCCCCGTGGAATTTTTTGGTGATCAAGCAGCACATGGAGCTAGAAATTAATAGCCCGCAGCCTTTACAGGGGAGACGGGGCCAAATCAGCTCCTCTCCAAAAAACTGCTCCCATTCTCACAGACTGTCCCGTATGGTGCACAGTTTCCTTGTGGCACTCTTTCTCTAACAGTTAAAGGATTAAATGCTGAGACGTTTTTATCTGTTTTGGACAGTCATATTGAACATTTTATTATTTGGGCTATCAAGTGATTAACCAAATTAATGACATGCCAGTTAATATGTAAATGTGAATGAATAAATGTAAATGTTAATATAGAATTAACAATAATTAATTGCACTGTGTCTATAAAAAATAACAGAGGCAGAGGCAGAGGCAGATGCAGTCATTGAATAGAGATTACAAAAAGTGGATTTAGAAGGCAATATATTGTTTGTTACTTAAACATAAGATCTACGGTCCATGGGAATCTGTTTTTGCCATCGAGTTTGTCAATCTGTCAGAGACAGACTTAGGGACCCGTTCACAAAGGATGTGTTTTTGCATTCAATCTGTGATTTGTAAATTGTTGGTGAGTTGTAGAGATGTAAATGGGAGTCTTTAGTTGTTGCATCACATCTCGCTGTATTTTAGCATATTTTGAAAATACAGACAGATAAAAGTAGCTAAATTTGAAATAGTGCTGTCAAACGATTAATCGCATACAAAATAAAAGTTTTTGTTTGCATAATATATGTGTGTGTTCTATGTATATTTATTATGTATATATAAATACACATACATACAGTATATATTCTGGAAATATTTACAT
Source organism: Acrossocheilus fasciatus (assembly GCA_036784905.1). Taxonomy (NCBI): domain Eukaryota; kingdom Metazoa; phylum Chordata; class Actinopteri; order Cypriniformes; family Cyprinidae; genus Acrossocheilus; species Acrossocheilus fasciatus. Next base: position 18,251,899 of record CM071945.1, read on the forward strand.
GTATTTACATGTCTATATTTATATTCATATAATTTATATTATAAATATATTTAATGTATAAACATAACATATTTTTCTGAAATATGCATGTGTGTATTTATATATACATAACAAATACACACAGTACACACACATTTATTATGCAAATAAACTATTTTGTATGCGATTAATCGTTTGACAACACTAATTTGAAAAAAAAACATATTCTGAAACCACTGCATTCTGTTGTGTACTATACTTTGTGAGTGTGGTTGGTTCGGTTTACATACAGTTCATTTTATTGCATTGTTTTTTTTATTATTATTAATTATATTAAATGAACAAAATAAATTGACAGTCCAAGTTATTGCCTTCTTTTGGTACATTTTTAAATCTTTTCCTTTCTAAAAACCATGAACATTAGATTTACATTAGCTGATTCATTGGTAAATCTTAAAAAAAAAACAAAGTGTTTTAATAGACTTCGGGGGCTCATCGTTTCAGATGAGACAAGACCCATAAAGTGGTCGTTTTGTACCCTTTCGTTATTGCGCATACATTCAGTCTGCTATAGTGATATTATAATGCATGGAATTAAAAATCTATTCCAGTTGGGTGACCTCACACTAAAAAGGTGAACGGGTCAAAGGTTAGGGTCATTCTTATCCATTTCGCTGCTCTCATGCACAGCCTGGGATGGGTTCATGAGTAGGAGAGAAATAGGCGCCAAGCGGAAATGAACCCTCACTGGACAGCTGAGGCAATAACCTGAATAGATGTCGTCTCCCAGTGCAATTAAACCCTCCCTGATTACACCTCCCTAGCTATCGATTGGAAACTTTCACTTAATAACCACTAGCATGGTCTCTTATGGTAACCCAAGGTCCAGCCATCAAGAGCGGGACTGCTTGAGATTTATGTCCAATGGCTTAGTGACTCCTAAGGGAGTCTGTGTCATTTCTTTATTCCAATGTGCAGAGTGGGACAAACTCAGCTTTTTACACCACGTTATTAAGAGTCAGACATCTATAGACAACAGGATATTGTTTTGAGTACAAAGATATATTGTGTTTGAGTTTAGGGTGTGATGTTACATTATTAAGGACGGTGCATTAGTGTGTATCCTTTTTAATAATGTAACTCCACACCCCAAACAACAATATATCTGTTGACATGCATAACTAATGCATTAGATATATATTACTTGATACACATTGCATTCCATGTTTCCAGGCAGTTCAAATAAAGGCAAATATATATATATATATATATATACTTGTTAGGTTAATATGAGAAGACTGTAGTAATGCAGTATGGTGATGAAACTCAAAATGTGAGCATAATGACTTAAGTGCACACAGACTATAACCAATAGAATTAAGAAAAGTGAAAAAGGCATGGCATAATCAAAAATTCATGCCATTTACACCCGTGGGGCAATTTTATTCAAAACAGTCAGTTTGCAATGTGTGTAAAAGCTTCTTGAGTCAGATCCAAACAGAAAGACTGGCTCCAAAAGCAATATTACCTCCACGTAAGAAAATTCACCCTTCACAGCCTGCGTCTTCCCATCATACACCTGTTTGGCTGAGCGTGCCAGCTCGGATCCCTGGACCGCTCGCCGCTCACTCATGTGAGGAGAGCACAGGTTGTCCACGCTACTGCCCTCGGGCACTGCAATGTGTTCACAGCCCCGGCTGGGGAAAAGAAACGAGGGATGAGAGGGCTAGGAAGAAAGGATTAGAGAAACAATGCTATGGCCTTCATGTCTTGCTGAATGAGGACATTAAAGAGGTGAATCTAACATTGAGCCTTTCACAATATTCCCTGCACAGAGATGTAGGGGTCATGGTCTTTTAAAATGGCATCTGTAGCACTATCCAGACAAAATTTGATTTCTAAAAAAACATTTGAATTATAATTATTAACAAAGGATGTGATTTCATGTACTGATATGGTCATGCACTGGATGCGTGCATATGTGACACATTAGGCCAATATAATTGAAACATCATTTGTATATGATGGTTGATGAAAACAAACAGGAACAGGAGACTTGTAGCAGTGCATTAGGTCGGTGTCACAGGAAAATAAATACACATGAAACTATAAGTCAGCAAACTAAGGAGCCTTTACATAAGGTTCTCTTGAGCTTAAAATCTCTTGACTCAGCGGAATAAAAAAGAAAGCAAGAACGTTCTTAAAAAAGACAGTGTCTTAAAAAAAAAAGTAGTGCTAAGACGCCGCTGACGAGTATTTATACAGAAAAATGATTAAAAATGATCTCCGTCTAACGCAAAAACGCATTCTGTGTGAACCCTATATTAACCGTCAGCAAATGAAGCTGAATATGAGTTTTTACTGCACCTGTTACAGCTCATGGATGACAGCCAGATTCAAACTCGTTGTGTTTCCAAGGGAAGGACAGCTGGTCATGCTAGTAGAAGGTGACGAGAAAGAGAGAGTAAAATTTTACAAAAGGAAATCGTGAACATTCAACGTGTCCTTCGCTCCCCACAACCGCTTCAAGTTTAACTATGGCGCGCTCAGCCGCTGACCATATATGGAGTGCCTGCTGTGACCGCGCGAAATGATTGGACAGGTAGAAAGTACCTCAAAAGCCACTTTTTATTTTACTGTTTACTACAGAGATTGGCGGTCATATATTTTATTAGGGAGTAGGATCATTTTCTGCATGCCATTCCTTAAAAATGCCAATTGACATTTTAAAATGACAATTTCTGGTGTGGAAAAAGACCTTATATTAAGGTTTCAAAAGGTTACACCTTATATTAACCTGGTCAAGCACTGATAATACTATTGCACCAAGATCAAAAGAGATGCCTGTTCCCTTAAATGGAGGCTTGAGGCTTATGAGTATGGAAAGTCACTTACTTCCCATTTACAAACTATTTCAAATACAAAATTATAATGTAAAAATGCACAATTATAATCAAAATAATCTACAAAGGAGAATGTTTCAGAAAACTGGCATTCTGTCCAGACCAGCCACGAAACCAAACCCTGAGTTGGTTAAAGTACAGTGCTCTGTCAGTGCTGTTTTACATCAGTAAAAACGCTCGTTTAATTAGTGAGATCTAGTCCAAATCTATCCAAATAAAATGGAACAGTGCTTGTCCAATTTTTAGCAGCTCTGATTTCCAAACTATTTTTCCCATAGGGATTTTTAAAGAGTCTTCATTTAAAAGTTAAGGGTTAAGGCATAAACCAAACAAGCTAAGGTGAAAAATAGCAAACTTTAATTTGAAGCAAAAACAATCAGACAAAGGAACAAGACACTGTGTGCCTAACTACTTCTTTTTTTAATATACAGTATAGTACTATATATTGTATTTTGCACAATTTGCTTGCTTCACTTCTGATTGGTGGAGGTTTCTCTGTTGAATCATGGGTAATGTTTTTTTTTTTCACTAGGAATTCTACCATTAAATAAGATTATTTAAAAAGTAAGCTGAAATAATCATTCAATATCATTTCCCTTATGGAAAATATGAACAGGATTTTTACTTCGGAAACCCGACTGTTGCACACTAAAGGACTGATTTCAGCATTAGGGCCTAGAGATTCATGGGATTCTTACTTTGTTTCTTTCTCTTCATGGTGGAGTACATTATATATTGTGTAAATCCCTCTGGCATGGTCCTACCTGACAGCACACTCTGTGCTCTATATGATGGTTAATCTTCATAAAACATCAATGGCTTCCTGTATTCCACACACCCCAATGATTTCACCATTAAGATCTGCTTTTATGACAAATACAGTGAGGCTGATGGGAGCTCATATATAGCATACTGACAGACAGGAGTGAGTTTGAATGTTTTAAACTACTAACCCATAGACACATTAACATGATAAAATATGTACAGACTCCTAGAGAAAATGAATATGTTGAATTAAACCAGACTTGTTGAGGATGCTCCTGTTCTTTTTTTGAACCATCCGAGGTGCTTTTCTTCGGCATGGCGGTGTAGCAGCGACTGCTGCATTTATCACAGGGATCTACGGTGAGTGGAAGACAATAGCTAATGAGAGCTTGCTCCCCGTTGGGCTGGAGCTCCAGACAATGCAACAACATCTGTGTTGGCGTGCTGAAGTGCCTCTTCCCCAGAGTCATGGGACGGGGGGGGTGGTTGGAGGCAGCAGCCTCACCTGTCCTGTGTTTCCAGACACCCCCCTTCCTCCCAACCCCCACCCTCCTCCATCCTTCTCCTTATTCCCTTCATTCCTTCCCTCCATCAGCCTGCCGATCGAGGAGCCAAGCTTGTTGAGGGGACTCCCAGGTCAAATCCATAAAGCATCTCCCGCCAAGGTCACTGCTCACGCCTGAAACCCGAATCCCAGAAAAGAAACATTTAAAACGTCAGGAGTTTTGAGTTAGCACTGCGAGGAGAGAAGGATGGCCTACCCCAAGAGGGAGAACGAGAGAGAGGGAGAGAATGTGCGAAAAATAAGAGAAGAAAACCAGGTGCGTACTTCAGTTTTAAGTGATGTTTAATGAATGGGCCCCCAGGGTGGTTTAACACATGAACGAGGCTCTACATTTCCCCCTTTCCCCCATGGAAATGCACTGGACATACACATGATTCAGGGACTGAGGAGTGCAGGCTGTAAATATGTCAAATTCTCTTGCGGTTTGAGGATAACTCAGGAATCGCACTCGGACTGCCACCTTGGTATGTGGATCGTCACAATCCAAAACACAAACTTTTGCTCTCAAACTCTATCAAAGCCAGAACTTTTACCTCAGTGGAAAAATGAACATAAGAGGTTTATTTAGGATGCCAAAGTTTTCTCTCTTTTTCCCCTTAAGAAGGGATAATGTACTGTCAAATGATCATCCGCTCTTAAATCACCATATATCTTACCGTTCAAAAGTTTGGGGTCTATACAATTTTTTTATGGTTTTGAAAGAAGTTTCTTATGCTCACCAAGGCTGCATTTATTTAATGGGAAATAAATAAATATATGAGAAAAATAAAACTGTAATAATGGGGAAATATTATTACAATTAAAAATAACTTTTCTATTGTAATATATTTTAAAATGTAATTCATTCCTGTGATGCAAAGCTGAATGTTCTGCAGTCATTAACCCAGTCTTCGGTGTCACATGATCCTTCAGAAATCATTCTAATATGATGATTTGCTGCTCAAGAAACAAATCAATGTTAAAAACAGTTTGTGCTGCTTCGTGTTTTTGTGGAAACCATGATGCATTTTTTTTTTTAGGATTTTTTGATGAACGGAAAGTTAAAAAGAATAGCATTTATTTGAAAAATATGTATTTTTTGGTAACATCATAAATGTCTTTAAGAAGTATTAATACTTTTAAATTTAAAAGTCTTAATATTGTACTGTATTTAAATACCATACTAATAATGGTCAGTTATACACAGTGTTCCCATGAACAGCAACCACTATTATTTGTATTATATTTATTAAATATTTGACCACTCAATGATGCAATTAACCAATCAGAATCAAGTATTCCAAAGTGGAATCATATGGAATAACCCCTTACATTAAGCCACCGAAATCAGAATATCAGGAGGAAAATTACACTGTTTTGTCACGTTTTTATGCAGAATGGCTGATATTGTAAATGATGATGTGACACCTGAACTGTTTGTCACAAATATGCAAGAAAAATTTAAACAATTTCACTGTCGCTGGAACAAAATTCATGCAAAATACTGTTTTACAGCCAGTTACATTATATGGAAAAGAGTGACTTGCACATTCATTCCTAAAATACATTTTCATTTTGGGATATCACAGTGAGGATTATTAATACAAAATCATTAATTAGTTATCTATGTTGAACCTTATTAAGGCTTCTTACAGAGGCCCGTATAATCTCACACACACCTTATATATAAATTAATACATTAATACCTGTAAACATTCATAAAAACTTTACCTGTGCTGCATCTCCCACCTTCAACTTCCAAGAGGCACACTCAGGCTGTGACCCCTGTAAAGGACGGAGAGGAAGTGGTTGGTAATTAAAATGCAATCTCCACCACTTCAACCCCCCAGAGCGGGGCACGCCGCAACAGCGGTGTCGCCCAGGAGCCCGAGGGCGTGAGGTGCCACCTGCCCAGCCGTGCCACCTGCGCCCATGTCCTCCCTTCATTAAAGTGTGTATTTATACCACTCCTGCTGGCCCCCCGCTCCGCAACCCCACCCCACCCCCCACGCGGGATTCTCGTCCGCTAAAGCGAGGCTTTATTAGAATTAATGTGCTGCCGCAGAGACGCATGGGCAGGCCTGGATCCGGGGTGCCAGAGGAGAGGGTCCCCAGCCCTTGTACTGTCACTTTGAATAAAGGCGGCTGGGCAAGCTGAGCATGGAGATGAGCGTGGACGGGCACATGACAGCCATGTTTTCCACTGGGCAGAGGGGAAAGCAAAGTATTTTTTCTGTACAATCTGCTCCCATGCACATGATGAGCTGTCACGTGCATGGAATAGATGATCAGATTGAGCACAGGATCGAGCAAGTTTCGAATTTGATTGGTCAGTATGTTGATTTCTGGCTACGCAGTAAAGTTTCGTTAAATTCAAACTTGAATGTTTCTTCGAGTTCAAGCACGTTTATGTCGTAGGGGTTGATTTTTAATACAGTCAAGGGCCAGTTGCATAAATACAGCCATTATGTTAAGTTTTAAGACCTAGGCTGCGAACTAGTTGTTACCCAAAGTATAATTAGTATATTTTTTATTACAATCTAAGTTTTAATGTAACTGACAACCAGTCTTAAAGTAAAAAAACTACTTAATTTTTAAACACCTTTTTAATCTTAAAATATTCAAATCCATTATAAAAATATGAATTTTGATGTTTAACACTATGATAATCCAAACTAAAAAAGAAAACAAAGCATCAATTTGTATTGTGTAATAAGGAGCCAAGGAAGCCTTTAGGAGCCATGGATTATTATAATATTTCTTTCTTGTTTTCATGTGATGACAACTTAATTTTCTCATCATCTTGACATAACTTAATATTCTTGTGATCTTAACAAAAAAATAAATAAAATAAAGCGGTTTTCTTGTTATCATACCTTAAAGGGATACTAAAAATGAAAATTCTGTTATTAATTACTCACCCTCATGTCATTCCAAACCCATAAGACCTTTGTTCTTCTTCGGTACACAAATGAAGATATTTTTTATGAAATCCGAGAACTTTCTGACCCTGCATAGACTGCAATGCAACCACATTTAAGGCCCAGAAAGGTAGTAAGGACATTGTTAAAATAGTCCATGTGACATCAGTGGCTCAACCTTAACTTTATGATACTTTCTGTGCACAAAGAAAACTAATTTCTTCTTCAAAAATTTCTTCTCCTATGTCAGTCTTCGTCTTGCAGTACTACGACGCATGCGTGCAGTGCTACTGACAAAGGAGCCGGGATTCTGACGTAGAACGTCCATCTCTCTTAGTTCATCGTCTGTATAGTCTGGTTCAAATAAGTAAGGCTGGGCAAAAAAAAAATGCAAGTCGTCATCTCTGCTGAAATCTTCAGACATTCCTGAAGACCGTTTTATGTTCAGACCCATGATGTGATGACATCCTTACTGCTTTATGTATTCAGCATTTTATTATTTCATTTGGTTAGTCTACATTTAGAGCTGCTGTTTGAAAACAACTTTTGTCATTGCAAGATTACAAGAAAATGAAGTTGTGATCACGAGAATATAACATGTCGAGATCACGAGAAAACGAAGTTGTGATCAAAACAAGAAAGAAAAATAATAATAACCAATGGCCTCTTAAAGCTTCCATAGCAAAGTATTTTTCTATACTTCTCCCATGCACACAATTAGCTGTTGCATGCATGCATTAGATGAGCAGATCAAGTACAGGATTGAACAAGTTTCAAACTTGACTGGTCAGTAACAAGCCAATAAATTGAGATTTGGCTTTCAGAGTGTCTCTTTAAGCACAATTCTTTTTTGGCACTCTCATTATGAATGTTGCTTGGTCTGCTTTCTACATGCGGTCAAGTGTTGCAACTAGTTGCATTATGTCCGACTCGAAAATTCAGCATTCATCAGTAATGTACAATTGGGCCTAATTGGAGACAGCCGCAATACATAATGCAATTATTGAAGAAGTTTCCACATTATTGTTCTGAAATGTGTTCATGTGGTCAATAAGTCGCAAACGCTGGGGCAATGGAGAAGCTACGTGTGAGCTTGCAATGCTTAAAAGGGCATTTCAGTCAAGTCATTATCATTCCACCACACCAATTAGACACAAATAACCTCCATACAACTCTATTCTGAGAAAGGGCAATCTGCGGCATGCCGTACTCTTGCATCGTAGCCTAATCCACATTTCATGTGCACACTCACTGCTTCACACCCACCAAGACACTATTGACTTCATTAGTGTTAAAAATGGCTAGTATTTTATAGGCAGATGTAGATTTTAGCATTATTAGCCCTCTGTAATGTTCTCCTAAAGGGCGCGTGAGGCAACCAATTAAACTAGAAACTCTGAGAGAGAACAGACAGGGGAACTCTGAAAGATAATATTTACCCCCCACACCCTCCGGAATGTGACTGTATTTTATTTCCTGAGGAATGAATAGCTCGCATTGGCCTTATCAAATGGAAAAATCAAAGAGGGTATATGGATTCCACGCTCGCAAATAATACAATGCCCACTTCGCTGGGATTGCCTCAGATTGAATTGTGAGATTACACGGTAAGTACCTGAGAGAGGACGCACATAATCTTTCCATTACCACACAGATGTCTCGCTAACATGGTCACTGAGTTTGACGTATCTTTATTTCTGCACACATTGGGTCTCTAACTGTATGTACACATGTATTTGTGTGGGAGCATTTTAATAAAGTAATTACTGTATGTTGAGTCAGTGAATTTAAACTGTTTCTTTAACTTCAGGCACTTTTATGCCACAGGGGTTGATTTTTATTACAATCATGGGCCAGTTGCATAAATACAGCCATTATGTTAAGACTTAAAAACTAGTAATCCCCTGACAGTACTGAATTTTTTTTTTTTTACAATTTTTTTTTACAAAACTTATTTTTGATACAAGTAAAAAATCTGGTAATTGAAGAATACACCTGTTCATGTGAGCAAATTTTATACACAAAGTAAAAAAATATTTATGTATGAATATTAATAAATGACACCCCGGTTATGTTTCTAAAGCAGTGCTTCTATACCAGGGGTTCAAGGGGGCCTCAATAAGTCTTATGAATTAATCAATGAATTAATTAAAATAAGCTAAAACCACTCAAATTCAAGATATTTCTTATTTTATTTCACCCCCTCATTTGTCTTTAAAGAACCAGGGTTCCCATGGTCTTACAAAACCTGGATGTGTGAAAAAGTTTGGTTTCAAGAACTGAAAAAGTAAATGGAAAAAAAAAAAGAATTACAATTTTTTTTTTTGTGAGAAATTGAGCATTTTTAATAGTTTATAATATAAAAAGATTTCTAATAATATACAGTGGGGCAAAAAAGTATTTAGTCAGCCCCCAATTGTGCAAGTTCTCCCACTTAAAAAGATGAGAGAGGCCTGTAATTTTCATCATAGGTATACCTCAACTATGAGAGACAAAATGAGAAGAAAAAAAATCCAGAAAATCACATAGTAGGATTTTTAAAGAATTAATTGGTAAATTCCTCGGTAAAATAAGTATTTGGTCACCTACAAACAAGCAAGATTTCTGGCTCTCAACTTCTTCTTTAAGAGGCTCCTCTGTCCTCCACTCGTTACCTGTATTAATGGCATCTGTTTGAACTCATTATCAGTATAAAAGACACCTGTCCACAACCTCAAACAGTCCAACTCCAAACTCCACCATGGCCAAGACCAAAGAGCTGTCAAAGGACACCAGAAACAAAATTGTAGACCTGCACCAGGCTGGGAAGACTGAATCTGCAATAGGTAAGCAGCTTGGTGTGAAGAAATCAACTGTGGGAGCAATTATTAGAAAATGGAAGACATACAAGTCCACTGATAATCTCCCTCGATCTGGGGCTCCACGCAAGATCTCACCCCGTGGGGTCAAAATGATCACAAGAACTGTGAGCAAAAATCCCAGAACCACACGGGGGGACCTAGTGAATGACCTGCAGAGAGCTGGGACCAAAGTAACAAAGGCTACCATCAGTAACACGCTGCGCCGCCAGGGACTGCAGTGCCAGACGTGTCCCCCTGCTTAAGCCAGTACGTGTCCGGATATTGCCAAGTGTGACGTGTACCTGGGTCAACATATTTTGTTGACCATGGAACAACATTTTAATCCAAAAATATAATCTGAACCATATTCCTACACCTAAACCTAACCTTACCCATGAGTAATCTCTAAAATCAGAGGAACTGATAGATGAATCACACTGATGTACAGGCACCAAACACTGATTGTAATCCTAAACTTCACAAAAATTATAAACCTGTTCTTGAAATCTGATTGGTTAATCACAATGTTGTTCCAGGGTCAACAAAGATGTTGACCCAGGAACACGTTGCACTTGGCAATATCAGGTTGTGCTGTATCGTGAGATTTTGAGTGAAAACGTCCTTCCATCAGCAAGGGCATTGAAGATGAAACGTGGCTGGGTCTTTCAGCATAACAATGATCCCAAACACACCCAAGGAGTGGCTTCGTAAGAAGCATTTCAAGGTTCTGGAGTGGCCTAGCCAGTCTCCAGATCTCAACCCCATCGAAAATCTTTGGAGGGAGTTGAAAGTATTTTGGCCCTAACCTTATGGGCCAAAATACCAGCAAACAGTGTGTGAAAACCTTGTGAAGACTTACAGAAAACATTTGACCTCTGTCATTGCCAACAAAGAGTATATAACATAGCATTGAGATGAAATTTTGTTATTGACCAAATACTTATTTTTCACCATAATTTGCAAATAAATTCTTTAAAAATCCTACAATGTGATTTTCTGGATTTTGTTTTTCTGATTTTGTCTCTCATAGTTGAGGTATACCTATGATGAAAATTACAGGCCCCTCTCATCTTTTTTAGTAGGAGAACTTGCACAATTGGTGGCTGACTAAATACTTTTTTGCCCCACTGTATGTTTTAATTATTATTATTATTATAATAATTAGATATTTTCATTAGATATTTTAAATATATATATCGCATAGTCCATATAAATTGGTCCTTCCCTCCTTTAGTCTTTATTTAAAGGCATCTTAATATGGCATTAAAGTGGAATTTATAAACAAACACGGCCTGCCCTGAGAGTGGTCGGCGTGAAGACCTCAGCGAGCGAAATAAGCTAAACGCAGCACCAGTGTGAGGTGCAGAGGGATCCAGACGCCCGCTTTCCTCCCCTGCTCTGCGGTCTCAGTGCTGTTACAGTGCTGTCACTTCTCATTGGCTGTGCCGGTTTCCATTGGGTGCCACCACCTCAACAGGGGCATCACTGCTGATAGAAAACACAGCGTGTGATTTGTGAACTCTCACCGTCTTTGTAATTTCATCAGGGTAATGGGATTATATTTCAAATCACCGCTCCTTTCTTCATTACACCTCTAAGCTCCTCTGACAGACCAAAAAACTTAAATAAAATGTGCGCGTCAGCCCCGCTTGACTTCGCCCGCCGCTCGCACTTGATTAGACAAACAGCGCGGAACACGAAGGGGGGAATAATGTGCTCATTTATTCATTTTCCCGACGAGTCACAATAGATTTTTAACGACCGATGTCTGACCTCCCTTAGGTCCCCCGTGCTTAGGAGGGTTAATAAAGCCCAACAGTCTGGAGCTGAGAGGAAGTGAGCGAGAGAGCGCCGAAGAACAGGAAAAGATCGGGCTCCCGCAACAATATAAAGACAGCCACGTCGCAGGCCCCAAAACAAACTGCCACTCCTTCCTCCATCTTGCACACCACCACCCTAGAGAGACGGAGAGAAGAAAGAGAGACAGAGGGATGGAGAGTTAGACTGCTTTTCCACTTAGATTCCAATTCCACTGGTCTCTGAGGGACAATTAAAGGCAGTGTGGTAGAAGTGGATTCTTTTCTGTGAGCTCTCTGGCGTGCATGTTAAAAGTTTTTCCCCTGGTATCACTGACATGGAGACTCTGTAGCGACAGGGTGGACGGGATAGATAGAGCACGGAGGGGGGAGGGAACTTGCATCTTAAAAACAACCGACTCCTAGACGCTTTCCAGTGGAGGGTAATGAATGTTTAGCAGGACCAAAACTTGTTTGGTTTTTAGAGGCCTTGAGGGAGAAGGAACTTGTGTGATGATGGTAGCATTGTGACAGAGGCTAATAAGCGTAGTGTGTACTAGAGTGCAATATTGTTTTAATACAAAAATGTTTAAACAAAGATTATTGGAGTACATTTTACAAAAAAAGTACTATTTTCTGCTTCAAAACTTGTTACTTGCTCTTTCTTCGTAATTATTTGTGAAATCTACTAGCAATTTCAGAGTAAAAATTTAATACTTTTTTTCCTCTCCACTAATAGAAATAGTTACAGGAGAAACTGAACCATCAAACTTGTGTTGTCAAAGCAATACATGGACAGGAACAAGGTTGCATTTCCCATACAATGACGTAGCTCGCTGATTAACCACCACAGTACTATGCATTGTTGTGGAAATAAACTAGCTAGTCACGACTGTTTCCCAAACACGATCACAAGTTGTTTGAACCACATTAGTTCAACAATATAGGGCCATCATTAATGACGTCATGTGCACGTGGTGGAGTAATACCTTCTGCTAATCAATTGATTCGAGATCTCTAAGATGCTGCTGTTTTGAACATGGTACCTGATGACGACTTTAATATTTTTTGTTCCCTGTCATATGTGATGTTTGATTCATCGCAGATTCCCTCTTATGTCATACACCGGGGTTCCCTCCACACTCTTCAAAAATGGAGCTTATTGAGGACATGCTCTAATATATTAAAATACATATATATATTTTCAATGGAAGATATAGATTGTACTGCATATTAGCTTGCTTATTGTGCCCATGAACATAATTTATTTAAGTCCATACTAACTACTAACTATGCTTCTAAAACACTGAATCATTGAACTATGTTGATAACGACAGAACTTGCGACCATAATAACGCTTTTGGGAATCGCACCCCAGAGCGAGAACCTGACCAGGTAAAGCTAAGCTGCAAATAAAACACCCTAATTTACATAACCAATTCGAAACATAGTACATAATACAGGGACTTGAATTTGAGAATCATTTTTGTGAATCTGTTCATGTAAATGAATCAACCAAACAAACTGATTCACTGGACTGAATCAGTGATTCAGTGAAACAGCCAGTGAAAAGTCCCAGTGATTTTGGACTGTATTATAACAACACTCAGCCAATAAGATCTGAGGAACTAACTGTTGAATAGTTCTAATTAAATAATTATTTGAGTTTCAGGTAGTACTGTCTATTCTCTCTCAAGCCTCCTTTATCTGATAGGGTGTCCTGCTATTATCAGGATCCCCTTGGGTGTTTAACGATCACATAATTTTTCCATGATAATGCTAAAGACTTTGAAATGGCTTGTGATGTTGACACACTGAACTTTAAAGGCCACTCAAGAAGCAAAGACCATTAACAAACTGGCATGAAGTGACACTGGGTGTCTATTTAAAAGACAGAACAGAAATTTTATCCTGGCACTCTTGGCATTTCAATATATTAATGGGTTAATGCAGATGGCAATGTCCTCATAAATGTCCTGGCAAATGCCTGAATCCTGATCTTATCATGTCACACCTCTTCCATAATAGATCACAAAAATGAACATGCACAAAGCCATTCAAAGCAATTTGCTAGTGCACAGACTTCTGCTTCACATTTCTCAGACACTTTTCCATCCACAGTGACTAACAGTGAAATTACATTGCTAGCATCATGTGCTACCAGATGAGCTAACATACTTGAAGTGCGCTTAAATGTACACTCTCAGAAATAAAGGTACTAAATTTGTCACTGGGGCGGTACCTTTTCAAAAGGTACATGTTTGTACCTAAAGGGTCCATTTTGGTACCTTAGAGGTACATATTAGTACTAAAAGTGTACATATTTGAACCTAATAGGTACAAAAGTGTACCTTTTGAAAAGGTACCGCCCCAGTGACAGCTTTTGTACCTTTATTTCTGAGAGTGTATTGAATATATTCAAATCTTGAAAGTATATTTTTATACTTTTGTACTTTCAGATATTATAATATTCCTGAAACAAAAGGGAACTTTTGTTTAAAAGGCAACTTTTAATGAAACACTTGAGTACACACTAATGACTATTTTTCATAACACACTTTTTATAAAGTGCACTTTGTAAAAAATGTAAAAAGTTTTACTTTAAATTAATATTTATGTTAATAATCTTTTAAAGTAGTACACTTTTGTAGCACATGTACTGTTATTATATATAAATTTAGTTGTAGTAGTGCATTATTTGATATTACATTTAAGTTATATTTTAAATATAATAAATTGAAACTTCATCATTACAGTATATATTAAATGTATATTTAAATACGACACACAAGTTTTAATAGAAATTATATATTTTATATTTTGCATGTCAGTCAATATTTTATGTTTTGCATATTAAGTATATTTTAGTTACCAGAAATTGCTTGTCATTCCACATTTTATAATTACATATAAAAATGTACTTAAAATCCTACTTACGTGGGTCAAAAATCACTCTTAAGTTCAACTAATGTCATCTAATATAAATTAATACATATAATACATTTTTATTTAATTGCAAAAAACATACAATTAAGTGTTCAAAAGCATTCCATTCCATTTATATAATTCATATTAATTTTTTTTTTACCATATATTATTTTAAAATAAAATATTTCCATAATGTGTACTCTTTTAAAAGTACGCTAAAATGTCCTTATTTAACTGGCATCTGAGTGGAGTGGGGAAAAAAATAGTATGATATCATAATTACATCATCTGCTATGGACTTATCTTTAAATACATATGCTAAATGCTAAAATAAGTTTCATCATTGCATCACTGGCACAACGAGCCATCCCGTCATCAGATGTGCATTTAAGTCGAAAATCTAATGCATTATAATGTCTCCTTCGGATCTCATTCATGACTTTAAAACAATGAGCGCTCGACAGGCAGCCGAGCTTATTCAGAGTGGAAAATGAAATATATCCATTCGCTTTTCACCCCCTCTCAACATCTATGCATCATTTTCATCTAATTGTTCCCTCTATTCTAGCAGCTCTTTGTCAGGGGCCACATGGGAGAGGGGAAAATTACAGACTACCTGATAATTAGCAAAGTTCACAGTAGAACTTGGATCTGTACAGAACTAGCGGCTCCACGCTAGAGCCGGCTTTCTCTTAGCAACTAATTAAGTCCGCCTCTGAGGGCTCCTACTGTGGCGGAGGTACATGCTGCAACAGCAGAATCCAAAAAAAAGAGAAGAGAGAGAGAGGAAGGAAGAAAGAGAGAGAAATAGTTAGACTTGCTTTCGTCTTTCTTTAAACCGAGGAATATAACTGACTCTAATGCTCCTGGTGTTTTATTATTTGTTTCAGACGTAAATGGATTTCTTTCGCAAATGGAAGTATCAGTGGTGGTCACCATTACACACCACTCCAAACAGTGAGGCTTGTTCAGCTCATGACACACTTTAATTATTATAATGGCATTATCCATATCCGTCGATGTAACACGGAGAGAAGGAACAGCTGAGCGCAGTGGGCGTTAAGCGCAGGTTTTTAATCTCCTGCAGTTGAATTAAGTTTCTATCTAAAGAAGACTTTATTGGTGATGCTATCATCATCACTGCAACAGATTATTAAGCGGGATGCATCATCAAATGTCATCACTCGTACACGTCGGGTGGCGAGATTATCTCCTCAGGGGCCTTATTGGATATAATTATGATTTTTGTGTTTGTTTGTTTTCATTTAGTTCGAAATATTCGTACCCTGCTGGGCAGAGCGATGTTTTGCGCTGAAGTGCCGTGTGCAGCATGTCGCTTCCCTCGGAGTGTGCGCTAAAACATACTATGAGGGCGAAGGAAAATTTTTTTACAAATTTCATGTAAAATGGTGTAAAGATCAAAAAGACTAAACCCAGATCAAAAAAAATGTGATCATCAATGAAATATAGATAGATAGATAGATAGATAGATAGATAGATAGATAGATAGATAGATAGATAGATAGATAGATAGATAGACAGATAGACAGACAGACAGACAGGTAGACAAGACAGACAGATGGATAGATAGACGGAAAGACAAACAGACGGACGGACGGACAGACGGACAGACAGACAGACAGACAGACAGACAGACAGATAGATAGAGAGATAGATAGATAGATAGATAGACAGACAGAGTTCTATAGAAAGATAAAAAGAATGATAGAATAGTAGAATGATAAATAGAACGAACCATAGATAGATAGATAGATAGATAGATAGATAGATAGATAGATAGATAGATAGAGTGTTCTATAGAAAGATAAAAAGAATGATAGAATAGTAGAATGATAAATAGAATGAACCATAGATAGATAGATAGATAGATAGATAGATAGATAGATAGATAGATAGATAGATAGAGTGTTCTATAGAAAGATAAAAAGAATGATAGAATAGTAGAATGATAAATAGAATGAACCATAGATAGATAGATAGATAGATAGATAGATAGATAGATAGATAGATAGATAGATAGATAGATAGATAGATAGATAGATAGATAGATAGATAGATAGATAGAGACGTTATATAGAAAAATACAAAGAATTATAGAAAGTAGATAAATACCCTTTGATAAACACCCCCAGAATCTTTCTTGAAAGTCACTGCTGTGAACCAGAGGGCCAAAAGAGGACAGCTGAAGCCATCCAAAAGTGACGTCTGGGCATTTGTGGCCATCCTCACGTGACTCCAGCGACACGGAGAGACTGTTTGTGATGCAATCCAATAGAGACACGTCTAGCGAGCGAGCAGACGAGGCTAAGGCAGAGGCAGTCATTATTTTCTGTGCAATTAGAGGAAACCTGAAGTCCTTGATAACGAGCGCAAAAAATGCCACATAATTAGAAATACACCACAAACACCATTATTGTCAGGAGAACACGGCCGTATAATGAAGCAATTATAAATGAGCGGCTGAGCTCCTGTCATTAATTTCAGCTTTTAAGGATGCGAGAAGATGAGCAGGGGCTAAATGTTTCAGAGAGAGTGAGCGCTGAGAGGGTGCTTAAGGTAGTCAATGCCGTCAAAACCACTTGAGGTTCCCCTCAACGGCCAGATAAAGCCTTAAGTGCCCTGTGGAAAGACTCCTCTGAGCCCGAGTGCGAGGGGAAGAGCTTTGAGTGTTAACTCCTAAGCCATTATGGCCGTCACAAGCAGGGAGTTTATAAACGTTTGCGAACAAGTTTACGTGAGAACTGACCTTGATGTAGAACCTCAGTCTTGAGCTAACCAACAATCAACCAAATCAACATAATTAAAAAGCATTCCAGAGAGCCAGCAAATGATCTGAATAGACCAGGGGTCACCAGACACGTTCCTGGAGGGCCGGTGTCCTGCAGAGTTTAGCTCCAACCCTAATCAAACACACCCGAAGCAGCTAATCAATATCTTAGGTATACTTGAAACTTCCAGGGAGGTGTGTTGAGGCAAGTTGGAGCTAAACTCTACAGGACACAGGCCCTCCAGAATCAAGTTTGGTGACCCCTGGAATAGGCTCTTAAAAATAATGGTGCTTCACAATGCCATAGAAGAACCTTTTTGTCTAAATGGTTCCATAAAGAACCTTTAACATCTGAAGAAAGAAGGTTGGCAAAGAAGGTTCTTCAGTTCAGATTCTAAAAAGGTAAGGAAGAGATGGTTCTTTAAAGAACCTTTGACTGAATGGTTCTTTGTGGAACCAAAAATGGTTCTTCTATGGCATCACTGTGAAGAACTTTTTAAGCACCTTTTATTTTTAAGATAAAGGGTTCAAAAGGGGGTTTTCACAGCGATGCCATAGAAGAACCATTTTGGGTTCCATAAAAAACTTTCAGTTAACAGTTCTTAGAAAAAAACATTTTTTTTTTATTATTGTAAAGAACATTTTGATCATCTAAATAACCTTTTTTCCACTATAAAGAACTTTATATACATTAGAAAGGTTCCATGGATGTTAAAGCTTTTTCATGGAACCATCAATGACAATAAAGAACCTTTTTTTTTTAATAGGGCAATGTGCACCGTCGATGATAAAACGGGTGAGTTACACTTTTAAAAATAAAAATCATCAATGGCATCTATGCTCGGGAACTTTCAGCTCTTTGTAATGGAAAAGGGTTCTTTAGATTATTAAAATGTTCTTCCCACAAACGTTCTTTTAAGAAGTTATCACTGAAAGGTAGCTTGTGAAACCAAAAAACGGTTCTTCTATGTCATCTCTGATGGAACCTTTATTTTTTTGATTGTACGTTGCTAATTATGTTAGCCTGTAAGCTTAAAGGCAGATAGAAAGCTTAATTACAGCCACACTTGGAGGAAAGAGAAAAACTGCTCATCCACGAAAATAACTCAAACATATTGATCTTGCTTTGAAATGCACACGCCGCTCTCCTTAAACCCCGCCAATTAAAAAAGTGGGGGTGAATTTCATTAAATTGCCACACGCTTAGTCTTGATCCACCACCACAACCCAACCAGCGCAAACAAGCGGACATAACTCTTTATTAATGAGAATTTTTCTTCTTTGATTGCCCTCCTGCATCAAGACAATCAGCAATGAAATCCTAGGCCGCAGCGCTACAGTAAAGAACAGCGAGCAGAATATGCGCTAAAGCGCCATGCGTTAAACATGAAAACGGCAGTCACTTCTTGTTCTCACACATGCACACACACACCGCATTGAACTCCAAAGACATTGGCGTCATCCAGCACACTTAGAAATACAATCTTATTAATAGAAAGGCTGGTGCTACAGGCACACTACATCATTATTGTCTTGAGAATGCAGTGCTAGAGAAGGAGGCAATTAGGCTGAGGAAGCTGCGAGGTTGCCATTATTTTAGCATTTAATGACCAGGCGCTACGGCAGGGGCTTGATGCAGAAATGAGGGTCTCAGCTCTGAAATTATGCATTATCTGGCAGATCTTAGTGCACCCCCCTAAGACTCCCTCTCCTTCACCATGAATAAATTTACATGGGAATGCTTATTTCTCTAATTTAGGCAGTAAAATTAGAATATACAATACAAATCTACCCATGGAAGACAAGCATCTACTCACTGTTTTGGTTTTTAATGACCCTGTTTCATGTCTTCCTGCGCTTTTTTCTAGTTATAGGGGTGGGGGCTGAGACAGACTTGTGGAAATGAGAATTGTGTCTTTCCCCCATTAGTTTAAATACGATTTTTGAAAATGGAGGAATATTTTGAGGCCTCTACAGGAAGTTAGCCTCATATTAGTGGTAGAAACTCTTTAAAAGTGAGAACATCTTTGACTAAAACAGCAAATGCTGAAGGAATGGTAACACTGCTAATGTGATGAACTAGTCTCTACAAAAAGTCATAAACTAAAATAAAAGTGTTGAGCTATTTAAGCATCACATGAATATCCAGTAAACATCTTAAATGTGAAGTGTGCACAAGTAGAATGTTTTCAAACAGGTTTCCTAAACACTCACCCTGTCTGTCATTGGTCAGTCAAACAGATAGCCCCACCCCAAACGCACACCATTGGTTGAGCCACTGTTGCTGTGCTGGGCAGGTCGGGATTCTGAAACAAATAGAATAATGTTTTGAAAACACCTCAGAGATCCAGTGTTCACACTTTTCAGGGGAGTCAAACTACAAAAGGCTTATTTGGCTTACTTTGTCCATAACGCTGGGTTATGAGAATGTATTTTAACAAAATTATATACTTTGAAAACAATTAATGGTGTATAAATGGTGCAAAAACATTTGCTGAATGTCATCATATTTCTGTGATTTATTGTTGATGAGCAAAAGCTGTAAAAATGACATCTTCCAAATGAAAGTGCACACAGCAAATAGATATCCTGGTGTTGTTTTTGTTATCAAGGGATCAAGATTTGTTATCAAGATTCTGTTTGCTAGATTACAATGTTAAAATGAATGTGAATGTGAATATACACACACACACACACACACACACATACATACATACATGTATCAGTGTTGATGTTAACAAAAATTCTATTAAAAAATATTTTTATGTAAATAAAGTTGAAAAATTAAAATTAAAATATTAGATGAACGTAAACTTAAACAAAAATGAAAAAGGTGGCAACTAGCTGATATTAAAATTTAAAAAATTAAAATAAATTAAAGTTAAATTCTATTATCTATTCTATTTAAAACAAAAACTAATAAAAATGACAAAAGTACACAACAAAATTACAAAAAATTAAGATTTAAAAAGAAAACTAAAAATATAAAAATAAAATCTAATTGAAATTATTAATAAATACCATAATAGTATATACATAATACTAAAACAACACTGGTGGGTGGGTGGGTGTGTTTAGAAATGACCTAAATGTAAGCAAATGTGTCAAAGTTGGCATCATGACATTTATAAAAATATTTTTTAATTATGTTTTCTTTTCCCTTGAAATGCTACAAAAATCACGATCAGATTATGAGTATTTCCTCTATGACACAGTGCATAAACGAAATTAAAAAGCTACCCTTATATTTTATGGTACTATTATAGTTTGGTGGGCCCTTGGCATGGAAAAGTCCAGAAACCCTCATCCTTATGCCTTCGGCTCCATAAAACATAATTTTTCCATAATACAGCATTAGCCGTGTCCTGCGACTATAATATCACTAAAACTAATTTGTCTGACTTTCTCTGCTACTTTTCATAAGCTAGACGAGTCGACATGGCCCTCGTCTGCACTGTCAGCTGGAGCTCTTCTATGAGCAGATTCCTGCATAAGAAGTTTCAGCCATCCGGTGAAGTCAGGACTGAGGAGACGCGTCTCTCACTGCTAAGAGATGTTCATCATTCTTGATCTGAGTCTGTCAGGCCCTGGTGTTTTAGTGCCTCTTGCTATTAGGCAGAATTGACAGGCCAAGAAGGTAGCGAATAGCAGAAACGTGTGAAATTAAGGAGGGCATCGTGTGCGTGTGTGTGTATGCGTGATGGGAGAGAGCAAGTGAAGTGTAGCCGTCATTTAATCTGCAATTTATCAGTTTAGGCTGCACCTTGTTACAATGGAGCGAAATTGTTGCTGCCTTCAGGAGAGATGAGATGGCGTCTCGTCTCTTCCATTGCAGCCTCTCTCTCTCATTCGCTCTTTCTCTGCATGCACCTCTTAATGCAGTCTGACAGTGGGGGGCCGGATGGAGTGGGAGAGATATGGTGGAGAGGTATTTTTTTTATTGTTGTTATTATTATTTCTGAAAACCCTCAATTAATATATAGCATTGTCATCCCCTCCATGGGCGAGTGGCTATAGCTGTGTGACAGAGAGAGAGAGAGAGAGAGAGAGAGACGCCTGTGGAGGCTTGTGTGTCATCTAGGGCCGAGGTCACACACTCAGGTCGGTTGCTTCGGGAACATACTCGCACAAACATACACACCCCTCTCTTCTATAATACTGAGAACATTCATTTCAGGGCAATCAATGCTTAATTGGCATTTTTCCCATTAGGCCTCTCTATTAATGTCTTTTTAAATCAGATTTGTATGAGTTGTGAGCTAGTTCATGTTAGATTTCCCATTTTAGAAGCCTAATCGAATTACCTCATTGGGCTTCTGTGGAATGGTATTTTTCTATATCCATGACAATATTCAATTTAAATGGCCTCCCTGCTAAACAGGTTGACAAGCATAGTGTATTAATCTTAGCGCAGTGTCTCCTGAAATGACATGCAATCTGCAACCCGCTTAGTTGCGTTTACACGCACGGACGTTTGCGAATGAAGTGTCCATCATGACGTGGAAAAAAACTCCACCCATGGTTTTGATAAAAATCGCTGTCCGGTTTTGTTTTGCAGTACTAAGCACCACTTTTTAAAAAGATATTATTAGTTGTATTCAGCAAAGATGCATTTAATTTATTTAAAAATGAGATACCTATGGTTGCGATCCATGGATTTGATATAAAATATGTGTTGTCCAGTTTTGTTTTGCAGTACTAAGTACTATTTTTTAAAGAAACGTAACTGATGATATTCAGAGAGTTAAACGACTTGGCACAAGCTGATTGGTTCATGCTGGACATGCAGCCGATGAGCTTAATGCCTTGCATTTATATGGATGGCTAGTATCCACTGAGATTCCTGCAGCGCGCTTTCAGAGTTCTCTGAAGCCCTCCACCTTCCCCAGCTCCACCTGTATAGATCTGCTACGGGTTATTTTACATGCTATTGTGCAGCAGCAGTATGTCTTAAATACTCACGGCACCGTATCGCCATATGCATTCATTGGCAGTAGTAAGTTCCTGTACTTGCTTGCAGCAGCAGCAGCAGCAGCAATAATCAACAACTACAGCAATAACCAACAGCAGCAGCAATTCAGCAGCAGTGTAGCAGATCTATTCCGCCAAGACCAAATACATTAACATTGTCATATCCATCACCATGCTAAACTTTTCAGAGAGTTGTCATAACTGAAATACCTTTATTCAGAAAGTATGCATTAAATTGATCAAAAGTGACAGTAAATAAATTATACTATTACAAAGATTTGTATTTCAAATAAATTTGTGAATGAAGTGTCTATCATGAGCTGGAAAAAAATCCTCAGAGCAATGCCACATATAATTTTGGTATAAAATACTAGTTTCACAGGACGGTCTTAGACTAAACCAGGATTAGGCCTTAGTTCAATTAGGGCATTTACCCCCGGTTTCACAGACAAGGCTTAAGCCTAGTCTCAGACTAAAGTGTAAATCTGAGCTGTTTTAACTGAAAGAAACTTGCACTGACTGATCTTAAAATATATCAGTGCCTTTGTTTTGTCTTAAGATGCACACAAGTAATGTTTTTTCTAAGGCATGTTAATAAAAATTACTTAAATTTCCTAATTGAACAATGGCCTAATCCTGGTTTAGTCTGTGAAACCGGGCCTTAAAGGGCTAGTTCAACCAAAAATGAAAATTCTGTCATTAATTGCTCACCCTCATGTCGTTCCAAACCCATAAGACCTTCGTTCATCTTCGGAACACAAATTAAGATATTTTTGATGGAATCTGAGAGCTCTCTGACCCTCCATAGATAGCAATGATATTAACATGATCAACACAGAAACATAACAAGGACATCAGTAAAACAAAAAAAACTTGTGTTCCGAAGATGAACAAAGGTCTTACAGGTTTGGAACAACATGAGGGTGAGTAATTAATGAACATTAAAAAAAAAAAAAACATTACTTATATGCATCTTGAGATTACGGTGCCTGCAAGGTGACATGGCCGGTTCACTTAGTTTTGTTGTGGCCATGACATCATAACTCGTGGGAACGTGATAATGTGTTGTGGCCACGAGATATTAATTCATGGGAACGTCGTATTAACTCGGGGAACGTGATATTATGTCGTGGCCACGAGATCATTTTGTCGAAGTAACGACATCCTTATGTCGTGGCCACGACTTCTTATGTTGACGGAACGACATATTTTTCTCGTGGCCACGAGTTGCGTAAATAAATAAACCTGCTTGACCATAGTAACCCGGGATTATCAGATATTAGCATGAAGCATTTTTATTAACATTAAACATTTAATTTAATATTTGTATAGGCTATTATTATTATTATTACTACTACATTAACTTATAGGGTTATATTTTTTATTTGTTATATATGCTTATTTCCCCTTTCAATTTGTGTATCGCTTTATCTAGTTAACGTTTTGTGTAATTATGCCATATTTGCTAGTCTACCATATATTTTGCAAATACTGTGAACGCTTGACAATTATTCCAATAAAGTTTTGACTTTATGATTGTATTTATGCCCGTGTGTGTTGATAAATGAGCGTGTTGTGTTTTCATTTACAAATGAAATTACGTGAATGATTAATTCCTCAACGAAACACTATAGTATTTGTAATTATGGTCTATTACTTAGCAGAAATAAAATGAAATATAGCCTATGTTAAATTTAAACTGCATTCCAGTAAATATTCCAGTCAGCATAATCAAAGCTTTATTGCATGTCGAGCGTTTACAGTAGGCTGTTATTTACAATTTAGAACGTTAAGTAAAGAGATCGAAATGAAGGGAAAAAAACTAATATAAATGAATATCAAAATATAACCATTAATAATCGGCTAATAATAATAATAATATACAAATATTACAGTTAATGGATCAGTTAATGGATTTAAAGACTGTGGGATGGATAAAAATGTTTTCTTGTGGGCCTATTTTATTTTATGCATGTTTGTAACATTTCATGATAAACTTCATTTGAATGCTGACTATGGCACGTAATACAGTCTGGTAGCCATGATAATAATTTAATAATGTAATTTCTATAATAATTAATATAATAATTTCTTAATTCTAAATAAAATATTAATAAATCCATCTCTGATAATCCCAGGTTGCTATGGTCACTCAGCTTTGTTTACGCATTGAACTCGTGGCCTCAATAAAAATATGTCGTTCCGTCAACATAAGAAGTCGTGGCCATGAGAAATGGATGTCGTTCCCTCAACATAGCATCTTGAGGCCACGACATAAGGATGTTGTTACCTTGAAAAAAAGATCTCGTGGCCACAACATATTATCACGTTCCCACGAGTTGGCATCATGACGTGGCCATGACAGAACTAAGTGAACCGACCATGTCACCTCGTGGGCACCGTATGAGACAAAACAATGGCTCTGATATATTTTAAGATCAGTCAGTGGAAGTTTCTTTAAGTTGATACAGCTCAGACTTACATTTTAGCCTTGTCTGTGAAACCGGGGGTATGAGTTTGTTTCCCAGTTTTGTTTGGCTGTACTAATTTCCTTTTATTTATTTATCTGTTTATTTATTGAGAAATTCATACTTTTACTCACCAATGATGAATTGTGTTCCCCCCCAAAAATTCCAGTGATCAGTAATAGTAATTATTATTTTTTTTTTTTTTATTATTATTATTATTATTATTACTACTACTACTACTAACATGAAGAACATCTAAAGAACCTTGCAAAAGGTTTCTTAGTAGGTTCTTCGAAAATAAATAAATACAAATTATAACTGATCACTGGAAAGTTTTTTGGGAAACCCCAAAATGGTTTTACTATTGCATTGTTGAGGGAAAAAAAAAACTCTTGGAACCTATATTTTTTAAGAGTGTAATTTTTTACACTCTTATAAATAAAGCTTCTTTACTGGTTTTAATGGTTCGATGAAGAATCTCTCCATTCTACAGGTTCTTTATGGTGCACAAAGGTTATTTAGATTATTAAATGTTCCAAAGTAAGAAAAACTGTTTCTTTAAAAACTGTTCTTTGGGGAACCAAAAAAACGGTTCTTTAATGGCATCACTGTTAAATGTTAAAGGTTCTTTATGGAACCATCAATGCCAATAAAGAACCTTTATTTTTAGCAGTGTATGTGTTACCTGGTTTTGTTTAGCAGTCCTGCTCGTAAGACTAAGTGCCGGGGCATTAACGGTCAGCAGGACACTGGACCGAGCGTTGCGGTGCCACTATCACACAGCACTTTTTCTACAAGAGCCTCTTTAATACAGAGCAAATTCACCTTTGTTAGCCTGCTGGGCTGACAAGCAGGGCAGGGAAGCCAGGACCAGCCCTGTTTAATGCCTGTGCCCTGTAAAACAGCATTGCGCAGCAGAAAAGTCAGGCCTGTGTTAAATACCTGCAGGGCATACTCCAGGCAACCAGGGGAGAAGAAGAGAGAAATGGAGGGAGGAAAAAGAACTAGGGCATCTAAAAAAAGGAGAGATGGGGAACAGGAACTCTCACCTGGCAGGATTTGATGACACACATAAGTTGCAGGATGTAATTCAAACTAAGTTTCAGAATAGCAGCGGTCTGAAACACATCGACCAAACATTGAATTACTCACAGGTTTGTTACATGAAATATAAATCTTTAGTAATAGTTTTGCGAGGTTTAAAATGTTACATTTTACCCTGCAGCATAGTTTTAATAGCAGCACGGCCAAAAGACAAGGCCTTAGCAGTTATAGAAAACAAATAATTTTAGCTAAATAAATAAATATTTGCCAGCTGGCTTGTAACTTTATAAATAACTGCAACATTTTTTCATGACACTAGAATTTTACTAAATAACCTGTGCTGCTCATAACAAACATAAACACTATAAAGGTTTGGGGTCAATAAGATATTTTTTGCATTAAGTATGATCAAAAGCGACAATAAAGACAAAACAATTTCTATTTCAAATAATGTTGTTCTTTTGGTCTTCCTATTCATCAAAGAATCCAAAAAAAAAAAAAAAGGCGTATCATGGTTTCCACAAAAATATTAAGCACAACTGTATTCAACATTCATAATAATAACAAATGTTTCTGAATCAGCAAATTAGCATATTAGAACGATTTCTTCAGACACTGAAGACCGTAATTGCTACTGAATATTCAGCTTTGCCATCACATGAATAAAATTACATTTTAAAATATATTAAAATAGAAAACAGTTACTTTAAATTCTAATAATATTCAAAAAATGTGTAATAATATTTAATAATACATTTTACTATTTTATTGTATTTTCGATTATAAAAATGCAGCCTTAGTGAGCATAAGATATATACAAAAATGATTTATAATACAGTTTCATGGTCAGTAAGTAATATTTATGTCAAAAATGGTAAAGTTATTTGTAAAGTTCTGTCCCTAATTTTACCCTAAATATTTTATTTCTTTTCTATAGTCATTTAAAACTTTACCTTTTTTTACTGTACAAGTTAAATCATATACTGTATCTTTTAGTAGCCTGCTCTCTGGCACCATTCCATACTTAATAGATCACACACCACACAGACACACAACCCTAGAGCAAAAGAGAGAATGAGAGAACAGAATTAGTCTACAACAATAATGAGATAAACAATACTTATATGATAATATTCATCATTTCTAGTTTTTTAGCACTGAAACAAACAACAACAAATGCTTTAAAGCTGTAGGAAAATGACAAAAAGCTTCCTACCAGTAATCTGTCTCAGTTCTGAGACCAGATCTCTTCAGCCATGACAACTGTTTTTTTCCTCAAACGTGGATTAAACTCTTCTCCGATGAAGACGTGACTTGACATCCTCTGCTCACTGCGTGTCGGGAGTCGAGACGGCTCACTTTTCCATCGGGCACGTCGCCAGACAGCCTGCCCTGGGTCAGGTCCTCATAGGAGAGCCGCCGTGGCCAAAGACACATTTGCTTGTAGCTTCTGTCACCTGTTGCTTGAGGGACAAGTCAGTGTGACTGAGAGCAGTCACATCAGTGCAGAAGAAGCTACGGAGGCCCTATCTGAAACCGGAAAACTGTGTGCCCGTCAATTTAGTTTCCTCAGGCACATCAGTGGCACAGCTCAGAGCTCATTTCTCATATTAACGCTGACAGAAATCAGCAAAGCAGGCGTCAAGCATACATACTTAGGCCAGATCGCTCTCACTCGGAGGGAGCCATTGGCTACAGATGATGCATGTCTGATTGATCGTGCTGGTGGACTTTAGAGACGTCTCAGATAAAATATATCAACATCTGAGATGAGCATTCTATAGGCTGAGGTGAACACTAACATAAAGTGATCTTAAAGGGACAGTTCACCTTAAAAAATATTTTATCAGCCTCTTGTCATTTCAAACCTGCATGAATGTCTTTCTTCCCTCTGCAGAACACAAAATATGATATTTCAAAAAACCTTTTTGACTTTGACACTGAAATAAGGTCTAAAACAACACTGACTCTTACGGATAAAAAAAAAATACTGAGACATTTCTCAAAATGTTCTTTAGTGTTCCACAGAATAAAGTAAATATCTACTTTAGTAAATTGACCAGATTTATCTTGGTCATACTCTGAAACGACTTTCCTTTTCTGATGACATCACTTAGGCCATGCAGGCTATTGGATAACAGTCAAACAGCTATTTAGGCCTTATTACAGCAAATTCTATTTGCTCAATTCTAATACAAATCACCCTGTTTCGCCATCAAATCAACAGCTTTATACTGATTTACAATACAGTGATTCTCAGGGGGCCTTTGTAAATCTTTGAAACCTCAGTTTGTTTGTTTTTTTTTTTTTATTTAGGGACACCACACATTAATAATACATAAAATCATCCAGATTTAAGATGGCTAGGTCAGGTTGATTATTAAGATGATAATAACAATAATAAAACCCTTAATATTGTTTAGATTATATTAACAATCTTAATTAAAATGCTTTAAAAAGACACTATAAAAAATAAAGATTTAATAGGTTTAGTTAATTAATTTTTTTATTACAGTCAAAGTACCAGAGATGAATATATGCTTTGATTGAAGGGCCTTCAAATATTGTACTGGAGTCCAAACTGTTGAGAACTACCGGGTTAAAAAACTAAAAATAAATAAAAATCCCACCCTACATTTTTTTTTTCCCCTCAAGATCCTCTTAAATACGTCACATTACGCAAGTTGACTTTAAAGAGCATCTCTGCTAACAGCAACAAAACGAGACATAAAAACAATTCATGCTGCATATATCACAACACAGTCCTTAGGAGCTGAAACACCTAATATTCTTACATGATCTTTAAAACGCCACATATTTTATGCTGATGTTATTAATCTTCCATAAGCCATATCGTATAATAAGCTTATCTGCTGCATTAAAGACTCGCATCCTCAGGTTTTTAACGCACAGCAGTCCTGGTGTGCTGGTCATGCTTTTCACTAACACAATTTAGGCAGCCAGCATGTTTGGAGCTGAAGACCCTGTTTTTTTTTTTTTTGGTATTTGGTTTGGATGCTGAACGTCTCTCATGTCCATGCTGCAATCCCAGTGTGTGCAGGTTGAGCTGGGTTTCATTATTTACATCTCTGTGGATCCTCCTGAGCTCTAATCTGCACGTCTCGCAGGCTCCTCGGGGCTATTTCATTTAGCTTTAATATGTGCGTTTGACGTTTTGTTCATTTAGCTTCCCCCTTTAATTTAATTGACATGCTGCTGCCTTGTTTTGTTTGTTCTCGCCTGTGTAGGGATGGGTTTTTTCTCATCTTCTAATGCTTCTATAATGCTGCGGTTGTGTTAGAACTTTTATTGTGTGTGGACAGACAGAGAAAATGAATTTATGCAAGCATGCTTATGGGAAGGTAAAAGTCAGTGACTTTTTCATTACATTACAATTGCAAGCGGTACCTGTGGGCATCAGCAGCATTGTGTTGCGTAATCTGATTGACTGAATAATAACCAGCTGAGATTATGAGAATGCCATTATGTTGGTTATCGATTATGTGCATTGGTTAATGTTGCCTTTAAATTAGCAGTTATTTAATAGTGTAGACTGATGGTAAACTTATTTCCAAAAAGCACTTTGAGAAAACAAGAGCAAAGAAAGAGTTGTGATTTTCAGGAGCATAAACTTATAGCTAATTGTTAAACTTAGTTGCGTGGTTTAATATTTTATATCTACTTTTAGCTCATGTGAAGCTTCTCTGGGGCCTAGACCAGAAATATTTCTCAAACGTAGAGTTATATAAGAGCCATGAGCTCCCACTTTTTATTTTAAGATGATTTAAATGAATGTTAAAGAGAGCAGTTGTGAATGATTAAGAATTGTTTTCTTATAAGTGAAAAGTAAAACTTTAGAATATCACAAAATTATATTATAGTTTTTCAAACGTAATCTGCAAAATCTTACATTATGGTTTTTATACATGAGATTTTTTAATTTTATAACCATAACCCTGCTGATGCAAATAAACTCATTAATAATAATAATCATAATCATAATTCACCCATGTTATTTACATTTTCTAATTACTATTAGATGTTTATACCTGAACATGTACCATCTTGCAGACATTCCATTTGTATACACATATATATAATTTTTTTTTTTTTTTAATCTTATCAGCATTACTGATTGTCTAAATTATGTAGGCTATTTTAAAGGAAGGTTTCACAAAATGGTGTGTGTTTTAGCTACAGCATCTGAATGTGTTCTTTGTTTCGGCGACATCAGAAGCGCTGGTCGCAAATGGCGCGGCTGCCATCTGGCGGTCACTGCGAGAACGACACCCACTCAGACCTATTAATGACTGCACATTTACTGACATTACTCTATCAATCCCATATTTTGACTTTAGTTCAGAGCAACCTAGCGCAGCTTTATAATGGAACATGTGGTAATTAAACTTTCACACTCTGAGGTTGAAATAACACCATACAAATTTCAACTAAAATGCAGTTGAAATTGATAATTGGGAATTTCTAAACACCCATTACACAATAAAAATAATTAATTAATTAATTAATTTAAAAAAAAAAACAACAACAACGCAACGTAACAATATAGTCAGTCCATATGTATGGGTTAATGACAGTTGTGTCCGGATCTAATAAAAAAATTATAAAACAAAATGCAATGCATTACTTAGTATGGCAATGCAAAACATTGCTTGAACACACCTCATAAATTTCTGATTTATAAAAAAAAAAAAAAAAAAAAAAAAAAAAAAAAAGGTATTATTTAACTTAAAGAAACCTGGTTGCTATCAAATTTTGAGTTCATTGAAAGTAAATATAATAATAAATAATACTTTTTTTGCACAGTGTACAGTCAAAAAAGTCTGGGTGGTTTAAATGTCAAAAAAAAAATTAAGAAAGAAAAAAGTATATAAGCTAATAAGCTAAAATTAAATATTATTAATATTATTGTTATTAATATAGCCAAAAAACAACAACAAAAAAAGCACAGCTATTATTATTATTATTAGCAGCAGCAGCAGTAGTATTACTATTATTTAAAAAAATAAAAAGTTATATCAAATTGATTTCACTGCAAAAAGCCATGCAATTGTGTTGTCGTCACAGGACCAAAAAGAAAGGAAATAGCCCCTCACACACACACAACCCCCCTCCCCCCTTATTAAGTAAAGATCATGTTCCATGAAGATATTTTGTAAACTTCTTACCGTAAATATCTCAAAACTTATATGCATTGCTAAGGACTTCATTTGGACAACTTTAAAGGTGATGTTCTCAATATTTAGATTTTTTGCACCCTCAGATTCCAGATTTTCAAATAGCTCAATTTGAAAAATTGACCCTTATGACTGGTTTTGTGGTCCAAGGTCACATATCGGCTATATTACATACATAAGGTAGCCTCTTAAAGGTAGCTGACCCATAAAGCTTGCAGCTGCATGTGAATCACAAACCATGTGAATAAAGCAAGCCTAACATTATAAAAAAAATCCTGACTGAATAGTCTGTGTTTGTGTGAGTGCATGTGTGAGCCTCACTGGACTGATGATCTGTGATTTCAGTGCCATCTGGGCTTGGCCCTCAGGCTGTTTAGATCTTCATGCAACAATCTGACATCAATATGTAACACAGTTGCATCAGACAAAACCCATCCCCAAATCCAGCATGCACAATCAAATCAGCAAACCCCCAAGAACCTTTGTTTACAAACGGCTAAACGACAATAACACGGCCAGAGGATTGCCAAATGTGTTTAGATGGGGGGCGACGACCTCGTGTTGTATAATCAAAGTTTATTCATATCACCAGCCTGTTTCACCAATACGGCCTCCATCTCACACAGCGGGCTGCCGATATCCATCCGATCTCACCTAAACAAAAGTCATCTCATCTCCCGACCAACTGAGTCATTTCAGGTTATTAATACAACTAATTACCCTTTTTCTGGCCAAATTTGAATTTAAATGAACAATCGGAGATATCATCAAGAGAAGCAAAGGCGCCCCGCTGTGTTCTTTTCCTCTGATGGAAAGATTACAATTAGAGCACTGGAGTGGTAAGGGCAGGAGAGAGAGAGAGAGCGAACGAGAGCCTATTACACTGAAAAAATCTCCAATTACAAATCCGCTATACAGTTGTCAGTGGTAATTAAATGTGTGGCGAGTGCGGGGGCTTTGCTATTTGTGGCACCCTTTGTTTCATCATATTCAAGCCAGGCGCGTGACGTGAAGGTGATAGACATTGACGTGTAAACTTCGACAGAATGCCAGTTTTTAAAAGCAGTTATGTCTTTGTTGATCAAACTTTTATGGATGAATAGTTTGGGATTATCAATTGTGAATAAAGTCTTTCCACTGTCTGACCTTGGCTGCTTCAGGAAGTTTAGGTCAGCACAATTAAAACTAAAAAAAAAAAAAAAAACAACAGAACACAGGCAGAAGGACATTTGGCGTAAAAACAGACGTTGCATGTTCACGGAAAAAGTCTTTAATCATTTTTTTTTTTTTTTTTTTTTTTTTTAAAGAATTATGTACAGGTTTATATTAAAACCACATAACACACAGAATGCCTTCCCCAACAGTAGCCCAAACGAGTAAGCTTACAAATGCAAGCATTACCCATAATTCTCTTAGCATGCTCTTCAAAACAGTGGACCAACATTGTACAGTAGGGATTATAAAGCTCTTAAATACAGATTGAGTACAATGCCTTGCTCTCAGTCAACATATCCAGTTCAGTTTAGTACCCCAAAACCCTGTTTACACCAGAAATCATCGCTGGAGTCGCTTCTGCTAAAACAGTGAACAAATGAATAGTAGTGTATTTTATTCAAACGCTCTCACTGGTTTAATTACAAAAGGCCCTATTGGAAAATCACAAAGATTATGCAATTAGTCTTAGGTTAGAATATTTGAACATTGAGACCGTCACCTTTTATTTCTTCCAGTTATACCAAAAACACCAGCCTTTCAATCTCAAGCGAACCATGAGGGGGGGGGGGGGGGGGGGGGGGGACAAAAGAAACAAGCAAATCAAGATCAAATCCTCTTCAAATATTCGCCACAGGTTACACAACCCTCAAGGTGCATGTTTTAGTTAGGACAGGCTATGTACACAAAAACGTCAGTATAAGAATGTCATGAAAATATAGTCTTTGATTCCTTTGGCAACTACTTTCACCAAGATGCAGATACCACCAAATGCAACATTTCTGCTGTAGGGGGAAAATATTCAACCGATGCAAACAAAAAGAGCACCAAAATAGTCTGATAGCATGAACCATTCAAGATTTTGAGATGTTTAATCAACCAACACCCGATTCCACATTACAGAAAATGTTGAAAAGGCGATTTCTTTTAATATATATCACATTATAACTTAAATAGGAACAAATAAAAACAAAGATATTCTGTTATAACATTTATATAGAATATAAAATGCTATAATATACAGAATATCAGTGTTGTTCCAAAGTGCACTGCGAAGTGAGTCTTGTAGCTGATGCTCTTCGCATTACAGTTTGTGCAAGAGAGAGAGATACATGGTAGCAACCGGCGATATAGAGTTCATGCACCATTCAAATCAGAAAGAAAATGTACAGAGCTCTAAAGGCTACAAAACCTAGAAGAAAAGAACGCATTACATTTTATTCATCCCTTTATGTACATAGTCAGAGGTAGAACTAATTGTTCTAAGTGCATCTACTATATTTAGGACCAAAACCAACACTCAGCCCTCAGTGTTTGCTTTTAGATGTTTAGGATCAACATTAAAAGGCAGATTTGAAGCGGGATACTCTGACAACCACGTATACTATTAAGAATACATTTCTTTTGCCCTAGTTCTACTGGTGTGCAAAGGTTAGTGGGAAGTTCTGATCTAATAAAGATAATTTAACAATAACACATAGAGCATGATTTTTTTTTTCCTGTTTAAATAATATACTGTGCTGTAATTCATTAGATATCAACAGCAAAATCTGTTATGAAGAATATGTGCTAGCTGTTAGGGGGTTATGACACGAGGTAGCCTGTATCAATACATATATTCTCCTCAACATCAATACGCTAGCATTGATAATGATGCCACAGTGTTACAATGTTCTTTGCTATCTAAACTCAAACAACACATAGTCAGAAAAAAATAGGCAAAAACTGTACCAGCTGGGATGTACACCTTATTTACCCCTAAAAGGTGCGTGTTCGTACTTAAGGTACTACTATGAACCTTTTAGGGGTAAATAAGTTGTCCCTTTGAGGGTACATCCTACACTTTTTGAACCTCAAAAATATTCCTCCTAACTCGCAGTTTTACTTGGGAAATGCATTATAAAAATAACAGTGATTTAATCCTACAAAAGTAAGAACTCTGAAACAATACATGGATTTTCAACACAAGTAAAGGTCAGTAGCAAACTAAATAAAAATATTTTCTGGGGACGACAGCAATAACTCATGCAAAACCATATCATAAGACCCAGCATTCAATTTTCCATCTATTCAACACAAATAACAATCCTCGTACTGACTGTCCAAATGTAGGGTGTTTCTACTTGGCATGTTGTACTTTTTATTTCAGGTTTGTTATTAATAGCATCGTGGCGTTTAGCCAGGCTTGACTTTGACAGCTCCGACTTCCTCACTTCAAGGAAGACGCAAGTAACGCTAGATGTGGCAGAAAACCCACCAAAACTAAAAGAACAAGTGTTACTGCAAATATCAGCAAGGCACTAATTTACAACACTATCCGCTAATGTGAGGACACCCTGTTTTAGCAGCTCTCTGTGAGATTGAAGATTTCTAGAACTTGTTTCCTCAACCGAACCGTGTGCATCTGCCCGACAACTAATTCACGGAACAAGCCAGTAAATATAATAAAACATTAAATACAGGAGTTAAGTAATAAATACATTTTATTTTATATAAATATGTGGGCCCTTATTTCCAAATTGTCTGGGAAACGTAGGAAAGAATGAATGTACAATGACAACACCTGTTTACATTCATAGAACAAGCTGCCCTATTAAAATAATGGCATGATTAATTTGATAAACTGTAACATTGATACACTGGCAGCATCTATAGTGACGCGTTCTTCGATATGACTCGACGTGTGACTGTTAGCTTTGAACAGGGTGAGATTGCACGGTTTATACAAGGAGGACAGAATCATGGATTCCCCTCTGAAGCGTCCCGACACAAGATCGTTGCAGGTAGTTCCTGGTCCCTTTTTCATTCGATAGGTATGTTTTAATAGAGCTAATTACTTGCTAAATCTGTGTTTAATATAAAATTTGATTCTAAGCCCCAGCACCTCCCCAGTACTACAGAAAAAGACATGTGTTATAAGCGAGATCAGTAGAGAGCGGCAATGTCGCCACCTGCCGCGTTATTTGTTTTTATTCATTTAACACCCCAGCGTAGTAAAACCTGTCATGATCATATCTAATGTTTGATCGAATTTAAACTTGAAGTGTTTTTGCCTCTATGTACAGCTATACAGACTGAGGCGATGCCGCGCTGTGCGTTCTCGATGAAGGGAAGAGTTGTCCGCGCTGTCCTCTCTCTCTCTCTCTTTCTCCTTCCTACAGTCTGCCCATACAGGTGGCTGTTCTGCTTCACTTGCGATCGTCGATGGTTTTAATGAATTCCACGGCGGCAGTGAACTGCATCCACCAATAGCACTCCTCCCCGCTCAGCCTGCTGGCGTAGAAATTATTGATGTACTGAATGGTGGACAGAAGGCAGGGTGGGTTTGCCTGGAGGGAGGGAGAGAACGAGCAAGAGGGGGGAATTAACGTACGAGATAACATCTGACCACCCACATTGTGCATGCTTACACATTCAAGCGCACTTACAAGTTTAGAAAATCTGGTGTGGGCGTGTGCATAGAAAATGCAAACAGGTATGGGTGGGGAAAACTGAAAAAACCCCACACACACACAATAACTAAACTTACACACATCAAGCAAACAAAAACTCTAGTATTAGTATCAGTGCATTAAGTTTGTTTACAAAGACTTTACAGGTTTTAACCTTGAAGCAAAGTAGCATTCAAAACTGTTTTTTATTAATACTTTTGCTCAGCAAGAATGCATAAAGTTGATCAAGAGCGACAGTAAAGGGATTTCTTTTTTTCAAATAAAAGCGGTTCTTTTTCAATTTTTACTGTATTTTTTGATAAAAAAAAAAAAAATACAGACTTGGTGAGCATAAGAGACTTCTTTGAAAAACAAAAAATCTTACCCAACCAGAAAACATTTAAACGTAATGTATTTAAAATTAACCTTAAAATGAATAATCTTCAAGAATGTTTTTTGTTTTATTTTTTTCTTTATGCCTTTTGTAGCAGTGATGCACACTATATCGGTACCATACCTGTTACTGGCTAATATATTGTTTTTGTTTTTTTAAATAATGTCATTTAAAAAAAAAAAAAAAAAAGAGATATACATTTTTCGTATCAGTAAATATTGGAAATTAGGGCTAAAAATTAGCATGATATCGATAATTATCACGCCAACTCAAATATTTCTTTCAAGTTTAAAGGCAGATTTTTGCTCTTAAGTGAAAGTTGTAGCAAGCAGAATGTTAATTGTCAAAACATGACAAACACTTCACGTTTTTGAGTTCTTTACACTTTTCCTTAAAATAAATATCTTAATAGAAAAATAATTTTCTTAGTGTCTGGGTGTTCTAATGAGTGGTATTGTTTCAAATCATGAAACCGGTTTGAGTTGCCTGACTTTGACAAGTATCTTTAGCACCGTTTGTAGCTCAAGTGGCAATACGTATAAATATTAATTTTTTTGTCTCTTAGAAACGCACATTTGACAGTAGCTTGAGTTAGGATGCAGATGTAAATTTATGACCATTTTCAAAAAAAAGTCAAAATTGTAACAACCTCATTTTTATATAGTGAAATTGAATTATTCTGACTGTTTGAGTTTTATTAAAATAAACCATTGGTCTTCCATAATAGCATACATTTAGATCATGATAACGACAGTTATCAAAATACACATAGCACCTCAATACCATGGTAAAAATGTAATTATATGGTTTCTAAGTATTTGTATGAAAAACAGTAGTCTAAATACATTTAGTATAAATGCACAAAAGCTATAGCATTATTATTATAGCATTATTTTCTATTACTCCTTTAATACATTTAAAACATGTCTACATTAGGGTTGTGCGATATATATATATCGTCTGCAATAATATCGTAATTGTTGTTTTAACGATTTTACATTATCGAGTATTTTGTAAGAACCATTCAAAACACCCCTACAGTGCGCATGCATACATTACGTGAAGTCCAGACTTGTGTGAGTGAGCATTTACAGTGCCTTCACTGCATGATTCAGTCTATTAAAACACATTTAGAGCGATCACAAATTCAAGACATGTGGGCAGAAAATGTAAAAATTTATTTTCATATAGTTAATCAATTTCACACGAAGAGTGCCATTTTTCCTCCAAAAATTATCATGTGATTTTTTACAACAGTTCAATAAACAAAGTTAATTAAGAAACTTACTTTTAGACACCATATGTCCTGTTTTAGAGCTATTTCGATAACAAAAATTATTCCAAACACAGCCACAGCTGCGTCTCTAAGCAACATAATGGTTTCGTTCCTGAATGAATCAACCGTTTAAATGATTCAGTTCAATCGCAATGACTCACTTATTAACAGTGACTTGCTGCCACCTACTGGCGATTTTAATCTCACATTTAAAGTATCTTTTATTATTTTTATAATTTCCAATATCAGTATTCAACGTTTTATGCTTAGTATATCAAAACATTATTTATGCATTTGTAATTGCAGGTTAAGTGCATTCATGTCCTGCATTAAACAGTGTGTAAATGCATCTAAATGCCACTTCAGACGCAGCTTCTGTGATTCCTCTGCATCGCAAAGATTAATTTTGTTGATACCGTTTTCATTTGCTTGGTAACAGCTCAAATGTCATATTATTCTTATTGACTGATTAAATGTAAGAATTTGACTCAAAAGATAATGGACACTTTTAGAAAAAATGGCTTTATAAATGTAAAAATGCCCATAAAATGGAAAAATCAGTTTAAACTTATTGGAAAAGATTAATTTTTATCAGTGTGAACTGACCACCAGCACAATAACACACCCAGAAAATAGAGATAATATTTTTTGTCAATATCGCACACCCCTAGTCTACATTAATGATTTAATAAAATTCCATATGAATAGCTCACATTTCTACCACAATACCATGGTGTAGTTAGTGTTACTACAGTAAATCCATTGTAAATAATAGTGATTTAGATTGAAAAGTCTTCTGAGTATCGTTGCACACAGTGTTTCTCCTGTTTGGTTTCATTTGGCTGTAAATTAGTTTAAATCACAGAGTCATTGTGTTGCTCGCTGAACTCAAGTGCTTCACTGTGGTCACATTACCCAACACTTATTAGCGAGTAAACACAGTGCTCTAGTAATGCCGTTTGAACTTTGAGCTGAGCGGATATAGGTCCGTGTGGAACGATTCAAATAAGCAGCATTGTTTTGATCCGCTTTTGGCACATAAGCATTATATCAAACATTTATTAAACTCTTGTAAAACTACATTGCGCTAATTATCGTTATCCTTTTATCGCCCAGCCCTATTGGAAATATAACTGTGCAGCTGGTTTTTAAGCATCAGGGAGGCAAAAACAAATATTAGGTATCTTGTTTAAAGGACAAAGCAATGAAACCTGCTCTTACAAAATTAAACTGTAAGTTGCTTGTAGTTGAAAGGATGTGCAGTTTTTCATTACATCTTAAAGCTGTTTAATAAAGCCAATATGTGTTATGGATGTACTGTAGTTGCGATTACAGAACAGGCTGAATTTATTTAATGAACTTCTAAAAGAGATATTTTTATTAAATGCCATATTTGATTACTTAGACCCCAATGCTTATGGGCCTTAGTGCCAACTATCAGAAATGATCATTGTACTGTTACAGAATGCACAACACAGTTAACGCAATTATGAGCATTATCACTCTATGGTTGTGTCTCTTAACTCACTTTAATCAGGACAAAGACGAGCACAGGGACAAAGTCGTCCGCCCCGGGTACAGCGTCCTCATTGGCCAGGCTGAGCAGGTTCATAATTGTGGAGCACATGCGCAGGATGCACTGCACTTTATCTCGTGGGGTCTTATAGGCGTTGATGGTCCTGATCTCAGCCTGTGCTGAGGGCCACGGTGCCTCCTTCAGATACACCTGCACAGATTCACACAAAGATTAAATGCTATTTTTTTGTCTTTGTTTCTAACTATATTCTGAGACGTAGTGCAAATCTGGTTACCTCTGGGATCTGCAGGGCTTTGTGATTGGCCGTCACCACTTTGGACAGACGCTGAATGTGCTCCTGGAATAGCCTTGAATAAAGGAGACATAACATTAACCACTTATACCATTTTTTTGTGCAAATTAAGAGTCACAGGCAGTTAAACATACACAGTGTTTATGCAGGCATAAACAGGATTTTAGTCCAGTAAGATTTCATTGTGGGCGCAACAAAGACAAAAACCATGTCTGACTGACAAAACGCCAGACAGATTATTATAGAGGAGGTTGCATCATGAATCTGGTTTAGACACAATGTGGAAATTAACAGGAATAAGGAAGAAGGATTTATGAGTTTCCTCACTCGTCTCTGTGGATGTCCCCATCCTGATTGGGGTAGAATGCCAGTTTGAAGATGCGGTTCATGACGCTGCGTTCGATGGCCATCTGGGCATCCTGGAGCTGCTCTTCACTGGCGTACTGCCAGATGGCATCGTGGGCCATGGCTCCATACAGGTAACGCAGGAAATCCTCCACGGCTGCTGTCTTATCGTCAGCTGCTGTGCAGCCCTGAAATGCTGCAGAACCACAAAGACGATCAGACTTAAATGCAGGGATCTCACTCTTATCATTTCATAGATTTTCGACCAGATGCACTTTATCTTGCCTGTTTACAGGAAATAAAATTATTTTCTTTACAGTACAAATATCGTATGTGCAGATTTGCTGCTAAGTACTTTAGTCATTTTAGACCATTCAGTTTGGGGTCAGTAAGAATTGTTATTTTTTGATACAGTTTTTGGTAACACTTTATTTCGATGGTCCCTTTCACACATTCTATTGACTATATGTAATGTTGCACCTACATTTCTACTAACTCTCATTAGATTGTTAGTAGTGTATTAATTGACTGGTAGGGTTTGGGTTAGATTAAGTTGACACGTTTTTGCAAAGTTACATATAGTCAGTAGAATATCTGTTGAGAGACCAACACAATAAGGAGTTATGAGTAGATATGAAGCAGAGTCTACTAATACTCTTATGAGAGTTTGTTGACGTAGTTGCAACATTAATTAGTGTCAACAGAATGTTCAAAAGGGACCATCAAAATAAAGTGTTACCAAAAAATGTATCATGGCTTCCACAAAGTATTAAGCAGAACAACTGGTTTCATCATTTATAATAATAATGAACACATGAATAAATGATTTCTGAAGGATCATGTAAGACTAAAGGATCCTCAAGACAGGAGTAATGGCTGCAGAAAATTCAGCTTTGCCCTTATAAGAATAAATTACATTCTAATATATATGATTTTTAATAAAGCTTATTTTAAATTTTAATATTTTTCTCACAGTTTTTACTGTATTTCTGATCAAACAAATGCAGGCTTACTGAACATAAGAGACTTCTTTAAAACAAAACAATTCTTAAGCAACCTCAAACTTTTGAACAGTACTGTATTTTTTAATTACTAAAACTGTGATGTTTCTGGTCTATTAATGAGACTGCGATCTGTCTGCAGTTCTCCATGAATACAATCTCAGACATCATTAATCCACTAAACTACAGAGTAGGACTTTAGATAAGTGTGTAATAAGTCACTATAGTCTGAAAAGGGCTAGCCATGCATGCATAACTATACAATTAGCTGTAAAACACACACACACACAAAAAAAAAAAATGCAGCTAAATAATCCAGCTAGCTAGTAACCATCGGGTAATTAAAGTTTGAAACCTTAGCTCTAATGAGACATATAACAAAACTGACTCAAATGCACTGGAATATATAATCAACACCATGAGTGCAACTACAACTTTCATTTTCATTCATAGAGGTGCAAATAGACCTTTGATGAAGTCAAGCATCTTTGACTCCATGTGTTCCAGGAGCAGTCGGACACAGACGGTGGTAAAGTAGCGGTTGGCCACTTCTTTATCTCTCAACACTCTCTGCAGGAGTCGCTCCAGATGAGCCTGAGATGTCTGCAGGCCTTGCCTGCACCGCGTCAGATAGGCGATGTACGGAGACCGCTTCCTATTGCACAAAACCATCACAGCGCTCATTATGGGGTCATGCCCAAAACTATGTCAGCACAATCTTTGATTAAACGGTGATTCATAGATGTGTGTGAAAGAAGTGAGTAAAAAAGAAACAATGTGTCAAAGTTAGGGAGACATTAGGAGAGAGAGAGAATAAGAGAGTAATGTGTGTACCTGTAGTCCTCTGCCATGGCAGTGAGCAGTTTTCTGCAGGTGCGGGGGTCGAGGTGGCTGACGCAGCGCGTAGTCTCCTGGATCTGAGCCATCTGGTTCTTATCCTGCAGGTTAATGGCCTCCGCCAGCTGCACCTTCAGAAAGCACACGATCTCGTTGTCTGAGGAGAGAGAGGAGACAGGGGCCAGACATAAATGCACAGCGTTTTGAACCTCAAAACCTACAGAACAGCTACTTTCACCCCATGTGTACAGTGCTACAAAAACTTTAGTTCAGATGATGGTTCCTTTTAAACAGGACTGCATACTAGCATAAAAATAATAACAACAACAATAATAATTGATCAAATAAATAATTGTAGTATTAATAATAATGACGATCATTATTAACAACACTAATAATTGTATATTTTTATTGCAGTTCATTTTTTTAATTACATAAAATTAATACTGTTTTAAAATAGTATTAATTTATTATTGTCATTATTATTATTATAAACTAAAAGAAACATATTACAACTTTGTAAGAAGTATAGTATGAGGCATGTATAGATAATTGAAGATAATGTAGATCAGGGGTTCTCAACCTCCGGCCCGTCTGCATTAATTTTGTGGCCCGCGTCATGCTGAAGATTAATGTATTTTTATTACAATTTGCACTCAAAATATTAGGCAGTTTGATTTTTTTTTAATTAAATGTAAACAAATTGCAGTAGTAAAAGCTGCTCGATCTCTGCAAGCGTTGTAACTAACATGCAATTAAAAAAACGACATGCCCAAACTTAAAAGAGAAGCATTGTCCAACAAAAGAGGACATTTAATAACACGATTTTACTCCACAACATCAGTCGAGTGTTTGAAATAACTTCATTTTGTGAGCTGATGTGCGGTTTTTGTCACAGAACAAGGCAGACAATATATTCTATATGGTAATAAAGGCTGTGTTGATTACCATTGGATTATAAATACACTTTATTATTATGAAAATACCAGAGATGGCTTTAAGAACTGTTTACACAAACAGACATTGCGTCGTATATTGTTGGATATTTAAATAAATAGCCAGATTGCGAGCAGATTTAATCATCATCAATATTGTTCATAAATGACAGGATTGTCTATTAAAGCCCTAATCACACACTGTGACATTCATATCTGCGTTCGCGCTGCCGCTGATCCAGAGAGAACAGTTTAAGGATATGAAACATCTTTACAAAGTCTTTTGTATCATTATTTCTGCGTTACAAAAATTCGAATAATCACAGAAGTACTGGAATAAAAGTTTATAGTTCGGATATAAACACTGCTGTCTACAGAAGTGATCAAAATAGAATAATAAACACCTTTTTCAAAGTGACGATGCTTCAAATAAAGATTGTATCAATTAGAACGATAAAATTTTTTTTTATCAATTCATTGAAAATTGTATTCTATAAATAGACTGCAGCAATTTTTTCTAGAAACTCTAGTAAATTACATGTTATTTTTAGTTGTCTGATTTATGGTGGGAGAAAAGTGATATCTATTTTAAAAAATAAAATATTGATACAATATAGTTAATATAAATATGAAAAATAATACTTTTTTGTAAAAAGATTTGTGAACCATATTTGCTCAAGAATGTTTTTAGTTTTAGTATTTTGAGTTTGTTCAATACTCGGAGTATGAATGCAATTTTATTTTCAATCAATATAGCAAAGCAAACTTTTAATTCAAGATTTTTGACTGGGAAAAAAAAAAATATATATAATATATAGTATATTTAAATAATATATAGACACAGACACACACACACACACACACACAGATACATATATATATATATATATATATATATATATATATATATATATATATATATATATATATTTATATTTATATTATATTATATATATAGATAATAAGTAACCTTCAGGATCTGCATGGTCTGGGAGACCGTTACGTGTTGTTGCCGGTGGAATGATGGGAAATACAACCGAATCTGCAGAGCACA
Source organism: Acrossocheilus fasciatus (assembly GCA_036784905.1). Taxonomy (NCBI): domain Eukaryota; kingdom Metazoa; phylum Chordata; class Actinopteri; order Cypriniformes; family Cyprinidae; genus Acrossocheilus; species Acrossocheilus fasciatus. The sequence goes on from CM071945.1 coordinate 18,295,355, forward strand.
GCGCCAGGCGTAGCTTTTTCTTAATATCACTGCAGAGATACAAAAGACAGGTTATGCACACATTAGATCAAAATTCACTCCTCAGATGTTCTGATTCTGTTAAATGTTCATTGCCATTCTGTTTTCTGAGACTTGGACTTTCAGAATGTACTGGTTTTACTTTCAAGAGAATAAAGTGTGAGTGAGAGTTAGTTTGTCTGAGACACCTGAAGGAGAATGTCTTGTCCTGAGGTGGTGCTGTTTGACTGGCAGAGTCTGGAAGGTCATCTGCAGAGATGTTCTGCAGAGCTTCATCTTTAGGGGAGTCATGCTCACTGTCTCCTTCTCTACAAGTCTCTGTAAAAAGCAGTATTGGAGAGGCTCTTTTAAAAAATGTAGTCAAGGTACTTTTAAAGTAGTTAAAGGAATAGTTTACTGGAATTACTGCAACTATATCCTCACTATTTCCAGTGCTGTTCCAAACAATATAAGTTGCTAACAAAAGCAATTTTATTTTTGTATTTCATTTCATTTAGCAGTCAAAAAAGACTAAGACTAATGTATTTTACAACAAAATGAGAAGAACTTCTACACACTGATTCGCTGATCAATCTGTAAATTATTTTTGTTGTATTGAAGTTTATGCCATATCAGCTTCACGGGCTATTTAATGCAAGAGACAAACTTAACTGAATAAATAGATACAATAAACAATACAATAAATAAATAATTTAACAAAATAATAATTAAATGTAATAAAATTGAATTTAAAAAAAAAAAAACAGAGTAAACAATGTGTACTCCATAAACTATAAAATATTATTTGTGATAAAAATAGTTTCACCTTAAAAAAAAAAAAAAAAGTCTTATAAATAAATCATTTTGTTTGTCAAAATCTGTGAATTATTATTTATGTGATTCATGCTTTAAATATTTACATGAACCAACCAATTTACTAAAATGAATTGGACAATGCAACACATGAGGGAACAATGTCTAAGAGGAGAAGCTACAGTGTCTGTACCAGACTACTAGAAAATGTTAGAAGCATCACTACTTTTAGTTATTTACTCCACAATACTGAAGAAAGAGAGTGTTTCTACAGTTTCTATATAACGTATGAACATTATCATATGACAGACCTTGTCCAACATAACCTCCAGCAACTGCCCCATCACTGTGGGTGGGTCGTTTCTCCATGATGTACTTGTACTTGTCCATTATTGCCTCTGCTGACTGAGTCTTAGAGCTCTGCCTGAATGCTGAAGGCTCATCTGGTATACCTGAGATGCATACACATGTGATCAGCTTGGACAATGGCTGCATTGAGTGTTTGATAAAGAGTTAAATGAAAGCAGACCTTGTGGCACCCTCTCTGCTCCTTGTTCGTCTTTTTCCGGCTTATCCCGCTTTCGCAGCCCCCCAATCGGCACTGCAAAAATCAACAGGAACAGTTATTCTCACATAAATCCCACAATGCTGCAGTCGTGCTCCTACAAGAAGGCAAACCTCAAGACACGGACCCTCTCCGGTCCAATGTACCAAATGGACGAACATGCTTTGAATGCTTTCGAGCCACTACCAAATTCAGTAATGGGGAACTAAAACAGGAAGCATGTCACTAATAAAGTGCAAACACACAGATGTGGGCCTCTGTGCTGCAGAATGTCATGTGTATGCGCGTGTGAAGGTTGTGTGCGAAAACAATCTGATGAGATTGTCTTAATATGAAAAGTCTATGAAAATTGAGGTCCCGATTTCCCAAATTTCAATAGTTACCAAGAACAGTAAAATATCTTGACTCTCAACACTAATTTTGATTCCACAACAAAAAGTTATATGCTAGTAAATAATCTCGTTCTTTTTAATTTAACAATTGAAGTATTTGACTTTCTAAATTATTTATCTTAGTTTTGACTTGATACCAAAGTAGGTAGTTTATATATCCCTACAGAATATTACGCATCTTTGAGCAAAATCCTTATTTAGAGTTCAACCACTGCAAAATAAATTATGGAAAACCAAGATGGCTGCATGAAGGAAAAGATGAAGCTTGACTGTGTCATGTCACAGCTCGAGCCGTTACGCAGTTGCGAGGAGAAGTCTACAGGAGCTAGCAAATATTCGGGCTGCTAGAGTACAGCACTAGACTGAGTGGGAGAGAACTTGAAGAGTGGGTTACCTGGGAGTTCACCCTCTGCAGTCCAATAGAGCACTGTGTGAGGAACACAGACAGCAACAGACAGGGTTGGGCTTCATAAACACAAACCCAAGCCATACTAAATGCTAACTGCTAATGAGCATCAGAAAGTTAGACCGAATCGAGTTGCATATGGGAGTTTGACTGTCCAAAAAATTGTTTTTGTTTTTTAGTTTTTCATTAAATTGATCAAAAGTGACAGAAAAAACATTTATAATGCTACAATAGATTTCTACTTCTCAAATAAATGCTGTTCTTTTGAACTTTATATTCAAAGAATACTGAAAAAAATAAAATAAAATTATAAACTAGAATATATACGGTACTTTATACCCTAAACGTACAAGGTAATTCCATACAAAACACATCTTTAGTGTGTAATAGTCAAACATCTGAAAGAAAAGAACAGCCAATAGTAAACACTTGATTTTTAAAATGAATAATACTTTCTTCTTAAAGAAGAAAATCACAAAAGACAAATACTGATTCACATTCAGAAATGCAATAAACACGTTTAAAGTTTTTCACATTTAAAGAAGTCTTATAGTTGTAGGAATGCATATTAGAATAGTGACCATATCAGCATTAGTCAAAAATCTTCAACTTTATTGCCATCATTCCATTTGGACCAATAATAGAAGCAGATATTATCAGCACTTTTCCCAACATTCAAACAAAGTACTACTTTTTTCTATGCTGGCTATTTTCATATTTAAATGCAATTCTCTAGCCATTGGCCACTGATCCACAGGATGAAGGCAGGCATGTACTCATTACAAAAACCTACAGGGAATAAGAGTTAGGCTCCTCACCTTTAGGAATGGCAGGAACAAAGCGCTTCTTCCACCAGGGTCTGTTCCTATCAGACTTCTCATCATCACTGTCCTTTCTGTCCTCAGACTGAACGCATACAAAATCATGATCATTTAAGGAAGTAGTTCACTCAAACATTTACATTGTCAATTTCCTGACCTCAATTAACTTGAACCCTGAATGAAGAAAAAAAAAAAAAGCTTTCTTAAATTTAAGTTTCAGTTTATGTAACTTAGTTGAGTCGATTTTGAGGGTTTTTTTTTTTCAGAAATTAC